>OY821518.1:143595528-144208028 GCA_963682025.1 Cordilura impudica | reverse complement strand
TTCAACTACAATAACGTTGAATGAAACAAGGATTCATTAAAATGGTCCAAAGGCCAAGAGGCTGTTTAAACATTGAGTTACTCGGGGCCTACGCGCTCTGAAAAAGGTGTCGTTGGTCTTATAGACCAACACGGTTATGGATACATTCTACATTTATAGACTTTAATAAGGAAAAAATTATGCCAACTTACTGGACCGATTCAACGATGCTTTTATCCACCACAAGTGACTATTTTCTATTTTCAATCCTGTAGAAATGGCTCGGCCTGTTTTGAGGACACTAGATATCCCTTTATTTTGAAATGATAAAAAATTGGAGAAATATTAGACAAAGTGTATTGAGTTAGAGGCAGAGCTGTGCAGTCGGAGTCGGAGTCGCGAGTTTTTGTAGCGAATAATTTCTCGGTATTGCACGTCCATGAAAAATTCATTGAGAATATAGTTAAATGTTATTGCTTTATTAAGCAAATTTGGTTTCGATATATTTTTTAAAAATATAAGTGACTTTACCAAATATGGTTAGGGTCAATCCATTTTGCGATCTAGTCCCCATATGAATATAGCACCTGATATGAACTTTTTCATATCTGCAGCCAGAAAAATTAATAACAATGGCACTCAAATTTGGTTTATGCTTATTTTCTATATGCAATTAGTTAGACCGAAGGGATGGGGTCTATAAACTATGGTATAAGGTATCGCATAGTCCGTCTAGACCAACTATTATTTTTTTACTTCTTTTAATATAGTTAAGAACAACCCAGTAGGACTTGGACAATCTAGTTTATTTTTATATTTGTAAAAATAGAAAATAATAAATTAAAAAATTTTATAAATATTTTCCAAAATAAAAATTCTTAAAAATAGGCGACGTAATTTTCTACAGTCCACTACAAATAAGTAGATTGTAATATATTTTGAGAGTAAGTTCCCTCAAGTACTTTAATTAAATAGGGTGGAAAGTGGGTCAAAGATTTAATTAATATTCAAAGTTTATTATTTCATTTGAAATTTAGTTATGTAAGGTTTCCGATAATATAATTTTTGTTTATTATTAGAAGGCTTAATAAAAATTAATAAAATATTTCAGACATAAAATGTTATATTGGTTCACTTGCGTCAATTATTCACAGTATAATTATCACTATGTTTACAAATATGTACATATTCAATTAGCATCGGACTCGATATTGCATTTAAAAGAAATTTTTCATGATTAAATTAAAATTTTTTTTTTTAATATTGGGTTTAAATGAATTTAAGAAAATTTATTACACTGACCATGATAGTAGTTAACTTTAATCAACATACATCAAAAACAAAGGTAGTTTAAAGTAAAATGTATATATGGAATTTCCTAAAATTTCAATTTTGCCCTCAAAAATCAATGCTTTAGAGTTATCCGAGTTGGCTCAATCCTTTAGTTTATTTAGTTTATTAGTATTATATCAAGTGCTCAAAGATCTAAGGCTGATTTTTAACTGTCACCCCACAGACATGACCAAAAGTTTGGTCATCTCTGTTTTTTTTTTTTTTTTTAAATTGTTGATGTTGTTTTTAATATTTGGTTGTCTTCTTTCGATGTGATGACAATGAATAAAATTTTTGTGCTTTCGTTTCATTTAATTGATGGACTGGACATGAAATTATAATGATAACGATGGCATGTGTATTGCAGTAGTCATCTTTAGTTTATCCATGTTTAAGCAAATATTCTAAAAATCGAAACAATTTTTAACTTTATTTTTCTTTCAAAGAAAAAAAAAAACTAATGAATACAAATGAATAATTTTATCTTAAAAAAATACGCCTAAATTGAAAATTTTCTTAGACTTATAAGTATGTATATGTATAAAGCTAAATAACTTTTTAGATAACAGAATGCGTACGTACCTCATTGACGACTTAAAATTAATGTATAAATATAAAATTTATATGACAAAATGAAAACAGTCTTCCTAAGCAAAATGGTATTTTCAAAATTACTGATATAAATATCCAACGAAAAAGGCATTTTATTACTTTCCGTATTGATTTCTAATTGTATGAATGCCTTTTGGCTGGTTTCTTCGTACTCTGTCATTAATGTTAATTAAAACATACAATCTTTATCGAATGATTGTCGGTAGTGTGTTTATAACGAAAGGATTGTGTTGTTATCCTTTCGTTTCACTATTATATTCAGTACCAATTATATCATGAAAGTAATAATTAATTAGAAAAAAAATCTCGATGAAAGTGTTCTGTGTGTTTTTCTTGAGTTTGGTTGTTTGTGTTTATCGTTATTGTTTGTAACATTTTGATTTCTTTATCTTTTTCTGCTTCAAAATCTTCTAGAGTTTCTTCATTAATTGGTTAAAGTAAACTTGTGCTTTGCACGTGTGTTCTTCAAACATGTATGTATTTCATTCAATTATTTGATCACTGTCACTGATATTGATTACACATCTTAAGTGCGTTTAAATAACGTTATTCTTATTCCTTTTCACCTTTATTTAGCTACTTCTGTTGTTGCCATTTAAGATTTGATAAGCATACAATGTTAATGGAAGGTGTTCTTTAATTAGGTTTAATTTAACATTTAACTGTGCTATGTAACAGTATTCAGTGTTTTTATCATGTTGTTTGCTGAATTGAAATATAACGTCTGTTTTGAGAAATACCCTTTTACAACACAGGATGTGTTAGAGACAGTTATAAGAAATATACAGTATTTGTTAGAAATAACTCGTAAAACGAAACAAAAAAAAAAAAATAAATAATCTAACCAATATAAACTAAGTTTTTATTAAAACTGGGGTATACATCACTCCGTGACTGTGCGTGACTATGTCAAAGTTAATGTTTTTTTCACAGCAAGTATATCGACCAAGTTACAGATCGATCGGATAAGGGGAAATGGGTTTTATATCACTCCGTGATTATGCGTGACTGTGCGTGACTATGCCGAAGTTAATCTTTCTCCACCAAGTTTCAGATCGATCGTATAAGGGGAAATGGGTTTTATATCACTCCGTGACTACGCGTGACTGTGCGTGACTATGTCGAAGTTAATCTGTCTTTACAGCAAGTATATCGACCAAGTTTCAGATCGATCGGATAAGGGGAAATGGGTTTTATATCACTCCGTGGCTGTGAATGACTATGCGTGACTGTGTGTGACTATCTTAAAATTAATCTATGGCCACAGCAAGTCTATGTACAATGTTTCAGATCGATCGGATGAAGGAAAGTGAGGTTTTAATCTCTCCGTGACTTGCGTGACTATGCGTGACTGTGCGTGACTATGTCAAAGTTAATCTTTTTTTTCACAGCAAGTCAATCGACAAAGTTTCAAATCGATCGGATAAGGGGAAATGTGTTTTAAATCACTCCGTGACTATGCGTGACTGTGGATGACCAAGTTTCACATCGATCGGATGAGGGTAAATGACATTTAGATCACCCCGTAGCTGTGCGTGACCATGCGTGACTGTGCAGGAATAAGTCAAAGTTAATTTTTTTTTCATAGCAAGTGTATGGACCAAGTTTCAGATGGATCGGATGAGGGGATATGACGTTTAGATTACTCCGTGACTGTGCGTGACTATGCGTGACTGTTCATGACTGTGCGTGACTACCCCAAAATTAATCTGTAGTCACAACTAGGCCAAGTTTCAGATCAATTGGATAAGGGGGAATGGGGTTGACCCACGACAGAGAGACAGACAGACAGACAGACAGACAGGAGAGTACGAGTTAAAAGAAAGAGATTAATAACATTTTTCGAACCTTTTCAAAGAAAGCTAAATAAAGAATAAACACAAATTTGAAATATTTGCTAGTGAAATCTATAATATTAATAGGCTAGGCGATTTTTTGTGACTGATGTTTTGTTCTACCGTTATATCCCGATTTTGATCAAACGTATATTATTTGAAAGGTATTTCTTTTTAGCCGATTTGCAAATTTACAGATTTTTAAATTTTTTCCTTTATTTTAAGTAAATTGCATTAAAGTTGCTACTAACACATACATAAAATTATACAATGCAATGTGTGTGTTTATTTAATTTGTTAATGTATTTGTAATAAATATGAGTTTGTTTTTTTGTGTTGATTTGTGAATTGGCTATAATTGATTAGCATACTTTTAGGGTCTTTATTTAATGAAAAAATAAAATATCCTAGAATTTCGAGGAATGTGCTAGTTTTAATTAATACAAATTAGCAGAGCCCAGCACTCGAAATTCGAGTGCAAATTCTAAGAAATTTGATGTTTTCATTAAATTTTTTTATTTCAATATTTTTTAATCTATATATTTATAAAAAAATTTGAGTATTTATATATTATAAGTAGTTATTTATTGTTCGGTTTGAGATCATATATAATTTTCTAATGAAAGGAAAGATAATAATTTTTGGAATGTAAAAGATATATTGGAACAAATTGAAGACAGCGCTAGATAGAGTAGCTACTTTCGAACAAGGCGACTTGTTCATTTTTATTATTTATTTATTAATTAACTAATATCAGTGTTAGAACAATAGGAATATAATTCTTTTATAGTTCAATTTCTATGTCATATAACAAGTCGTAATTAAAGTTACAAATTAATGAGTAGATACATATAAACAAACATATAAAAACATTAAATACATAATGGCCAATAAAAAAGAAGATAACAATTTCTTTATTAAATAGCTAAAAAAAAATGGCTAGAAAGTAGATAGGGTAGAGATGAAAAAGGCGATAAGACGGTAGAAATAAAAGAATAATCATCATCATCTTCAGCATCCTTCTGCCAATTACTTCAACTTATGCTTAATCAACTATTTAACTCCACATTTGAAAGAAAAGAACATGAGAAAATGTTTTTTCATTTTATATTCGAGAGTTTGTACGAACAAGCTGATTTTTTCCAATTTTTAGCTTTATCTACATTAACATAGCCAGATCAATTACAAGTCTTGTAATAGGAACAGCTCTTTGTTTTTTCCATTGTCCTCTAGATAGAACAGTAATGGCATGTGAAATCTTAACGGATTCATCACAAATGCATTGTACCTCATGTGTTGTATGTTATTGTTATGTATTGTTGATCTGTATTGGAATAATTAGTTATATATTGTTCGGTTTGAGATCATATATACATTTTCTAATGAAAGAAAAGGTAATAATTTTTGTAATGTAAGAGAAATATGGGAAAAAATTGAAAATTAAATGTATAGATTAAATATAATTTAATAAATTGTGAATTTTGAATAAAATTCATTAAATTTCATCACAAATATTTGATGAACACACAGAAAAAATATATATGGGATTGTTAATAAATAATATTATAAGAGCCTAAAGGTATGCTAATCAATTTTAGGCAATTCACAATTCAACACGATATAAATGCACAGGCGATGATTGTGAATTTTCTAAAATTGATTAGCTTACCTTTAGGCTCTCGTAAAATTATTTATTAAAAATATTTTATTTTATTTAATTTAATATATTTTTAACACATATTATATATAAATTTTATCATTCTGCACTTCTCCTCCATATGAACTAAAACTGTGCCAAATTTCACATTCCTCCGTGCGTGCGTTTTGTTTAAACCTGGTTGAAAGATTTAACTTCACGTATTAATTAGAGATTTATTATTTTTTTCTTGGAAAACTATATTTTGAAATGAGTCTCGAAATCAAAGAAATCGGTACTTAATAGAGAAAAAGTATCCTAAAGTAGACACTCCTGGGTGCAGTAGTTCATTAAAAGCTACAAATTCACCAATTCAAAATTTCCAAAACTTCGTTCTGGTCGCCCTCTAAACTAACTGAGCGCGGAAATCGAACTACTTAGGCGAAAGTAAAGCAGAAGCCCATAATAACTGCTTTCCAAATTAGTTTTGAAATCAAACAATCTTTCGGCAAAAGCATATATAAAGATGCCGTTCGCAAAATATTAAGCAAACTGACTATCATGGTCGTGTTACTCGTAGAAAGCCATTCGTTTCCGACGTAAATAAAAATCAAACGCGTGGTCTTTGTAAACATGGCTCTAGAATTTTGGGAACGTGTTTTATTTTGAGGTGAAGCGTAATTTTTCCATTTTCTACATTAAAGGAAACAAGTTAGTGCGACAAAAAAGTGAATCTCAACTTAATAAAAATAATCTTTTACCAAAGATTAAATACGGTGGAGGCGGCATTATAGTGTTGGGGTTGCAGAATGTTGCTACACAATACTAAACATCAATTTAAATAGCCATACCAATCACCTGATTTTCATCCTATAGAGCAGCGGTTTCCAAACTGTGGGCCGCGACCCACAGGGGGTGGCGTAATAACCTCATGGGGGTCGTGAAGCTTTTAATTTCTGTTTTACATATTTAAAAAAAATACTTACAAAAATCTATTAATGCAAATTTTTTGTTGCAATATTACTTTATGAAGAATACCTGTAAATGCCAATCATATCGACTTTTTTTTCTCTATTTTACTATACCGTGTGCTTTATTTTGGCAATTAAATAAAAACAAAAACAAAAACAAACGGAAAAAAACTATTTGTGTGTTGCGAAATAATTTTTCGTTTTCTTTTAATTTATTTTCTTTTATTAATTTAAAGCTAACGTAATGTGAATACCTATTTTTGTTTCATAAAACTGAATTCTTGGGCGAGATAGATGGAATATTATTTTTAAGTTTTAAAGGAATGGATAAGTTTTTAATCGGTTATAAAAGAAAAATAAGTAATAATGAAAATACCGATGCATGTACCAGTAAAGATAGTGAGAATAAAAAATACGCAAGTGAACAAGGAAGTAACACCACCAAAGTCAAGACAATACGATTCATCATATTTATCATTACGATCCACGAGTGTTCTGGTAAAAGAATTGAAAAAACCAGTGTGTGTGTTGTTTGTACGAAAGTTTTGTCTGTTGAGAGTATGAAACCAAGTAAATTAAGGCGTCATCTTGAAACTATGCATTTTGAATATATTTATAAGTCCATAGATTTTTTTCAAAGAAGACTAGAAGAGATTAATAAAAGATAAAAAAAACAGTTTCTGTTCCATCAAAAGCACTGTTTGCTTCATACCAATTTTGCTATAGAATTGCAAAATGTAGAAAACCCCATTCAATAGGTGAAACGCTGGTACTACCAGCAGCAATTGATGTGGTTGAAACAATGTTTGGAGAATCATATGCACAGCAGTTGCGAAATATTCCGCACGTTGATAATAGAAGAATGGTAGAACAATTGCTGATATATATGAAGATCTTTGCGATCAGCTAGCTTATCAACTGCATACTTCAAAACTCGCTATATAAGTAGATGAGGCTACAGATGTAGCTAAAGATGTTGGATATGTTAGAGAAAATAATGTAAAAGAAGATATGTGTACATATTATATTGAAAACCTATTTTGGTCAAGGCCACGTGTATGAAAATTTTTTAATATAATAGATAAAATCGAAGATACTGGGTTTTGAATATAAATCCTCGATATATTTGATACTGGTTTCAAATATCCTAAAAAAAATTGCTGTTTTCATAAATATTAATTGGTTCACTAAAAAAATGTGGTTCTTTTCATATTTAATTGTTTATATAACTTACGTGGTTCGAAAAAGTGCTACTTTATATTATACTTCAAACTTTTGGCCAAGGCAGTATTCTTAACGTTTTTCAATAGAAGATTGACATTATAAATGAACTCAGTGCTATACTTTTTTTTTTCGTATTCTCAAATTCAATATTGCCAACTCGTGAAAGCAAAATTTATTGGATTACACAGGAAAAATCAATATAAGATTTTTGTTTTTCACTTCCTTCCTTCCGTTCTAAATATAAATCCAGCTGTATTTAGTTCGTGCTTATCAGGAAGAATATAAAATTTTATACCTGTTGTCAGACTTTATTCCTTCGAAAAAAGGTAATCACATGATATGAAATTGCGCCTTCAAATGTCTCTTCCTCTTAGTACAGAGACTGATATAAAAGGAAATTAAGAATTTGACAAATACCCGTCATAATCATCGTTTTACTTAGGCAGGCAACACAGTGTATGCGAAGTAAATGAGACAAGGAAGTATATATTAACGTCGTAAGCCTACCTACTTAGCGAAGATTGTGGTTGACAAGACTCGCCTTCTTGTCAACAAATTGCAGGCGATCATTATTCATAACATTAAAGTCCCATTTCACGTGCAACAGAAACCGACAAATTATGTCTCATATTTTATGTGTACACTGATGCATTGTCGCGTCAGCGAAACGATCAGTAAGCAAAGAAACAGCATTGAGTTAAGGCATGATCGGTCAAAACATAACTGATTAAGGCTTCTGGTATTGCTTTATAACGCAAAAGCGAACGCAAATGAAACCATTTACGTTGTCGCCGTCCATCTTTTGTTGGTATATTTATCAAATTTGTGCCAATGTGATAGAAATTTGAGAAGGATCTCAAATGCGTTACGGATCATTGTCTTTCACTGTTTAATATGTTTTTTTAGACTTGTTTTCTTGTTGGCATATTTAGCACAGGTAGTTCGTTTTCATTTCATTATACATTACATACAATCTGAGTTGCTTCATCAGATTGTTTGACGAGGTTGAACGCGAAAAACTTGACATTAAACATATTTAAGTAGCTTCGACCATCTTTGATCTCACTACCGAAACATTGAAATATATGTTAAAACGATACAACGAAGAGACATATACATACATAATTGTATAGTCTGTTGACATTTTACACTGTTGCTTGTCTTGTTCATAATATTATGATTTATTATGCGGTGACATTAGTTCTCTAGTTCATACCAATTCCAATTGGTACGGCGATTGGTATAATGACAAATATTCTCTTTTTGATCTATGTAAGTAAGAGTTTATATAAAATAATAAATCTGTGATGGATGACAGAGCTAAATGGCTTCGTAATAATGCAGCATTATGTGAAGTGAGTTCTATAATAAAACTAATTATTTATAGTGAGTACATGTAGATAATTGAACAAAACTATTTACTATTTACTTAGTGCCGCTGTTTGTAACTACCAAAAATATTTGACCTAGACCTATCCTTTATTATACCGATCGACTAGGAATCACTTTCTGAGTCGATTTAGCGATGTCCGTCCGTCCGTCTGTCCGTCTGTGTGTCCATGTAAACTTTGTAATCAAACTACAGGTCGCAAATATGAATATATTTTGATGAAATTTAGTATATAAGCTTTATCGACCATAGGATGAACGCTATTGATATTGGTGAAATTCGGTCCATGTTGAGACCTAGTCCCCATACAAATAACACCTATGAAATCGACATAAATTGCCATAACATCCAAATTATCATATAGATCTCAGTCAAATTGGGTTTGTATGTGTTTATTATATCCACTAATCAGTAGTCCAAAAATAATCCCTATAGTATAATTCTTAGTCATAGACCCAATATAGAGCTGTTTCCGGCTCTTCACTTAAATCTATCAAAAAACAAAAATATTGCACAGATTTTTCTCAAATTTGGTTTGTATGTATTTTTTCAATATATAAGTGGTCGGTCCATTTTTCGACCTAGTCCCCAAATAAATATTGCATCCGATATGAACTTTTTCATATTCAAAGAAAAAAAATTAATAACAGTGCCACTCAAATTTTGTTTATGCTTATTTTCTATATCGAATTAGTTGGACCGAAGAGATACGGTCTCTAAACCATGGTATTGGGTATCGTATAGTCGGTCTAGACCGACTATAATTTCTTACTTGTTTTTTTTTCAATTTGTTATACTACGAATTATTAACTGTGTCCAAAGGAATTTCATCGCCTTTATCGAAATTCCGATCAGAAGCCATACGCGTTTTTTTTTTTTTTTTGGCAGCCGTTGAATTACATAGTTGTTAAAGAGGACTTCTGGAACAGACTTCAAAGTGCGCATCGGTTCGGTTTTTAACTCCTCAATCGACTCAAAATAGTGTCTCCGGACTGGTCTTTTAGTTTAGTGAATTACCAGAAGTTAAATCGGACAAATATGGTGAGTCGAATTTTGCAAGAAATGGTCTCGAAGAACCAATGTAGTACAAAAACCAAGAGTTTAATACCCGTAATTCTTTTTGGGAATAGCTTCACGCAAATGACGCATACCACATAACAGTTTGGCCTTGACTTGTGAACAAATTTGGCGTGATCTTTTCGGTCTTGCTTCAATTTTTGAACGATATTCGCTTGATTGGTTGGTTGTTTCGTAGTTGTAGGCATAGAGCCGCCCAGAATAATTCGTTTCGTTTCGTTCTGGCAATCAAAATGCATTATTTCATGATATTATTACGATTCTGTTTCTCTTTTAGTCAAAAAATATCTTTTAGAATGATTTTGACTGATCTGTTTGAAATGTCAACAGAATCAAGCAATTGATCAGTACCAAAAATTATTTCCTTTTCGTGTTGTTCATCAGTTGATATTTTTTAGTCTTCCGCGGCGCTTTTTGCCTTCTGTGAACTGTGTGTACCATTTGTACTTCGACGTAGCCTGGTCACCGAAGGCTTTTTGCAACATCCTTAATATTACTGTAGCAGAAATTTCGTTCCGCTCATTGTTAAAGAAAATCAGACATTGTTAATATCGCTAAATTTACTTTTAGAATTTTACAAAAAGGAGCGTCAATATTGAACCAATGAAGACATTTACACTTAATTATCACAGATGTATGTAGAAACTGGTACTACAAATCAGAACTTAATTTGAAAAGTCACATTTTCATTTGGACTCAGTATTATTATGTATAATTAAATTAATTTAGACTTCTTTATGTAAGATGCTCTTTGTTAAACATGCAGTATCAATTGAGCAGGTATCCACTCTTAACGATTTTTACACATAAATTATTCGACTTTAATTATGACTTTATAGTAAAATTTATAAATGCCGTAAGTCAACATAATTCATCTTAAAAAGTCTGGGCATATTGGCATTTATTTTTACGTTAAAATTCACTGAACTTACACTTTAATTCTTTAAAGTGTATTTTTCCCAAAGTTTGAAAGAATATTCAGAGAATTCATTCAGTTTGAAAAATTCAATGAAAGAGAATATGAACCTACTTTTTAAATTCATTTGATTTTGCAGTTAAATCCTTACAAACTTTAATTTTCAACTATTACCGTATGCATATTGATCTTTACATTAAAATCTTTAGTGATATTCTAAATGATTTAAATGAATTTTCTTAATTCAGAAAAAGAAAGTTCATTTCAAAATATGAGTTTTGAAGTTTTATCCATAGAATGTTTGAATATTTGGCAATGAATTCCTTTCAAGCTCTGTACACAATAGGATGTAGTATTTTATGAGATGGTGTGTTCACTTCAAAATATCTGCTGAAGCTTAAGATAAAAGGATCATATTTATGCTTCGAATGAGTGCTTGTTCTTTTCTTTCGTTTAATAGCATTAAACATATTTAAGTAATTCACTGCTTGGTCTACAATGGGTGGTCATTGCGATGACATCACAAAGAAGAAATTCCAACAAATGTATTTTACTTTAAGGTGCTTATTGGTTTGATTCGAGTAAATGCCTTAGAAAAGAAAAACAAAGTATAGATGTATCTTTCTTGTTAAAAATTTTACATGATTATGTTTGTTGGTACGAGTGCTTAATAGTAAGTTTAACGTTTAACAAAAACAAGAAATAAACAGCAAAGATTCAGGGCAAAAAAGAAAACAGTTTTCATTTACACAAAGGTCATAAATCGTCTGTGGTTGCAACATTACGACATTGTAATCACATATGAATAAATTATTGACTGACTAACTTACCAAGCAAAAAACTTACAAACTCATGAAAGGAATCCCTTGCTAGTAAAAACGCACAAAAACATGTTTATCCCTAGAAAAGCATTTCGTTTTCTTTAACCTTTTTCTCTGGTAGAATGTTGTAATTTTGGGTGTCGGCCATGGAATAAGGGAGACTAATTTTATATAACTTTAATGTTTTGCTAGTAGAGCTGCCATATGGTCACTATTATAATGATTAAACAGATGATGACTATGCATTTGTAAGTACATATATTTACTGTTACTTCGCACTGTGGTTCCTAGTTGAAAGCAAATGATGATAATTCACTTTAATGATATAAAATTTAAATTTAAGAGATAATTTGTATGATTCTAACTTTATCCAGAAAATTGTTTTTTATATTATAGATTTCAAACAGAGCAACTTGAGAATTGAAGCGAAAACTTTAAGTTTAAATATTATTTTCACTTTAAAGGAATTCACTATTGAATACATCATCTGCTCTCATTATCTACCAGAAGCGGAGTACTCTTTTCTGACCTGGTAGGTGGTAGCATTAACAGAACCATTCATTTAGCAGCTAATCTCTTATTGCAGTTACTGGATTCGGTTAACAAAACATATTTACTTGAGTTAGATGAATAGGGTTTCCAACTAACCGACAGATATCGAATACTGGTAACGACTAGAATCCAATATTTAATTATGTACGTAATATAAAAAAAAAATTAAATTGATATAATTTAATTTTATTTCACTATTAAAAATATGATTTAAATAATATAATTATAACTATAATATATAAGTACTAAATGATATACAAGATGGCTGATGATTTTATTATATTAAGTTATTACAGCTACAGCAGAAATGATTTTCTGCATCCTACCTAACGGACCTCTACTAAGCTCGTCAAAATAGTTGACTTAAATTATATGTACTTGTTCGTGTTTATTAAAATCATGAAATCTTTTCTTAATAATGTATCAGTTGTGTTGCTCTGCCCTATAACATGGGTAAATGAATAGATTTTCACATCCAGTGGTCGCTGCAGGTTATATTGACTATCAAACTGATTTCCATTTCCTATTTTATCCACTTTGTTTTGTTAGTGATGAAGGTATAATACTTGTTACTAACTAAAAGATTAACAGCAAAACGATTATTTGTCACTTTTACTATTGTTTTGGAATATTGACAGAAACTTTTGAAACGAACGCTGACTGAGGGCGAATTTTTTCATAGTATGTTTTCTTCTTAAATGATGCACGCGTAGGTGGTAATGTTAACCGACAGGATTTTCACAAACCTGGTTATCACCTACTATCACTTTTTGTTTTCCACAAGGACCTTGTAGTTTATGTTCACAATGATGTTGCAACCTGCCAAGTACGAAGTAAAAATTATAGCACCTCTCGCCAACTCAGATCACACTACCATTTATTCATCCTTTTCATACTCCGAAGTTCGAAGCGTTTCAAAAACGAAACTTTTATGTATAGATGCTATTTGGGCTGATCTCAACGACTGTTTGTTTCCTTGACAATAATATCTATGTCACTGCGGAAATGGTAGAAGATGTTGTTTTACTTGGATCTAATTATAAGTGTTAGTTTAAGCAGACGTGCAAATAGGCGAGAACTGGATGTTCCAAAGTGCTTAGACGTGAAAAGGTTCTCTATGAATAGCGTCTTAGAACTTAAGTTCTTTCTGCTTCTCGGGGCTAAAAGAGTAAAGTACAATATCTTCCATTCGAACTCTTATAAAGGATGACCTAACATTCACTGATCCGGTTGATAAAGCTAACCTTTTGGCTGGACAATTCGCAAGAAATTTTTTCGTGCCGGAAATCAACTGCACTACGCGTAAGATATTCTTCGAAGCTCATGCTGATAAGGCGGTTCTTGTAAATTACAACATAAAGAAGTAAGCGGAACCGGATGGCACGCCAGAACTAGTAATGAAACAGTGTTATTTGTCGTTATCGCGTCCATTTTCAAACGGTTTTAACGCTTCGTAACGTTTACTAACAACCCTGGTAATTATAGCCCAATTTCAATTTGCTCTGCGCATTGCTAAGACCAGATGTACCGCAAGGCTCTGATATTTCTCTCTCACTTTTGATTGTTTTTATTAATGACCTTCTATGTCAAACTTCCAATGCTATCTATTTTTTTTTTTGCAAATGACAGTAATATTAGTCAATCATATTTCTTCGAATTTTTGTTGAAACTTTAATTTTTTTCTGTTACTAGCCCGATTTATAAGTTAAGTATTAGTTCTAGGATTTGAATAATTATTGTTAGTTCACTATATGAAGATCTAATAAATAAATGAATGAGAAAAAAATGTATTTCTTCAATCAAAGGCCAAATTAAGCGCCCCGGTAGGTGAGTAGGTAGCGTGCTCGCCTATCATGCAGGGGTCATGCGTTCGATTCCCACCAGGGGAATCTCTTTCCTCTTTAACCTATTTTCCTGAGATTAACACAATGCACTGCATCTATAGGGGGCATCGCCTGATTGTTGATTAATTAAAAAAAGAAAAAAAATTTTTGGAAAACTGGTGGCTTGAGTGACATATATGAATGATACAATCAGTCAAGATCTCTTGATAATCGCCGAGTGGGTTCGAGAGAATATGGAAAATATTAAAGCTCGTAAGACCCAATATTGTTTATTGTGGCATATTATTATGGGTGGTGTAGATGTTGAATAGTTAGGCGCTCTTGATGTTAAGAGCATGTCCGTTGGAGTACACAAATTTTTAATTTTTGGTCAAGCTGATATTCCTGAAAATGAAAACGTTAATCAAAATCAGATACGACGAAGTCAGAGATTACGAAATCAGCCAAGTAAGTGTTCTGATTTTTATTATTCTTTGTTTGAGGTCACATCCATACATTGCTCAATGGACATTCCTAGCTCATATTCGGATATACAAAACTGTACTGACCATGTTAAGTGGATGGACGCTGTTAAGGATGAACTTGACTTCTATGCAAGTAAACAAAGTGTGGAAGGTTGTTGAGAAACCTGATAAAGTAAAATTAGTAAAGTCTAAATGGGTTTTCACTATAAAAAGGGACGCAAATGGAGTTCCAATACGATACAAGGCAAGACTCGTAGCTGAAGATTTTTTACAACGCTATGGTGTTGATTATAAGGAAACGTATTTTCCAGTTGCCAGACTGACAACAATAAGGATAGTTTTAGCAATTGGGGTTACCAAAAGTTTTTTCTTTCAGCAACTTGACATAAAAACAGCCTTTTTAAATCGAGAATTAAAAGAAAATATTTTTATGGAAATTCCTGAAGGTATGGAGAGTAAACCAGGAACAGTACTAAAATTAGTCAAATCACTGTATGGGTTAAAACGAAAAATTAAATAATTATTTAATAAAATTTGGTTTCCAGAGATCACAACACGATTATTGCCTTTATACAAAATATTCTATACATAACACTATTTTTGTTGTAATATACGTAGATGATTTGCTTATAACTGGAAACAATGATCAAGAAATTAAAAATTTGAAAAGCAGTTATCATATGTACTCGAAGTAACTGACTATGGAGAACTAAAATACTATCTTGGTATCAAAGTTGAATATGATCGAGATAAAGGTATTATGAAACTTTCACAAGAATGAAACATAAATAAAACTTTGGAAAAATTTGGACTTTTGGAATATATAAGAGGTGAAATCTCCAATGGAAAAAGGTTTTCAATTTACTTCTGAATTACAACCAGTTACCAGTCATCCATATCGTGAATTATTAGGTAGTCTTATGTACCTGATGTTATGCGTAAGACCTGATATATGTTACGCTGTTTGTTATATGGGCAGATTTCAACAAAACCCTGGAGATGGTCATTGGAAAGCTTTGAAGAGAATTTTAAGATATATAAAAGGCACTACAAATTTAAAGCTAGTTTACAATCGAAAAGAAGACTGTGAAGTAGTTGCTGGTTACGCAGATGCTGATTGGGGTTCAATCTTGGAGGACAGAAAGTCTACAAGTGGATATGTTTTTTATGTTTATGGTTGCCCTATATCATGGACAAGTAAGAAGCAAACTTGCGTAGGTACTTCTTCCAGTGAAACTGAGTATGTTGCTCTTAGCCAGGCTGCATCCGAAGGTATTTGGATTCAAGGCACACTTCAAGATTTAAAAATTACTAGCGAAAAGGATTCAGAAAAATATAGAGACTAACCGATCGAAACATATATATATTAAATATCATTTTCTGAGAGATCTGATAATGAAAGCAAACCTGAAAATTGAGTATATATCAACGAAAAACCAAATTGCTGACATATTTACATATTGGATACAACAAGTTTCTTGGCAATAAGAAATTCTTTACAATTGTCTTATTGATAGGGGGTGTTGAACTTCCTATTTGTTTACTTGTTATCATATTTTTAAGTATTCTTTGATTTTTATTTAAAAATATTGCATTTCGTGTTTTATTTCGCACCACCCAGTCATATAGCAGATCTATCCGTCTATTGTCCAGTGGATCGCGCAATGCATTACCGCGAATATTGGTTTATTAGCCGCCAAAGTTGTATGTGGAATACAATTCCCTCTTCGTTTTTCTGTCACCTACAATATAGATAAATTTAAGTCAAATATCCACAAAAACTACTTCCTATTTCCTTCAGTCCATTACATATTTTCCTGATATCGCCACAGTACATTGCATTAATAGGAGACACCACCCGATTGCTGATGTACATGTATTAAAAAAAACCTTTTCTAATCTTTCAAATTAGTCAGCAGCAGTCAAAAGTGTAGTTGAATTTTTGCTTAATTTATATATTCTCTAAAATATTTTATTGATCCAATTTATTTATTCATTAGATAATTTATTTGAAGAAATTGTTTAATTATATATAATAGACTGTAATTTCTTACCCTCTTGTTCATTGTCATATCCTTGTTAAATATTATTGGTGGCTGAATACGATTTTATAATTTTTATAATTGTTCTGAGGTTTTTTATAACTTCTTTAAAACTTTCGTTGAAAGTTAGAATTTCGTCTATTTCTTCTTGTACGCAGATCAATTAAGCATCTTAAAAATTATTTTTTATTTATTTAATTCAGCTTCTATTTCATCATCATCATAGACTGCTATTTTTTCATCTTCTCACAAAATATTGATTGATTTTTTATATAGTATATCGGTTATTTCTAAATGCTTACCGTGGTTTTAATAAACTAAGATATGATACCCAAGATTCTTCTATATTTGACCATAACCGTGGCTGTATCATGTGTTGATAATATTTGATCTCTCTTGATATCAATTTTGAAGTCTTTCAATTTACCTTGAATATTTATGCTTGTTTTCCATTTGAAGTACCTTTTATGTGAACTAAACATACACCTAAAATTTTTGTATGATATTATTGGCAAGGGTGTGATTGATTTTTGTGGAACGCGTATAAAAGAGACATGAGTGTACATTATTTTGAAAAATTTTGTAACAACTGATGGATAAAAATAATATTTTGCTTATTAATACATTCAGAAAAATATGTGGAATTGTGCAAATTTGTGAGTGAGTGATCACCTCGATTGAGTTTGCGTAAATTTTTGCAAACCCAGTTGGGCAATGTGACGGTAGCTAAAGATTCGTCTCACTGGCCATAAATTTTAAATTAAGTAAATGTAAATAAATAATTTCACCTTAATCCTTTTTGGACATTATAAAATTAAATTTCAAATATTTTGTTTTGATGTGTAAACATTTATACGCGCAGGGGGGTAAAAATCTATTTCACAATACAATCACAAAAATAGCGTAAGATGTAAGACATAAATCAAAATCGGCGTGACTTATGATTGTAATGGTGAAAAAATTATGATACGTAACAACCTTTTTGTCGCTGTTTTCTGCAGTATATTTCTTCACTTTTTATAAACTTTTATAGTCAATTTCCTCAACCATTTAAAAGTATTCTTAACGTTATAATTTATTCCATATAAATGAAACAATTATCACTGATTGCATTTTATATTAATGCTAATCAAACATAAATAAAAATAAAAAATAAACGAATGATTGTAAAAAGGAAGTGTTTGGAAATAAAATGAAGGCAGAAATCATTGGGAATTGTTTGGAAACAAAATGAATCACGATTTTATTAGGAAGTTTGTGGAGATAAAATCAGGGAGCGAATGACGTTATAAAAATGTTTTGTTCTAAAACAGGGACCTAATTTCGGTATTCCATGTAGAATATTGCTATTTTATTAAACATTTATTTTTATAAACACTTGCAGATTCCAGCCCTCGAATTTCGAGCGCAAATTCTAGGATATTTTATTTTTTCATTAATTTAAAGACCCTAAAAATGTGCTAATCAATTATAGCCAATTCACAAATCAACAAAAAAACAAACTCATATTTATTACAAATAAATTAACAAATTTAATAAACACACACATAGCATTGTGTAATTTTATTTATTTGTTAGTAGCAAATTTAAATGAAATTTACTGAAAATAAAGGAAAAAATTTAAAAATCTGTAAATCTGAAAATCGGCTAAAAAGAAATACCTTTCAAATAATATACGTTTGGTCAAAATCGGGACAAAACGGTACAACCAAACATCAGTCACAAAAAATCGCCTAGCCTATTAATATTATAGATTTATAGTTAGTTGTATCAATCATTCAACCTTATTCATAACATTACAATTTATTCCATATATATTAAACAATTGTCACTAAATTCATTATTATTTTTAATTAACAAATGAAATAATAAACATATGTAATCGGAACTAGAGTTTAAAAAAGATTTTTGGCAAAATCACGAGATTTGTAACCAATTTCACACTTTATAAATATCTGTATATTTTGATGAAGGCTCAGGGTGGTAAAAAACTAGTTCATAATACAATCACAAAAACAGACTAAGAAAAGAACGGTGTGAGATACGACTGTATTGTTGAAAAGATTAGGAAGTGTTTGGAGATAAAATGAAGGCACATTTTCATTAGGAAGTGTTTGGAGATAAAATTGTTAAGCAAATAGCGTTATAAAAACGTTTTGAAAAATGAAAAATGGGAAATAAAAATAAAAATGAAAAATGAAAACTGAAAAATAAAAAATTAAAAATGAAAGCTGGAAAATAAAAAATAAAAAATTAAAAACGAAAAATAAAAAATAAAAATGAAAACTGAAAACTGAAAAATTAAAAACGAGAAATGAAAACTGGAAAATAAAAAATGAAAATTGAAAATTTAAAAATTAAAAATTAAAAAAGAAAAATTCAAAATTAGAAATTAAAAATTAAAAATTAAAAATCAAAAATTAAAAATTAAAAATTCAAAATTAAAAATTAAAAATTCAAAATTCAAAATTCAAAATTCAAAATTCAAAATTCAAAATTCAAAATTCAAAATTCAAAATTCAAAATTCAAAATTCAAAATTCAAAATTCAAAATTCAAAATTCAAAATTCAAAATTCAAAATTCAAAATTCAAAATTCAAAATTCAAAATTCAAAATTCAAAATTCAAAATTCAAAATTCAAAATTCAAAATTCAAAATTCAAAATTCAAAATTCAAAATTCAAAATTCAAAATTCAAAATTCAAAATTCAAAATTCAAAATTCAAAATTCAAAATTCAAAATTCAAAATTCAAAATTCAAAATAAAAATTAAAAATTAAAAATTAAAAATTAAAAATTAAAAATTAAAAATTAAAAATTAAAAATTAAAAATTGAAAATTGAAAACTAAAAATTATAAATTAAAAATTGAAAATGAAAAATTAAAAATGGAAAATGAAAAACGAATTGAAATAATAAATAAAAATATATATTTTTATATTAGCAGAGCCCCTGCAGTTGTTTGCTATAAGTGATACATAGATGACGCTTTCTGTTTGATTTTAAAAAAGTGTCATAAAAAATCTTTAATTACTAGATGTTTACACATCTCTGCTGTGATCGGACTCATATGATTCTTTTTAATATAGCATATACCACATTCGTCAGTAGTTTTAGATAGCTCCACATAGATGTAATTATATATATATGTTGTAGTCTACTACTCATATTAATAACCTATTGAGTCACACAAAGTTTCAAGGTGTCATACCCACTAATCCAATCCCATCCATTTTTATCATAACTACTTAAATCTACATTTTATGGACTCCAGATAATTGACTTTGTTTGAAAGTATACTTAAAATTAATGATTTCACACTCTGGCTATCATTCCCTCTAATTCTATTGTCATTGATCAAAAAACAATTTTGTCAAAATACTTTTTCTAATTAAAGAATTTCTAACAATATGTCATCGTTTTTTATATTTTTGAATGCTTGAATGTGAAAGTGGGAATCAAATTTTTATATCCATAAAAGTTTCAACTTACTGAAATTTGTTCTCATAAAATTGTTTATTTTTTATATACGTTCAATATGAATGTATGTTGTTTGACAGGTTGCACCGGCCATCGCTAAGTTATATCGGGGAATGGTAAATACTCGATCGGTCTACTTGATCGACAACACTATATATATACTTACTTACATATATACTTACTTTTGCTAATGTGATCAAAACATGAGGTGATTGCTAAAGAAACAAGCACTTATCTCTTTTTAAAACTCAACGTTTTATTATTTTCATTTTCAGTTCAAAATATTTTAAGGGTCCAATTACATATTTATCAGCTTGTTCTGCTAAATTTAGATCTGTAATCAAATTCAATTTCACAGTTCGTTACGAATGTCGTTGGCAACATTATTACTGACGCCATTTGTTTCAAATATAGATCAACATTTTGAAATCATGTATGCGTTGTAAAAATATGTAAGTAATCTGAGACAGATATTCCGATGACAATTGAGAGGCCATGTGGTCAGCCAGAAGGGCCACTACCATTTTATCAACTAAGGATCAGCGTCACAATATGATTACTATTGCCATGTACAAACATTTGTTTTGAGCAACTGAAAAAATCTCAAGTGGATATCAATCATCGATTTACGGTAAAGTAGTCCTTATGTTTGACAGCCTCCTTATATCCTTTTTAATAGTTTTAATGTGTTCATTTTATTTCATTTTATTTGAAGTGAACGAGTTAAAAGAGAGAAAGAGAAACATATTTTTTTGTTTGCTTCAAATTTATTACAATTTCCACACTTTTGATTTCATTAAGAGCTGACGAGAATGGCATCGATAAATTATTTCAACTCATTCAATCATTGATGGAGGGAGACGCGTGTTATCCTTTTAGTGCAAGCTGTTGTTTTTGTGGTTATTTTGTCGTTGTTGACAAATTAAAAGCGTGTAAGGTTTGAATATCAGATCGTCAAAGAACGAAATCCTTTAAAATAAATTGTATTGATTTTTCTTGACACTACGAACTCACACACTTTGCTCAATTTATACTCGCATATTCCATACAACTGAACTTTTTTTGGTCAGTACATAATAATCTTCTTCTATATAAATAATAATGAAATGCTGTCCGTTGCTCAGCGCATCACTTGAGAACTGCTGGACGGATTTGGCTAATTTTTTGTAAATATTTGTTATAGACCGAACAAGGATTTTATGGAAAGAAAAAAATATAAAAGTTTCACGGAAAATTTGAAAAAATTTAGGAAAAACAAAAAGTATTTTTTCCTATGGGATTTTTGTTTGGTTTTTCTTTTTGGGATTATGGTCCGGAAGTAGTTTTAAAATCGGCTTATTTGAACAAATCATAATTTCTTTATAAACTCTCCATCATAACTGACAAAATGAACGACATAATTGGTTTACTCTTCTTTGGCTTTTTCGTGATGCTCTCGGGATGTAGCTGTGCGATTTGTACAAAAAATCCGTCATATTATTTATACATCAATTTATTTTTCCACGTATGCAAACATTGTTTGACAGCTTATTGTCAAATTGTGAATTAAGCCAATCGGTTACATAGTGGCGAAAAATTTTCTCTGTTAAATTTTTATTATATTATAAATATGTTAGAAAAATATTAAAGCATTTCCGAAAAAGTCGTTAGTTTTTTTGAATTGTGAATTCCGTTGTAAATTTAACTACGAAGCGACAAACGGTTATAAGAACAAAGAAAATAAATTTAGTCGTATTGCAATGCCGCCAATAACTTTCGGTCAAAATAAATGCAAACGAAATAGAAATCAATCGTGTGATTATCTCAACATTCTTGTCATCCAAACCGATTATTTGTGGACCAAATACAAAGATGGTATGTCTAATGACATTTTACATCAAATGCGTACTAGAAAATCAACTACGGCTTTTCAAATAAAGGAGAAAATTCGCAATGAGGCTGTGATCCTAATTGAGAACATGTGCATTTCAAGAGTTGCGACACGAAAACAATACTATTGCTATGCATTAGGAAAATTAGTTCGAGCGAACGTTCCGCGGTTGAATCGGCGCCAAAAATATACATACGACACTCTCATGAATGTTGTGAACGATGGAACTGTAGAGATTTTCGTTTTGGATGCTTTCGGTGGAACTGGAAAAATTTATCTGATTGCATTGATTTCGGCAACGATTCACTCCCAGAATAAAATTTCACTTGCACTTGCTTCATCAGCAATTGAAGCTACGTTATTGGAAGGTGGTCGAACTACTAATTCAGCACTCAAGTTATCGTTGAATATTCAAATCAATGAAACTTCAAAGCGCAACGTTCCTAAGAACTGTGGAATGGACAAAATTTTGCAGCAAAGCAAATTGATCGTTTGGCATGAATATAGGGTGCATAAAAAGCCTTTAGAGGCAGTTCTAGTTCACCAAATCATAAACCGAACTCATCCGAAAAGTATTCTCAAACATTGCACAAAATTACGAAAATCATGTTTGGTTGAGCGTACGTGCTATATTGGCTGCGACAAGCATTGATGTCGACGAATTGAAATTTTTGGATTCAAAGTGAAATTACTCGCGAAGTGATGACGTACAATCTTCGTACAGGAAGATTTTGAACTAACCAACGAAGTTTTTAAACTCGCTGGATTTGTCAGGATTACTGCCTCACAACCCCCAACTGAAAGTCGGATCGGTAATCACAATGTTGTGATATATCAACCAACCACGTCTTTGTAATGACACCGGCTTGCAGTGAGAAAACTGATGAACAACGTCATCCAAGCAACAATTCTTAAAGAAAGTACAAAGGAGAAAACGTTTTGATACCACATATCCCATTGATTCCGACCGACATGCCATTCGACTTTAAGCGCTTGAAGTTCCCGGTGCGGCTTGCATCCGCAATGGCAATAAATGAATCGCAAAGACTGTTATTGAGTGTTTGCGGCATTATCCTTGAAAATTCCTGCGTCTCGTATGGTCAATTGTATGTTGCTTATTCTCGTCTCAGACAACAAAACAAAAAAATTCGTTTCTCATGGAACTTTGCAATAAATAAAAATTTTTAGTACAAAAATACGATTATTTCTCTTTTTTTACTTTGAAAAATTGAAATTTGGAATGGACAACGTCTGTCGGGCCAGCTAGTAAAATGAATTGAGTGAAAAGTTTACTCCTTTAACGATCTGATTTAGGACGACATACTCGCAGTATTATTGACGACTTAAAAGTGTTTAAGTTGAGTAGAGTAGAGTTGAGAGTAGAACATTCTTAACAATAAAATAAAACACTCGTATACAGAGATCCTACTTGTAAATTGTATATCCATTTTGTACTCATATACTACATATGCAAGTACCCACTCGTACTACATATTGAGAAGGAATCTTCCAATCAGATGATTGTAAACAACAAAATAAAAATCATGTTTGTATGCACTTTTACTCTACGCGTATTTTCCGAATTGAAATGTGAAAAATTAAAAATAAAAGTGTTTTTGTTTTAAAATGAAAAATATTTAATGGATTTCAAGAGGTTTGCTTGTTTTCAGTTGATGTTGATGCATTTGTTATTGCCGAAGTATATTGTTGTTTTTGTTACTTTTGTTGCTATAGTATTACAAGCCAAAAAGGGGTGAATGTTCCATTACATTCATATTTTGAATATTTAAAGTAATACAGATGTCATGGAAGTAAATACAGTGAAAGGATTACAATATGTGATATATGATCAGTTATTGGAAATAATAAAAATCTTATATTGGGCAGATAAAGTTTAAGTGGTACTGGTTATTCTACATAAAGATATTTAATAACATTTTCAATAACTATAAGTAGATTTCTTCAAATTTCAAAAAATATAAAAATTTTATCTATAACACTCACTCAGCAATTTGATAGTTTTGCATAACCTGTCATTGTCTTCAATTAGATTTAGGTATGCTGAATTGACACCAGCAAAAAAAAAATTTCATTTATTGTTTTCGATATTTCGCGATATATATATTTTCATCATATACCCCGTTTTCCTATATTCTCTGTTTAAAACTGGACCTAAAATTCATGAATTTTTTTTTTCGAGAATATAAATATATAGCGATGTGTGCTGCATCATAATTTTATTTTTTTAGTTTCATCTTTATAAACTTTACGCATTCTACATTTTTTATACCCTATAACACTATGTTGTTTGGGTATAATGACTTTGTGCTGCTGTTTGTAACTACCAAAAATATATGACCTAGACCCACCTTTTATTACACCGATCGGCTAAGAATCACTTTCTGAGTCGATTTAGCGATGTCCGTCCGTCCGTCCGTCTGTGTGTCCATGTAACTTTGTAATCAAACTACGGGTCGCAAATATGAATATATTTTAATGAAATTGAATATATAAGGTTCTATCGGCCGTAGGATGAACGATCTTGAAATTGGTGAAATTTGGTTCATGTTCAGACCTTGTCCCCATACAAATGACCCCTATGAAATCGACTTAAATTGCCATAAGATCTAAATTATCATATAGATCTCGGTCAAATTGGGCTTGTGTGTGTTTATTACATCCATTTATCAGTTGTCCAAAAATAAACCCCATGTGACAATTCTTTGTCATATCCCCCATATAACGCCGCTTCCCGATTTTCATTTAACTCTATCAAAAAACAAAAATATTGCACAGATTTTTCTCAAATTTGGTTTGTATATATTTTTTTAAAATATAAGTGACTTTACCAAATATGGTCAGGATCGGCACATTTTTCGACCTAGGCCCCATATAAATATAGCATCCGATATGAACTTTCTCATATCTACAGCCAAAAAAATTAATAACAATGCCACTCAAATTTGCTTTATGCTTATTTTCTATATCCACTTAGTTGGACCGAAGAGATAGGGTCTCTAAACCATGGTATAGCGTATCATATAGTCGGTCTAGACCGACTATGTGGTCAGTGTATAATGAGTTTGTGCTTATGGTTTGTAACTACCAAAAATATTTGAACAAGACCATCTTCTATTATACCGATCGACTCAGAATCACTTTCTGAGTCGATTTACCGATGTCGGTCTAAACCGACTATAATTTTCTTATTTGTTTTAAATTTACAAAGCGTACATATCAAACATAACAATGTAGAAATTTTTCTTTTAAAATGGAAAATCCATAAAAATGTGAAATATTTAGGAAACCTTACTAAAATACTTTTTTTTTTAACAATAAAGAAGATAAATATGTGTGAGCTCACTAAATATGTATGGTCATGATCGGACTATTTTTAAACCCAGTCCATATAAATTTTCACTTCGTTTTTGAACTGTAACATATCTACAGGTAGCAAATAACTACATTACAATCTCACTTGTATTTAAATAAAACTTTTTTAGATGTCCATTAGATATTGAAACCAATATCACTATAGAGTACAACAGAATGAGTGAGAATTTTAAAGTCATGGTGAAAGTACAAGGCCAGTATAGTAAAACCTCCAAAGTGTTTGGCGTTCTCAGACAAACTTTTTATGACCCCGAAAATAATTCACAGTGTGTTTCGAAGAAACTCAATAGATCCCACTAAAATAAAAGTTTGCTAGTGTGTCGTGGGAAAGAAGTTGCTCATATATGGCAACTTTTCACTTAATTAAGGTGCAGTATAATCTATTCTATTAACTACTAATGATATAATTAAAAACAACTGCTTATGAGTTGGTCCAATTACGGGTTTTAGAAGTTATTTTTATGCCATGATTGAGAACCTCATCTGAATCATATGAAAAAAAAATATCAAAAGAAAATTTGGTTCTCACAACTGAAATGAAAGAAGGCATTTACTTCTTTTCGTGGAATGTAGTTGGAGTTGGACATTTGTTAATGTCTTACAATTAATTATACAATTTATTTAAAACATCAGGCTCGGCTATTTAGCTATTTCATTAGAATTGGAAAGGTTGCGTAAATAGAACGTTTTAATCAAATATTAAATATTTTATTATGAAATGATTAATTTTTATCGACCTTTTTATATTTTGATTTTGTTAGATTTTTTTTAGAATTTTCTAAATTGGGCTTCGAAGGTCTGGAATTTTTTAAAAATAAATAAAAGACTAGTTTATTTCATTTTCTCCAATCCTACGTTTCGTCGGTATTTTTCCGGCCTCCTCAGGGATTAATTTTATTGAATATATAGTCTTTTCGTCAATTTTACATTACTTTAAAATGTATTACACCATTTTTGTACATCATTTAACGTACGATACAAACACAGAATTAATTAATAAAAATATATCAATGTAAAAAAAATTAAAAATCAAATATCACAGTAATTATCCTATCGCCAATATCACAGTCGAAGTTAAACAGTCGAACTTAATTTACAAAAAAAAAAAAAAAAAAAAATAAATAAATAAATAAACAAATGTTTAATTCACATGAATTAATTAATTTTTTTTAAATGGGTTCAATATTTTATAATTATTATATCTAACATGAGATCAAGTGGAAAATTAATAAAGTAGAAAATGCAGACTTTTTGTTTGTTTATATTCTTGTTTTCCACGGAGCTCTAAAAATGGTTATGTAACTAAATCTGACGTCAGGATTTTTTGAGAGATTCTTTTCGGAAAATTAATTGAAATTTATATTAAGTACTTAATATTTAAACACTATATTCTCTCTCAGCAAAAAAAAAAAAAAATAAAGAAATTAAAACCTCCTAGATTTCTGCGATCTTTTAAATAAAAACACTAAAAAATTTTTATATTAAGTTTATAAATGCGAGTCTTTTTGATAATTCTAAAGAAAATGTAGCCTGAGAATAGGATTTTTCCTGAGAATAGGCTATAAAATTTAACAAAAAATGATAGCAATTACTTATAGTAGTAGCTTTATCTTATGCTAAAATTCATTCTTCTCTATTTGATTATTTTAATTGTTTTTAATTTCTCTATTTGTTATTCAGCAGTTGAAAGCAAAGCTTGTACACCATCAGTTTATTTGTATCTTTTAATTTCAGCTTACTTATCAGAAAAATTTATAAAGTCTGTTTGTCGATTTTATAATACAACCTTTATCTAAACCAAAACAAAATTAAAAGATATTCATGAAACAACTCAGTAATTATTGGTCTTTACAAAGCGGTTAAAAGCAAAACTCTAACTATAAATTTTAATAAATTAGTATTTATTAATATTTTTTTTGCTTACACAGCAAATTCTCACAGGTGATTGTATATTGCTGACTACCATACAAATGTATGTGGGTACTATTGCATGTCTGGTGCATGGCAGTATACACAACTCAAACACAGTACAATACTCTCTGATACCACCGTGTTTCACTTTCGGTTTTTAAAGAAGCGTTTAATTAGCATTTCGCCATACGTATGGTGGGCGATCCAAGTATATTAAATTTCAGCTTTTCAGTGAATCATACATATTTCCAAATAGAAAAGTTCTTGGATTTCTGTACTTTGGCGTACTGTATTATATTCCTGATTGCTGGAGTACGGGGCTTGTTGCCTGTAATAAATAGTTACCGCAAGGAAACTTACATGCTCTCACCATAACTGTTTCTGTTCGTGCTGCCTTCCTATTTCAAATTATTTATACAATTTACAAATTATAGAAAAACCGGCAATTTCTTTTGAAATTATATCGAAATGTGTTTAATTATTATTGATTGTTTTAAAGTAAATGGAAGTGATTTTTTTAAAAACTCTCAATCCAATAATAGTATAATTGTGTTTTTTTTTAATTTTCTGAATATAAAAAATAGAAACAAAACTATATCTATTGATTGAACATTAGAGAGACACAATCGTAGTGTATGAGTTTGGCTTTTAGCCGATTTAAAAATTGGATTTGGGAATGATTTCGGCTTAAAATATTTTTTTGGAAATAAAAAGAAATGTATTAATTCTACCAAGTTAATATTATAATTATTACAATAGATGTAGCTAAAACCTTTAAAAGAATGTATAGTAAACTAAAAACTAAAAATAAATTTTTCGAAAAATCCACATAAGGGCATCTGGTGAAATAACTTTGTCGCTGCTTACAATTCCGTATTAGTAATAAATCTCTTTAATAAAATAAAATAAAATAAAATAAAATAAAATAAAATAAAACCCTTCATGTCAAATTGTCTCATTAACAATAATTACAAAGGCCTGCAAATGTAACGATTCTCTCCAATTGACTGAAAGTAATAGAAATATAAAATAATAAAAATTATTTATAAGTGATAAAAAAAAAGCAAGGACTAAAGTTCATCCGCATAATCGCAAATAATACGCATGTCATCGATTAAACTCTTTAACACTCAACATTAATACACAAAGTCTGTCGTGTTCGTGAAATACTTATGTTATTTGAAATACAAAAACATATGCACGATATACAAAGAAGCATGAAATTTCTAAAGGAAATAAATTTTTGTTTCAACAACACCACCCAGATAAAGTATTAAGCGATCATATGAATTGGCATCAAATCAAGCGGAAGAAATTTTTCCTTTTAAAAAACATAAAAGAGGAGTAGTCGCAAACGCGTGTTAACACTTTTAAAGTGTTCAGTGGTTGTAATTTAGCAACAATGAAAAAAAAAAACAATCGTCTATTAAAAATCGTAAATCGTAAAAAACAATAGTAACGGCCGAACTATTGAACTATCGCCGAATGCCAGCTCTTGTAAATTGTACTCACATACGTCAACTTCAACTTCAATAATAAGTAATAATAACAATAAAATAAAACAACAAAGAAATATGATTATTGTTGTTGTTCATGCACTTTTTTGTTTTATTGTTTATGATTCGAATTTATGCCCTAAAGTTATGGGTCACTGTCATAAACTACACACTCAGTCAGCTAGTCAGTGTTAATGGGTGGCTGATTGTCTATTTTCACTGTTGACGTACGTTTGTACGTTTCACGGGATATTTATCATACTCATCGCTTTATATGAATGTTTCCTTTTATTCAAACATTCATATACGAGTACCCACATACATACATATATATCCATTATTAATGTATTGTCTGGTTTTAGTAGACAAAAAATAAAAAAAAGTAGGTGGACCCTTACTTCTGTTGTGATTTCTGTGCAATTGTTTGGTCTTTGCATATTGTAATGGTCTCTCAAGTTATTTTGTGTTTATTGATTGGAAAAAATGGGAAGTTCCTGTTTCAAGTTGACTAAACGGCCTCCTCTTTTTTCATTTGTTATTTTTTTATGTATTCAAATAAATAAATCATATGCAAAAGAAAATAATTGTAAATAATGGCCACATTTATCCTGCATGAAATTTTTCTTGTAGAGCTTTCAATAAAAAGGTATTTCTAACACTAAAACCACTATTTTAATCGACAATAAATTTAATTTTTTAGGGGTTGTGGTAAATATAATGTTTACATCATTGCAAAAAAAAAAAAAAATATCAACTAGATTCGAAATTGGTCTGATCATGACCAATAGATGTAGTAAATATATAATAACTAAATTTGGCTACCATACGAGTATATACTCCTTTTCTGAAAACAAAATTTCAATAGGAAACAGTGTGCAAAAGCTATAAGTTTGTCAATCCATTTGTTAATAATTATGAAATAAATCTGACCATAAAATATATAGTTATTCTTGATTCTTATAACAAGCAGAGTTGATATAGCAATATCCGTCTGACTACAAGTTTGAGTTTAAATCATTAAAATCGCTTCAATAGGTCCCGAGATTTCAATGATATGTAAAAAAATATTATATTATAGACCGTGTGCGAGACTTGAATATGCTACGGAACCACCGCAGAAGTATTTCCTCGCAGGGTTGGGAAAGGTATATCAAAAACCTCAACTAATCGTAGATTTTCTCTGGCGAGTCTCCTCCTGCCTACGAAGTTCCAAAAGAACGAATTTCACATACTCACATACGTGTTTCCAGTTCTCCAATGTAGCCAACATAATCTGAACTATATTCCCCTCCAAGGTTGCCCTCCTTAAAACAAACCGGTTCCTCAACACTCACAACACAATACGGACAAGACGGAGAGCTGTCACGTTCGAAGCGGTACAAGTACGCTCTGAAGTAACCGTGTCCACTTAGGAATTAGGTCAGACAGAAATTCATACTACCATGCCGTCTATCGAACCAACCGTCAACGTCCGGTATCAATGCGTACATCCATTTACCCTTTGTAGATGGTGCCCACTTCGCTTGCCACTCCGCAATACTATTTGCCCTAGCATCTTTGATAGTACTGCTATTCTCCAAGGAACCATGTCATTCCGACACATACTTATCCGCTCTCGCTAATATATTAATTGGTATCATAGCCGCAATTATAAAGGCTGCTTCGACGGATAGAGTCCTGTATGCACTATACACCCGAAGCGACATAAGCCTATAAACATAGTAAATCCTCGCACCATAGGTCCTGAGTCTGGTGGACTCTTCCCATATTGGAGCAGCATATAGGATTATATTTCGGATAAATCCCGCTAGGACCTTCTTTCTTAGGTATTTAGGACCTCTTGTCTTCGGCATTATCCGACATAGTGCTGCACATATACTGCCAGCTTTAACGCTCATATAGTCGAGATGGTGTTTGAAAGATAAACGATTATCTATCATGGCACCTAGATACTTAATACAATCCTTAGTCCTTAATTCACAGTTTCCAATTTGGAGATATATATACTCCACAAGTTTACGACTCATTTATAATACAACCTCAATCTTATGTTCAGCCACTGAAAGACCCATCGAGCTGAGCCATGAATTGACCACCTGTGTACTGCCTTCCGAAACTGTCTTGGCTTCATTAATAGTTTTTGCCACAATTACCAGCGCTATATAATCTGCAAAATCTATGACATTCGCCCTTTCTGGAAGATTCAGTTTTAAACCACCATCATACATAACATTCCGTAACAGTGGTCCGAGCACGGAGCCCTGTGTCGCTCTTCCTGTTACTTTATATTCTTTTATTCCGTCATCATTTTGCATAAGTTAAAATCCTCTTTCGAAGATAATCTTTGATTATTTCCACAAGGTATGTTGGGGTATTGAGCCTGCTTAGAGCATTCACAATATGCTCCTAGTTAGCTGCATTGAAAGCATTTTTGACATTCAAAGTTACAACCGCACAGCATTCTTGCGGTGTCTACTACCATCTTTATGGCATCTATTGTTGGCCTACGATTGACAAAACCATATTGGAGTTTTGGATGGACCTTCTACTCCATCTATGTACTCTTCCAGTCTACTACAGATTATACTCTCTAGTAGTTTTCCACAGGTATCTATCATCTACAATGGCCGGCTTCTTATCCTTAGGCAAGAGCACAGTGTTGCAGGAAGAATTCAACCTCTTTTAATACATGGTTAGGAATGCCATCAAGTCCAGGCGCTTTCCTGCCAGTTGTATATCGGGCAAGACAACCGCCAGGGTTTAACTTATCCTATATCGTCACATCCTAAATTGGGAAAAGGTTAGTAATTATTCCATCCAAAATTATATCCTCTGTTGGCGAAGGTGTACTTAAGCATTTCAGATTTTTCGTTACAAGTTTGTATTCTAATCAAAAAGGATTATTATTAATGTCGTCACAGTTATTCAAAAAAACATATTCTTTCACTTGCACGTATTGCATATTTAAGGGACTTCTGCTTTATCATTAAATCTGGTGGGAGCTGTACTGGTAGCTGCAATTGTCATTATGTTTGTAGTATTGTATAAGGTTGGTCGGTATTGCCACACTTTTTTTTAACGCTATCTCGAAATATATACAAAACATCATCAATATGAAAGATAAATAATAATAAGAAGTAAATTTTCATAAAAAAGTACCTATTTATTTATAAACATTTAAATAACTATTTATAGATTTTAATTAAAATAAAAAGTTATAATTAAATGCAACACTTTAGATGTAATCAGTTTTACTTTCAACAACTCTAACTTAGAGAAAAAAAAATACCATATTACAGGTTGTTGTATTTGAAAACATTACCAATTTTCGTAGTTTAAAATTTTTTTGTATACAATTTATTATGCGTTGATGTATACAAGATATTTATTTTGCAGAATACTCTCAGATTAGGAACTTTAAGCTTTTAAAATGTATATATCAGATTCTGATATTTTTACTACAGAATCACCGCATATCTAACAAAGCTTAAGACCAAATTAATAGAACATTTTTTCCCGTACTCTTGAAACATATTCTCTCTCTAACTCTTATATATTTGTTCTTTGAATCGGATTTTATCACTTAATTTTTTTTTAGAAAATGGCATTGAACTTAACGTAAACTTATAAAGCCAACACGTTTCTTCTCACCTTTATCTGTCCAGTTGTATGTATCAAATTATGCGAACGGTGATCCGCTTAGACGAATATGTATTGAATTTAAAAAGCTTTATAGATTTATTGATTTTTTTTTTCAAAATCAAATGTCATAAAAAGTAAAATAATAATTTATCTGAACACATTAAATTAAAATTTTTTATTTTTCATTCAATGTTAAATGTTTTTGTAAATAGTCTCTAAAGATTAATTCCATAGATTAATAAATAAATAGATAAATAAATAAATAGAAATAACAATAAAATGAATATACAAATTTTGTGAATATCTTATATAATATTTGATTTTGAATGATGTACATTACTATTTTCCATTAATTGTCTTGATGTTTATTTCTGCTAAAAATTTTTAGGATAGTTACGAAAAATTTGATAAATGTTTATTTAAATGCTTAAATTTGCTTACTTATCGGCAAATATATATTAAATCTCAGATGAAGTTTTATTTAAAATTTTTTGTCTTTCTCAAAACTATTAGTATAGGGTATATTTTTGACTCCGCAGAGATCGATTTTAACTTCTTACATGTATTTATTGTATTTTTTTTATTAAGCTAATTCAGATAAAAATATTTAACAAATATTATTTTTAGAGGTTAGTATCTCAATATATTACTAATATATGGCAATACAAAAATAGTCATGACTAATTCAAAACTTTTTATTTTAATCACATAATTTTTAAGCTCATTGCAAAATTAATCCTTAGTCTTTAACTTAAGATATTTTAACGTTCACTGCGTTTGAAAGTAGTTCTCTTTGGTCTTTTATGAAGGTATCTTAATAGTCTTTTTGCACTTATAACAAAAAAATTAATAAATAAAGAAAATCAATTAACTTTAAATTAAAATGGAATTATAATTTAAGGGTTAAGAATCGGTAACTGCATTAATATGAAACATTGTTTATAATATTGAGTATAAGATATAGATGGAGGTTATCAAAGGTTCTTATACATTATTTACAATATATCTTAAATATATTTACGCTGATCCCTGACTCACTGACTGACTGACTGATTCTCTAACGCTGAAATAATACACACACATAGCACTCCATACAAAGCTGTGCGAAATACACAAACAAATTTAATCTTTCTCATTTGATACGAAATGAAAACGACAATTTTTGAATCTAAATCGCCAAAATCGTCATTTTTAAAACAAGAAATTGCAAAGAAAATTTTACCGCTTCTAAAATTCGAAAAAATATTACAAAAGGAAACAATAAAATTTATTTATATCACTCATAATACGAATATTATTACAGCATTGGTTATTTCTATATATAAAAATGTATTAGTGATGAAATTTCAACGAAAAAAATTTAACACAGCAATTAACTAAATAATTTTATTGATATGTATCTATAGCTGAAACATATAATATAGGTTTAAAGTATCGCCGTTATTAAAATTTAATTCTTCAATGGAGATGCTATTCAAGGTATTTCCGTTTTGAAACGACTTGACCCAGAATTAAATCTATATATATTTTGTAATTTACATTTACACTGAACAAAAACTATCAATTTTCGATAACCAAACCCATTAATTGTTAACCCTTGAAATCGTAATTTTTATACTACTGAAAATTTTAAATCTTCAATCATCATTTTAACAAATTTAACAAATCATTTTAACAAATTGAAAAATCGTCGAAATTACAATAAGTTGCCAAAATTTGCAGCTTTGCTAACGACAATAGCACTACATATGCAGATTTCGTGTTACATATGGAATAATTTGAACGCAAAAAATGCATAAAAAAACTAATATCTATTCAAATTCTTCTTTAAATTCCCTTTGTTGGTCAATAAACAAATTCTGCAAAAAAGTAATGACTGAAATTTTAAACATTTTTATTTTTTCTCACTTAACGTCATCCGATATGCCTACGTACATCTTTTATCGAACTAAACTTTTCCGTTTGTCTGTTTTGTTTTTCATCTCAAAATTGTTTTGTATTGTTATGAGTGCTTTCGCTCAGGTTCTCTGATGGCCAACACTTATCAAAGAGTATGATTTTTTGATAAATATTTGAGAAAAAAGAGATCTTCAATGTGGATTTCGTTGTTGTCCAACGTATGATTTCGTTTATAGCTCTGTATTGAAAAGCCCTTGAAAAAATAGTGCAATATTAAGTTTAAAATTTAAATTATTGTAACTTTGCATAATTAAATTACATTGTAATTTCAGAAGAGAGGTGGGAAAATAATTTTTTTTCACTCATAATATTAATTTTTGCATAATTTGCTTTCAAAAAATTTAGACAAACATAAATTACGTAAATCGGAATATTAAAGATTTTAATTTGAATAATTTATTGAAATTATCATGGAAGAATTAAAGGCGATTTGGAATAATAACTTTTTTTTAAGTAAAACTAATACGCCCTTATTTTTTATTTTTTTGATTTATAGATAACTTTGCTAAAAATGTAGTTCTCTTTTTTCAGTTTACATGTATGATGAAATATGAAATATTTTTTCTCTTTTGTGTAGGTTTATTGGTGTTTGCACTTCCTTAAGTGGTGGTAGGTTATAAAACCTTTTTTTGAACCTTTCTGAATGCACAACATGTCGAGCGTGTTTTGTGAAAATTTTAAGTAAATCAGAGCAAAACTTAAGAAGATACAGCGTTTCCAGCGACCGGTCTCATACGGTATATATTATATACATAAATCAGTTTTTAGAAAACTTTAATCCGATTTTCTCGCAAATAAATATTCGAAGTCCGTGAACATCATAACTCAAAATCTACTTCACCGATTCTTTTGAAATTTTAGACTCAGTATCCACACATAACCACGAAGAGTTTTTTCAATTCCATTTTCTTCCCCATTTTTTAACAACAAATTCCCGAAATTGTATAGCAAAAATCGTTTTTCACTCAAAATGCTGCAAAAAAAAAGTTGTTTTTTTTTAAAGTAAAATGGATTCGGTTATAACGAACTCGGCGGGACCGGCCAAATTAGTTAGACTAAGTTCGTCATAACCGTAGTATTTTTTTGCTTTGTCCGAATAAGTTTATTTATTTTTTGAATAAGTTTATTTATTTTGATACATTTAAAAAGTTATAAAACATAAATTAAATTATTAAAAATATACATATTAATAGTTTACCTTAATAAGACTAAAATTACCGAGTTTCTATCAAAATAAAATATATTTTTAAAATCATATAATATTAAAAACTTCTTATGTATAGAAGCAGAAAGTACATAACAAAGGTTGGCTACTGGCAAACTTTTGCGAAAATAAACATAAAAGGACCTTTTACAAAACTTCATTTGAAAATCGAAGTTTTTGTTTTGTATTAAAATTAAATTAAAATAAAATTAAATTAAAATTAAAAAATTGTTTGTTGAAGTCAAAAGTTTGATATAACCACTGTTCGCTATAAGAGAAGCAATTTGTATGAAAAATGTGATTAAAACTCTTGGGACCGAAGAAATTCTTCGCTATAAACAAAAATTTATTACAACCAGGGTTCGTTATAAGCGCACTCCATTGTATAAAATTTTAATAATTTTGGGAATCTCCAATCTCCTCACTTTACCCGGCCTTCCCACGTTCAAGTCAAATTAATCATATACAATATTGATCACATACAATATTCAAAAAATTGTTAAGCAACTGTCCCATTGAAAAATTGAAAGAGAGAATTGAAACGTATGATTGTTTAGTAAAAAAGAGTAAAAAAGTGTGAGTGCATTAAAACCTGAAAGCCAAAAATTTAACGTCTGAAGGCCGGGTAATACCTTTAATATATTTACTCTGATCCCTGACTCAGTGACTGACAAATTCTGTAACGCTGACCAAATGATACGGTTCTAAGTCCTAGGATTGATCTCGCCCCAACCGACACCGCATTACCTTTCATATTAAAACGCCACCAGTTTCCAGTAATTCCTGCATACGCTATTACCATAAACAAGGCTCAAGGCCAGTCATTTGATTACGTTGGCATTAATTTGGAGACCGCGGTATTTTCAGACGGCCAACTTTATGTGGCTTTGTCACGATCAAAAGTTGCAAGCCAAGTTAAGATACGTATTCAATCGAACCCACAACAAGGAAAATTATTAAATGACCAACGATATTTCACACGAAATATAGTTTTTCAAGAGATTCTAAATTGAAAAGCGTTTTTGCCAAATATTTCTTATCTGTTTTGATACTTATGTATACAATTTCTACAAACACAATCTTTTTTCATATGTACATATGTAACAATATAATATTCAATTTACTACTATATTAAAAGAAATTTAATTTATTATACATTTTTCGTGTATTTAAATTTAAACTGTTTGTTTTATTCATAATTTTTAAACGGGCGCCTAGGCGCCACACAATCAACTAGTTTTACAATAATAAGCAAATTAATTAAAACTTAAATTTGACATAAGCTTAAACCCCCATTGAGGTTCAAACATGTATACTTTAGTATACATATATATACATTTGTAGCCTCTATATTTATATATATTTCATTAGTATATACATATTTACATAATTCCTGGTACATATTTACAATAATATTTCCTAAAAGGTAAGTCTAGAACATGATGTTTCGTTAGTCTCTGTATTTCTTCACTATCATCCAATAAGCAAATTGCTAATAAGTTAGAGTGATTACTAAGTCATTCAATATATTTTGAGCTAAATCTACTGCTTTCTTTTTTAACTTTTGGTATGGTGAGGTCTTTGAGTATATTGTCATTTGTCAAATACCATGGGGCGTCAGCGATCATTCTAAGCATTTTAGATTGATAACTTTGGAGAATTTCAATATTGGAGTTGGTTGCAGTACCCCAAAGTTATATTCCGTATGTCCACACGGGTATAGTATATTTATTTTCAATGCTTAACTCCGATCTTCGGCCTGGTAACCAACACATACGTTTAGTCCTAATATTTAAATAATTTAAATATTTGTCACTGTCGGATTTAGAGATATCCTCTCCATTTAAAAAAATTGGTGAACAAACACCTTTTCATAGTGCGAAAGTGACATGTACCGATTCACCCAAATGTTCCATTTTTTGTTAGCCATATTGAAATACTATTAAGGTGGTTTAGCCATTAAAGCTGTGTCATCCGCATATGTAGCAACAGTGACATCATCAGATATAGGCATATTCGAAGTAAAAATAGTGTAGAGTACAGGACCTAGTACACTTCAACTTTATTTCGCAAATATTTCATAACATATTTTTACATAAAACGATCTTGTAGATATGAGCTAAGTAACAAGAAGAACGGTGCGGGAAGCAGTTGTTTTAGTTTTAGGAGACCTAAATGCCACACTTTGCCAAAAGCATGATTTACGTCTAAAAAGACAGGGGAGCAAAATTGTTTCTTTTCCAAAGCAGTTCTTACAACATTTACAACACGATGGCATTGTTCAGAAGTTCCATGTTTATGTCTGAAACCAAATTGGTGTTTTAGTTATCTAAAATAGGCTGCAATCTTCTTAATAATATATTTTCAAAAATTTTTGAGAATGTTGATAAAAGACTTATTGGCCTATATATCTTAATGTCATTATTATGCTTGTTAGTTTTTGGCACCATTTTTTGGGCAATGCTTTAATATCTTTTGCACCTATTACATCATATCCATGTGATTTTTATTATTTAATATTTATATTTATTTTTCTACTTCATTTGGAGATATTTGGCATGGGCTGTCTAGAAAAGTGGCAATGGTATTAACCTCGTCAGCATTATTAAAAGAAAATGATTGGAAAGTGGTATCCAAGTATTGAGAGAACGAAACAGCTTTGCTATAGTTCGATTTGCACCAAGTACCATTTGGATCTCTTACAGGTATATTTATATATTCGGTGATTTTTTAAATATTTTGTGGCATTCCACAAGTTGTGTTCGTTAGATCCATTATTTACAGTATTCAGGATTTTTATATAATAGCTGAACTGTTCATTTTTTAATTCCGCTAAACGTTTTTTAACTCATTCGTTGCTCGATTTAAATTTGTTTTGTTCATTGGATTTCGAGTTTGTCTCCATATTTTGCGCAATTTTCTTTTGTTTCTTATGAGATCTCTGACTTCCGCAGATACTAGCACTTTATTCGCATTGCTTGTTTGTATTAAAGTAGGGGTAGACAAAAAGGCAGCTTCATGAATCAAGTTTGTAAAACTTTCAACAACGTCATCCAGTTCTTAACCATCTTTTATACGTGTGTTAAGATTGATATTGGATTCCAGCCAGTATTTAAATGAATGCAAATAAGTTGTGGGCGAGAGTATTTTACACGTTTTATCTAGTGTTGAACAACATGTGTTAAAATTCACGATAAGAAGCGAATGGTTACAACTCAGTTCATCAGAATCCAAAATATCTAAAAGATGTCTTGAAATTCCCGAATACACAACAAAATCGATTAAGTCTGGTATCTTTGGGGTATCCCTTGGTTGGTAGACAGGACTTGGTAATTATTATTAAAGATATTTTTTTAAAGTTCTCTTACTTTGGGATTAGCAAGTTCTTGAACCCACCAACGAAGAATTTGGATCCAAGTTATGTAAAAAAGCTATCTTGACATTTTAGTGTATGTTTTGGTGGAATGTATATAGCGTAAATTGAAATATCGTCATTACCAGCTTTAATTTGAATACCAGATGCTTTGAGATAAGATTTTCTGAAATTATCTAGTATGGCGTATTTTATAGAAGACTTTACCGAGATTGTAGGACCATCATGGGCCTTTTCGTCTAGATGGTTACATGATATCAAATTGTAATCTTTGATTTTAAAATGTGTGTTTTTTGTGAAATGTGTTTCAGATATTAAAAATATATCGATATGATGTAAATGGATAAAAGTTTCAATTTCTCTTGTGTGAATTCCATATTCCTATACGTAAATTTATATAACGATGCATAATTTTAATAACAATGTTATTGTTACCGCCACTGTCTAATCGCTAGTGTACTTCACAAATTATCGATCATCGTTACTGTATCTTATTATTGTTTATCGTTGGACTGTCAGCCATAAATGTTGGATTGTATATTTTATATTTCCACGCGGTCTTTTTTAATAAGAGTTTCTACTTTATAAATAGCCATTTTCTTATATTTCAAAGTGAATTATATACAGTGCTTGTTCGACTAAAAAAGGTTAGCTCTGGGTCCAAACGAAAAATGTTAGTGTCTTAAGTTGATAATTAAATTTTTCAATTATAACTAGTTCAATAAATTTTAATTACAGGAATTTTAACGCAATTGTACAAGCAAATAAAATCAAATTTATATAAAACAAAATTCTTTTACTTTGCGTTTACAATCTACCATTGGATACCAAGGTCTTGGGCAACTTCACCTAACAGTTATCTTGTTTAGCAGATTTGCTAACATAACTTCTATTCTATCCATAGCAATGGAACTATTGTTATTTGTATACTTGCTTTCATTTCGATTTCTTAATATTTCAGAATGTGATTGGTTGTTGACGAATTGATTATGTTTAGAAGAGTTATTGTTTTGGGTATTATTAACTGGCGGAAAGTCTTTTGGATGTGCATTAAAGTTTTCAGTTTGGCGATAATTATGGGGGTTATATTCTTGTTGTAGTCGTTTTTGTTGTAATTTTTTAAATATTATGCACCCTCTATAATTAGCTATATGGTCTTTTAGGTAGTGAACACATCGAGGTGGCGTACTAATGTGTTTTTTGCATTCTGCTGTAGAGTGGTTAAGACCATACTTGACGCAATTAAATGGTCTTTTACAATAGGCATTTGTGTGCCCAAAAAGCTGACATCTATGGCATTTGACTAAGTCAATACTTTTCCTAGGAGCTTCTACAGTAACTAAAACGTAATTAATATGTCTAACATTGAATATGTCTTTGTTATTTGTATTGGGATCAAGGTCAACATAGAACATTGGTGGAGGTTCTTTAGTTACTCTACTTCTAATATTAGTAACATTACGTACTTGATGGCCTAACAGACTCAGTTCTGCTTTTATATCTGCAATCACTGCCCAATAAGAACGTTCTTGTTTCAGCTGATATGTGTGAAACCCTATATTTCGACCTTCTAAATATTTCACTAACTTTCTATACGATTGAACCGTTTTAACCATAAGCCAGACTTGATTGTTTCTTAATGATTTATAATTAAGTTGTTATTTAGATATGACACTACTAATATTATTTATCATTTTAATAATATCTATTGTTCTTTTTTCATCATCAGCATCATCTTCTTCCTTGTTGTCATTATTATCATCATTGTCATCATTATCTTGAAGCATTGCAAATTTATTGCTGGTTGATGATATTTCATCATTAAATATTGTTTTACGTTTGTTTTTGTCTAACTTAGGAGAGTTGTTGGTGACGTTTTCTTACATTTACGATTTTTTGCCAGTTCAACTCACTACCTGCGTCTTCATCATCGGTATTACTAGCCATAGTATTGTTGTTAAAATATAAAAACAATTAGTACACAATACATAGTTTGTTTTTGCAAAAGCACTTAATTCCCACCAAAACTTTGGTAATGATTAGTTATTACCGTTGCACAACATGGTAATGTTAACCCTATACCTTTTGAATAATTGCAAACTAAATGTAAAGACCTCCTGATAATGATTTATGTATGTATGTATTTATGATACTTACTGGTAATGAGTTAAATTTAATGAAATAAACTCTTTTGCGGCGATAGTCATCATTGGACAAAAAACGCAGCAAAAGTTGTTAAATTTTACATACATTACATTATTTACAACATATTGGCGATACCAATGTGTTGTTTTTACAGAAATTTACTTTACTCCCTACATGTAACAAATTACTCAAAACCCTTCTTGTTATCTATAAAGTAACTAATTATTTGTATCAGTACCTAGTAAGGTGCCGGTAAGGCCTTTTCTCCAATGACACCCCCATGTTAAAATAATGGGTTTGGTAATGGAAAGGTAACTAATGAACACTTTTGATTTCTTATTCTAAAACTCATTACATGTAATGGAATGTTTTACTGGGTTGTTTTTGGAATATTTCACTAATCCGTTTGTTTATTACTTTTGAAGTAAATATTTTTGTTTTTATTTATTTTTTTTTTTTTTGGCTGTTAAGATATTTACATTAGAGTAAAGAATATAAAAACGACCGTTCACTATGAAAGTTGATCTCAAACTATAACAAAGATTCAGCACTGCCAAATTTATCACTGTTACTTGTAAATAATTCTTCTCCCTGTCTCTCTGCCAGCCTATCCATGAGCAAACTACAGGTCATAATTGTAAAGGTATTGGGATGAAATATGGAGGGTAAGCTTCGATTGGCTTAAGGATGGTTGCAATTGAAATTACAGAAAATCGGTGCATGTCAGACGTAGCCCCAATAGAAATGTTCTGAAATTAATTTATTAAAAATCATTGGCTTTGATTCAAGAAATGGGTATGCAAAACAATTGAATTTCAATGAAATCGTCAATAAATTAGCCCACCTAATGAATTAGTCCCATCTATAGACCTAAAGTAATTAACAGTCTCACTTATCTTTGGTTAGTGATAATTTTCTATATCTACAACTATAAATAATGAATGGACTTCAGAACTTTTTCCGAAACACATGGCATAAGTTACCTTATAGTCGGCGTAGCTGCGCTATTATATTCTTATCTGTTTGTTTATACATACTAAATTTAGTTAAGTTTGAGAAATACATTTCAATACAGGTTTAAATTCCTTCGTTATTGAAAATAAATAATATTTTTAAACAATTATTATTTTTTACTATCATATTTTCGCAGGATTTTAAGTTAGTAAAACTTGCTGCTTTTACAACGTTTTATACATCTCAACTGTATTTAAATTGCGGAGTATTCAGCGAAATGTGTTTCAATAGTAAATATATAATATATATTTATGTATATAAGTACATTAGGGTGACAGCCTTTTTATTTATACCCTCCACTCCAGTGTGCAGAGGGTATATATAAAAAATATATATTTGTGATCCTTATAACAACCGGAGTTGATATAGCGATGTCCGTCTGTCCGTCTGTCCGTCTGTGGAAATCACGATGGCGGCATCAATCGGGCAGCTAGGGTGCTCGCTGACATAAAAAATGATTCACTAACATCCTGAAAAGTACGCTGTTTAAAATCGTCGAAATCGGTCGATGAGGGCCCGAGATTTGAATGAAGAACTAAAAAAAGTCTTGAAAAAATATAATTTTCTATGTTGTTCTTGTCACGATCACGCCCTGAATAGGATAGCCAAGGTGATAATTTTTAGTGAGAATGATTCTCAAATTCATGGGAAGATCTCAATTTAAAAAATCATTAAAATCGGTGGAACAGGACCAGGGAAATCTCTGAAAAAGTAACAAAAATGAAAAACATGATGTTTCTATATTGTTCTTGTTGTTATTCTAAATGTTGCATTGTTGTCATAGCTGGACTTGCTGTTTTTGTCGTCGTTGTGGTTATAATATAATAAAAACAAGCCCTTTGTACATTTTTTTTTATCAACTATGGCAGACAAATTTAAAAGTTTCCATTGTTTTGGCAACACTAAAAAATTTTGTTAGATCATTTCTGTCATTGCCACGAGCCTGTCTGCAAAACTTCAGATCGATTGGGTCACGGGAAAGTGGTTAAAATCAATCCAAAATTTGTTCGACAAGCAGACACTACGAGTTAATATATATATGTAAAGAGGGTAAAAAATCATCAACATCTAAAGCAAATAATGCTAAAATACCTAGTTGTTAATAAAAAAAAAAAAATGTAAATTTAGCAAAAAAAAAAAAAAAATGTATGTATTAATTTATTTAAAGAGAAAAACACAAAAATAACGTTTGATGTTGTATTTTTTGTGTGTAATATTTACATATACATACATACACATATTAAATAATACAAATAATATACATACTATATTATATATATGTATGTATGTATGTATATTCATAGTAACTGCATGTTAGAAATAAATCGGTATATTATTTTATTTACATAAAATTCTGCAATATTTTGTTGTGGGGAAAATACATTTCTTTTGCATTAACAGAGTGTCACTTCATTTTGCTCAGCGTGACTAGGCCACAGTAGATCGCGCCACAATTTTTGTTATAATTAGCTTTGCAATAGTTGTTTCTATTTTAACATGAATGTCAATATTTTCAAATATGTAGATATCATACAGAACAATGTTAAGAGTATATACGGGCTGGTCTTTTATTTCATACGTTTTTTTATTATTCTTTTACAAATATGAACATAAGTTTGGCATATTAACTTTTTGTTGTCTTTATAAAATACAGTTACCGAGTTCATCAATGAGTTTTTTGTTTTCAAAATAGTTCTACATAGTTATATAAAATTATTATTCTGCTTTACCTACAAAATATCTGATTGCGATTACATCTAATTTTTAGAAATTGTTTATAATTACAAAAGCATTATTATTCACATAAATACAAAATTAAAAACTGGAATTAAGATTTCCAATTATAAATTATAAAATATTAATTGAATTTTAGAAAATCATATCAAAACGTCGGAAATAATAATTTTATATTTAGAACACATCAATTGCATCTTTTATATATATATTTTATTCGTTAAACACAAATTGAAGTTACAAAAAAAAAAACACAAAATATGTTTACATTTAAAAACTTTTCAGTACCGCGATTCAGTAACTTATTTTAACGATAGTTGAATCGTTAAAAAAAAGAAAATAGCAAAATTATCAGTAAAATTTTTAAACGATATTCGCTATTGTTAAAGTCAGCTGTTGTTGTTATCTAAACGACAACCATTTTTGTGTTGTTTATTCAATCGATAAAAACTTAAATTTTTAGGTTGAAGTCGTCATACATAAATAAAAATCATAAAATAGTGAAAATTTTTAATTGCTTTAATTAAAAAACTGTTTTATATAAATAAAAAAATTAAATAGCATATTCAATTCATTATTTCATTTTCAAATAAATACACAGAAATATTAGTAAAAAAATAAAGATATTAAACATAAACATAAAATCATCCTGTCAAACACGAAGTAATTTATTTTTTTTTCTATTCTTCTTTGTTTTTTTCGCTTATTTTGACAGAGATGCCACTCGTTTCAATTTAAATAAATAGAAAAATAGATTTGTCGACTGTCGTTAAGATGTATGTATTTAGTGAATCACTTAATCCTTAGTGCAAACAACAATAGCTGTCGATATATTTTGCGATTGTCGTATCGTTAAAATTTACAGAATCACACTACAGAAAACATTAATTTAAATTCAATGATTTTAGAAAACGTCAAATGATATTTAAGAATTGCGAACATAAAAATTGTTACATAAATAAACGCAATTTGATGAGAATGTTATTTATCTATAAATTTTCATAATTTTTTTGGATGAAAATTTGAAGTTTTTCAGAAAATTAAGATAACAAATTATTTTATTTAAAATTTTTGCGATATTTGGTTTTTTGCGTTTGGCATCCCTAATTTAATTATTTATTATTATAAATTTATTCTCTATGTTTTCAAAATATGGCAATATTTTAATAAAAAATTTGAGAGAGCTTTTTTTTTGTTATTATTTTGTTACTCCATCCGACCTATATGGTCACAATGAAGAAATATTTGGCCAGTTAAAAGAAACTGTACAGCCATCTCCAATTAGCACGATTTAATGCATATAGCCACCCTACACAACCATTAACTTTGCAATGGAGTTTAGGGCGAGCTATTTAATTAGCAAAAACTAAATTAGACGAGAAGTTATGTCATATAACCGGAAACGCATGCATATAGGTATATAATCTAAATGCATGCCGATCAGCAACCACGATGACCAAAAAGGAAACACCGAAATAATAGAAAAGACGAAAACCAACCCAAAGAATTTGCTGAAATAATTTGGTATTAAGTTTAACAAATTGTTTACTTTTTCATTTACATTTATTATCAAGACTCAAACCGAGGTGGAGGGTATCAAAGATTCGGCACAGCCGAATTTAACACTCTTACTTGTTTTTTTAAAATTTCAAGACGTGCGAACAAAATTTTTGGAAAAATTAAAATTGGAGATTTTGAATTAGGGCTAAAAAATACGTACCGTTTTGACATTAATTTATAAAGGCATAACAATAGACGAGATGAAAAATACTTTCCATGATTTCATTTTGGGATTAGGAGAATACAAAAATGTTGTTGTTGTAAATTATTGCAATGTCTTTAAAAATGTGAGCTCGATTTTCTTAATCAAGTGGGCTGCGTCGGATTTATTGCCTGGGGAATTTGATATAACTTGTCTGTTTTTCAACCGATAATATACTTTGTTGTTTTATTAGAAAGACAATTTACTCTAGATTAGGGTTTGTTAATTAATTTATTAATATCAAAATGATTTTTCTGATATTTTTTACATATAAATACATACTTGAATTTTGAACTCAATGCGCGTCCAGAAAGCATTGTCCGATTTGGCTTAAATTTTGCGCACTAAAGTTTTAGATCCAGTGTCACAATAATTCGACCCGCACACCTCAAAATTCGACCAAAAAATTGTTTCATTCAAACCGCAGTCACCCTAAAGTACATACTATTGTCGTTTATTTACATTTTTTGATTATTTATTGCTTGTAACAAAAACAAAAACTCACAGATGGGTATAAAAGTATTGAAATTGAGCCTTGCCATGTACTAAGAAATCGAAAATATGTACTAAAAACAGAAAGTTTATGCATTTAAAACCTAATGTGGTTTTATCAAATTATATTTATTAAATACCAATAACATTAAAATTCATGTAACAGTTACATTTTACATATATTCATATAAAACGCCGATTTATTAAATTAAATAAGTAAGAGTGTTGAATTCGACTATGCCGAACCCGTGTCTTAAACTCAACATTATTGCCACTGTTGGGAACAGTTAACTTTTTAATACAGTTGCCGATAATTAATCTTTAAATGCTAATATCATTTAAATTTAAAGTAAATTGCTTTTCCTTTTTGGCCATTACTTATATTAATATCTAATTTATTGTTATTTGATGAAAACAATGATAGATTTATTAAAGAAAAATTACATTATTTTTCTATTATTAGAGTAGAAAAACTATTAATGCCAATTAATAAAATACTAAAGAAGGATCATATTTTGCAATGTTAGACGATTTCTAAATTATTAAATTAAATTAATCATTTTATCAAATTTGTCAATCCTATTTAAAAAAAAAAAAAAAAAAACATTTGAAGCAAAAACAACTTTCAAAGCAATTAAACGCAAAAAATGATGGACATAACATCGAAAAAAATAGTATATCAATTTAATTGTTATTAAATAAATGGAAAATAAATAATAATAAAATACAAAAATTTCTAGATTTATAAGGTTAATATATCTTTTTGTGATGATGTACATACGTCACGTTTAAAGCCATTTTCTAATAAAAACAAGTAAGAAAATTATAGTCGGTCTAGACCGACTATACGATACCCTATACCATGCGTTTAGAAACCCTATCTCTTAGGCCCAACTAACTGGACATTGAAAATAAGCAAAAACCAAATTTGAGTGCAGATATGAAAAAGTTCATATCGGATTCTATATCTATATGGGTACTAGGTCTAAAAATGGACCAATCCTGATCATGTTTGGTAAAGTCTTTTGTATTTTGCAAAAATATATATACAAACAAAATTTGAGAAGAATTAGTGCAATATTTTTGTTTTTTAATAGATTTAAGTGATGATCGGGAAGCAGCTCTATATGGGGCCAAAGGGATCATTTTTGGACTACTCATTAGTGGATGTAATGAACGCATACAAACCCAATTTGAGTAAGATCTATATGACAATTTGGATCTTATGGCAATTTATGTGGATTTCATAGGGGTAATTTGTATGGGGGCTAGGTCTGAACATGGACCGATTCTCACCAATTTCAATAGCGTTCATCCCATGGCCGATGAAAGCTTACATACCAAATTTAATCAAAATATATTCATATTTGCGACCTGCAGTTTGATTACAAGCTTTACATGGACACACAGACGGACGGACGGACGGACGGACGGACATTGTTAAATCAACTCAAAAAGTGATTCTGATTCGATCGGTATAATTAAAGATGGGTCTAGGTCAAATATTTTTGGTTGTTACAAACAGCAGCACAAAGTCATTATACCCAAACCACATAGTGGTATAGGGTATAAAAATAAGAATCAATTGATTAAGTCCGATTCACAATTTGCCAGGTTCCGTAGTTAATATACCTTGTGAAGCTGGTCTTAACCAATGCTAGATTTGAGTTGATTCTACAGGAAAACTATTAGAATCTGACAAATTTTAAAGAACAGTCTTCAACTATATTTGATAGCATATTTATTTTAAATGCTTAAAGTTTCTAATCTGGCAGTTATATACAAATTAAATATCTTGAATCACCAAAATATTAAATGTTTGCAAATAAAAAACTAGAAGAAAAAAATTTGTTATATGGACTTTTTTCTATAAGTTCAAATGTAGATAGAGTACTCAAAACAAAAACATTAAATGTGATTGCAAAAAAAAAAAAAATGAAAATCTAATAAATTTTTATTACTTTTTTATGAAAACGTACTTATTTTACTATTATCCTTTCACATTGGCGATTTTCGGTATTCATTTCGAGATAACATTAAAAAAAGTGTAGCAATACCGGGCTAAACTAATATTACACGTGAAGTATAATAATGAAATCATTAAGCAAATGCTACAAAACAGAACGATCAAAACAATAAAAACATTTCAGCTATGACACACACATTTAGCAATTTAGAGTATCAAAAATAACGAGGACACCATAGAAAAATATATTTTTAATGATTTTAAGCAGCAGCCGAATGTTAGTGAATAATTTTCACTAAAAACATAAAGCCCAGTTTATCTCAACTCCGCTTATTATAAGGATCAAGAATATATATATCTTATGACAAACTTATATACATATACCCTCGCACACTGGTGTGAAGGGTATAAATATATAAAATTTAATTGTCTATCTATTATTTTTAATTTATTGTAAAAATAATTATAAAATTATTTTTTTTAAATACCCCTAAAAAGTAAAACAAATTTATGCCACTAAAAATAGAAGTAATATTAAAATAGATAACGTATAAAATATTTATTAGTACAACCTTATATTTAGTAAAAAATTATTTGTAATAATAATTATAATATAATATATTTTATTTTAACTTATAAAACATATTATATCATTATTGATATATTGATGCAAATATCATTTATAAAATCGAAGATTGCCTCACAAACATTAAGCTACACAAATGATGAATTCTGATGAATTGTGGATAGAAGTAAATAACTTTTTAAAATTCTATGTGATCCTTTTATCGTTGTGATCACTTTCTTTATCTATGATATTAATAGGCTAGGCAGTTTCTTGTGACGGATGTTTTGTTCTATCATTTTATCCCGATTTTGACCAGGCATATATTATTTCAAAGGTATTTCGTTTTAGCCGTTTTGCAGATTTCCAGATTTTAAAATTTTTTCCTTTATTTTGAGTAAATTGCATTCAAAGTTGCTACTAACACATACATAAAATTATACAATGCTGTGAGTGTGTTTATTAAATCTGTTAATGTATTTGTAATAAAAATGAATTTGGTTTTTGTGTTGATTTGTGAATTGGCTATAATTGATTAGAATACCTTTAGTGTCTTTATTTAGTGAAAAAATAAAATTTTCTAGAATTTGCACTCGAATTTCGAGGGCTGGAATCTGCTAGTCTTATTGAAAACCTGAAGTAGAAAGGACGTTTAGCTCGATTTTTTTTAAAATAAAATTGAGAACATATTTTATTCAGTATATATATTGTTGGATATATGGTCTCAAATTTGACCCTGCCCGTTTTTAAAATTTTGAATTTTCATCAAATGTTTATAAATAATTGTTTCCAATGAAACGTAAAGGATCAAAATTCTTTATGTAAACGATTTTTGTGTTGAGAATATTTTGTCATGAGGGATCGTACAAAAACACAATTTTCTGAACTTGATTCTTTAAATTTTCATAGTATATCGCACACAAAAACTCTATCAGATTTAAAATTTTTAAAATCCATATTTATTTTGGGCTTTTGATTTTATAAAAATCCTAAGAAGTGGCAAAAGTATGTAAACATAATGACCCATATAAATAATTAATTGATCTGGATGGTTTTCTAATAACGCTGTAATATATAAAATAAAAGTCGGCATAATGAACGAAAAATGCAAAATGCATTTAAGTAGGGGTAAGGGTTTAAAACTTTTTTTACATTTCTCTTTCTGAATATTCAACATGTCGAGAGTGTTGTATCAAAATTTCAAGTAAATCGGAGCAAAACTTAAGAAGATACAGCGTTTCCAGCGACCGGCCTCATAGGGTACATCATATATAAATCAGTTTTTAAAAAACTTTAAATCGATATTCTCGCAAATAAGTGTTCGAAGTCCGTGAATATCATAACTCAAAATCTACTTGACCGTTTCTTTTGAAATTTTACACGCTATATCTACGCATAAATCACCAGGTAACCGCGAAGAGTTTTTTTTTTATTTTCCATTCACTTCAAAATGCTGGAAAAAAAAAAATAAAAAACTCTTCGTCACTACCTCAGGAAACATGTAACCTTTCAAACGCATTTAGATTTTTTTATTTTACATGATCCGGTAACGAGTTATGATGTTCGCCTCAAAACTACAACGCCTCCGGAGATTCGCTGTCACGGACTTATTTATTAAAATTTTTAATTGAAAATTTTTTCAAAGATTCCTCAAATGTTATGCTATAACAAATATATGAAATAAATAATCCAGCATTGTTCATATATTTAAAAAAGAATTATGAAAATACGACTTTTTTTAACGTTTAAAACCTTAAGGAGCGCAATTTTTTTCCAAATAATTTTTTAAAGAGCCCAGCAATATTATTCACATGTACTTTATACCAACCAGATTGATTAATTATTGACAAGTTAAATACTTTTGCAATTTTTTACAGTTTTCCAAAAATAAAATAACAGAATAAATTCGCGATACTTTTTAATATTTTTTTTGGTCCATATATTACATTTTTATTTTAAAAAGTTATTAAATCGAATCTATATCACTCTGTGGTACAGAATATATTATGAATACATTATGTATGTAAGCGATAGTACGATTACTGGCTATTCCAATTGCTGAATCGAAATATAGATAGATAGATAAATTTTCTTTATTTTTTCTTCAATTCATTACAATAGTTATTCCTGAATTCTAAAATCTAATTATAAAGAAAAGTATGGCATGGTTTATAAAAACCCGTTTACCGGAATGTTGGGTATTTATTTTTTGTTTTGACAAAAATATTTAAAAATTAAGTGAGCCCTCTGCTGTGATCCAGGAATCTGTAAAATCGTTGTTGACTGTCTTGAGCTTGCCGTTGTTTTGTTTTCATCGCTTCTATTGGGTTCATACATGCATTGTTCCATTCAATTCTATCTTGTTCTAAACATACATACTGAATCTTTTGATAATACTGTTATAAGTATTACAAATTATCGTGGCAGTGTAAAATTAAGTACTATTCCTAAATTCTTTGAAAAAATTATTACTGATCAACTATGTCATCAAGTCTACACATTAATTTCTCCATTCCAACATAGCTTTCAAAAACGGTGCTGAACTTCAACGAACCTTTTAACGTTTTATCTGGAGTTCCACAAGGCAGCCATCTTGGACCGCTTTTATTTTCATTATTTATAAATGATTTATCGCAGGTTATTCAGTTTTCAAATAACCTGATGTATGCTGACGATGTAAAAGTCTTTCTGAGTTATAATCAATATTCCGACCATACTTATCTTCAAAATGATTTGGATTCGTTTCACTCATGGTGCATTTTAAATTTAATGGAGCTGAATCTTAAAAAGTGCAAATTTATGCGTTTTGTTCGAAAAAGACCAATATCTGTAAATTATATGTTGGGCTGCTTTCAACTGGAAAAAGTCGATAACTTCTTGGATCTTGGTGTTTTATTACATTGAAAGCTTAGTTTCGTTCCTCTTATTACAATTACAGTAAACAAAGCCAGAGGAGTACTTGGTTTTATTTAACGTTGGTCTAAAGAGTTCAATGATCCTTATGTAACAAAAACACTATACACGTCACTTGTGAGACCGATTTTGGAATATGCCTCTATTATATGGGACCCTATCTATCAAACTCATATTGATAGCATTGAATCGGTACAAAAACAATTCCTACTATTCTGTCTTCGCAGCTTAAATTTTAATCAATTAAATCTTCCGTCGTATAACAGCAGACTCACCCTTGTTAAGCTACCAACTTTAAAAAGCCGCAGATCTATGCTGAAAGTTTCGTTTCTTTTGAACATAATTAATGGCGATTTTTGTTCTGGTTTCCTGATCAATAATATTTCATTTAACATCCCCCAGCGGCCAACACGTTTCTTCTCACCTTTATCTGTCCAGTTTTATAGATCATATTATGCGAACGGTGATCCGCTTAGACGATCAGTTAGTTATTCACTTTCAAAGTTAAATTTATGAAGTATGGCATCACTGTAATATCCTAAGTTTCGACATTTACGTTTAACTGTCATTTAGTTTTCATGTCAGCCTCTCTCTTGCGTTTTAATTTTCGTCTAACTAACATGCGCTTTTGTTAACATTGTCACTAATTCAGTGACAATGTGACGCACTACATAGTCGATAAAGAGAGAAGTATCTGGAAGATTCCACGTTAAGTGAATCGAGCCAACTTGATTCTGCAATTGTAATAGATTTTGTCGACAGTTTGATCGACAGTGTTTGTATCAACTCGGAGATTCCAGCTGAGCTTCAACACGCTGAAGAAGTAATCATGAACTAGTCAAGAGTATATCACACACATCGTTTCAATGGGCAGATTTACCAGCTGTGGCGACGCACAGTGGCGCCATTTGAGTTTTTTCGTTGCAAAAATCATATCTTTTGAACCAAATAACATAATTGAACAGTTTAAACAGCTTATGATAGATAACTGTTCAGCCTATGAAATGAGCGTTTGGAAATGGTGCTACGTTTTGTAGGGGCCTACTTATGAGCTATCAAAATTAAAATTTGTAGAAAAATCAATTTTATGGTAACTAAAAAAAATAATTTTTACATTTTTAGATTGTTTTTTTTTTTTAGGGTTTCATGTTTTAAATTATTACACAACAAATTAAAAAAAAATTAATTCTTTTTTAAATTTATTTTTTCAATTTTCTGTAAAATATTCATCACAATTCGTAAGAGAAGGTATATCTAAAAGACTTATCATTTCTAAACTATAATTATTTTCCAACTCCATTCGTGACTTCACATGCCGCAGGGAAGAAATAAGTGGATCTGAAGATGCTGCCAACATGTTGAAGAGGTCCTCATTTTGCCTTACCCTTGATGCTTTGAATGTGTTCTGCAATCTATATTTTTTATAAAATTTGTTAAGAGACTCCTGTGCTTCTTCAGAAAGCTCTCCAATTGGCAAAGACTGGTACTCAATTATATCTTTGCCATGCGCCAATATTTTATGGACGGTTGGGGTCAACTTCTTCTGTGGATACATTTCTGCTAAAAGAGATGCAGTTTTCGATGCATATTCTCCATATTTTGTAGAATTGACATTTTCTTTGCAGTTTAAAACATTCAAGATCGTTCCCAATCTTTTCACGATTTGATTGTCAATTCCTAGTTACTGATTCTAGTTACTGCCTCATCATTTCCAAAAAATCTCCTAGAAGTGTTTTCATCGTTTGAGTTACCGTATCTGTGCTTGGGACAGTCTACTTTTAGTCCAACTTGTTTAAAAAAAGCATGCTGTATTTGCTTCTTTCTGATCTTTTCCTTATCCTTTATTGATGTATTTTCATCGAAGTTTTCCTCCTCTTGTGGTAGGGTATACGCCAGTTTTAGCAAGAACTCCATACACCTTATCCTTGCGTGCAATGGTGACATTCCATATTCGTAATTCTCCTCGTTTGTAGAATCGTTTAAATTACCAAAGTTCTTCTGACTCTTTTTGCAAATCGGGCATGACAATGTTGAGGTTGTTCCTGTCAGTTCGTTTACGACTTTTCCATCAACCATGGTCAGGTGGAACTCGTAATTGCATTCAATATATTTTCCTTCTCCAATTTGCAGCTTTGTAGGCTTAATCTTGCTTATTTGTTCTTCAATTTCCTTCACCGTGGTCCTTATGAGTTCTGCCGATTCCCTTGCAAACTGAAACATTATTGGTCGGCAATAATGCACTGATGACGGACGTGGATTTTTCCAGTGTAGGGAAACATCAGATTTTAGCCGCAAAGGAACAATAGATGCCATAAACATATTTCCGTCCGATATTGTAGCGTCATCGGAAGATATCCTTTGCTTATAAACGCTTTGTCCGGATGATCCATCGCAGCCCCATTTGCTGATCAATGTCAGTTTCTCAGGAAGAATTTTCACTTCATTTTCAGGAAGACTCTCCAACAACCGTTTTGCTGTATGGCCCATGAGATCCTGCAGATTGGCTTTCACAGAGACTTCCGTAAACTCCGTATGCAGTGGTCGTGAATTTGTTTTGTCTTGCGTAATATGCTTGTATCCTGGTCAAACGTCAGCCCCGTGTCGCATCAAGGATGCCCGTAGTATCTCATAATTTTCTTTGGAAAGTTGTAAGTGCATAAACAAGGCCAAGGCTTCTTCGGAACCATACTTTTTAATGTGTGCGTTTGTGGGAATGCTTTCCTTAATCCTTTTTAGTCGCAATGGGCTTGCATCAGCAACAGATTTTGTAATCTGCGACCTAACTCTTTCACTATCCTTTGTATATTTAATAGACAGCGCGTCCGATAAATGCTTCGTGGTCAAGTCATTGGTGGCATCGGCAAGTTTCCTCTTTCTTGTGTAAATTTAACACTCCTCAATACTTTTTTTTTGGCCTTCCTTTTGCTCCGCTGGTTGATGTGGTGGGTTTATCTACTGCCAATATATCCAAGATGGTGTCTTCATTAAGCCAGTCCTCGTATTTGGAGTTGAAGTTCTGAATGGTTCGATTAGATTTCACCCATTTGCATATATCAGATAAAAATTATTTTTTATAATTTCGCTTCTCTCAATATTTCCGTATAAGCTATCAAGTTCTTCTAAAGCAGCTTCCGTGAAAAACTTTGCTGTGGTTGACCTTCTAAACAGTTGAAATAATTTTAAATTGCTCAACGCCATGTTTTCAGTACTTAAATTGTTTAACGCCATGGTTTCAGTACCTGTTGCGCCAACTTTCAGTCGTGGACTAATCCAGACATTATTTTGCAATATATAGGCTTATGCTATCAAGCCTAAAAATTTACCTGTTCCCTGCATACATATGGATTTAGGCTGAATTATGCAATTTTGATATTATGCTCGTGTCTAAATAAGATTTGTGCCTACTTGGAGGGAACATAAGTCAATATTGTTCTTGGCCATTTGTACTCTAAAGTAATTTTTAAGTGAGGTGCGTACCTGCGAATTTCAATGAGTAGTTTTTTGTGCATCCTGTGTCTGTAACAGAATATTGGGAGTAGACTTTGGCAGAGGCTCACAGGTAGACAACCGACTTAAAATGCAATTTTCAAACTATTAGATCAAACTACTGTCAGTCAAAACATGTAAGGGATGCACGCCATACATATTTGAAATCGTTGAAAAGTTTCCTATAACATGGGTTTATTCAAAACTTCGTCGGCGCACATAAAAATTTTGATTTTTGCAAACTAGTTTGCTCTACGGACGCCACTGTGCGACGTCAAATGGAAATATACATGGCTGAAAATAAGCTACGCAAAACGGTGAAGCATTGGACGCAAAAGACGCTGCAGCACAAGCGTTCATCATGAGTAGAATTGAGCTAGAGCAATTGAAATATCTGACAGAATGTTGAACTGCAGCAGAAATGTGGCCTAAATTAAAGACAGTACACGCTTAGAAAAGCGAACAGTCTGCACAAGTCTTACTTGAAAAGTTTATAAGCTCAAAAATGTCAGACGACCAGCAAGTTGTTGACTTTATAGCTGAAGCTACATCAGTGGCACAAACACTCAAAGACATGGATTTAGAGCAAAAGGAACCTATGGTTATTGCAAAAATATTGAGCAGTTTGCCAGTTAAATTCAATCACGTACGTACAGCATGGTACGCTGTGCCAAAACAACAACAAAATATCGAACGTTTAACTGAGCACCTTCTTAATGAAGAAAGGCTTATTAATTCGCGCACAAATCCATCCAACAACAACAACAGTGATTCGAACGCAGCTTACTCAGTAAGTAAAACGAAGCAAAATATAAGCAGCGGCAGCGCATCAACGACAAAACGATATGGCTCTTGCATTGGGCAAGAGAATGCAGAAAAGCAGAAAACGTCAAAAAGACCAACAAAACAATGAAGGTAGAAGAAGCGAAGGTCATACGCTGACTTTACAAAATGAAACGAACAGCAATAGAATACGATCAGATGAAACAGCAGGCACTTCGTATATATTCAATGTGAACAACAATACAAGCAGCAACAAAATGGAAGACATTTTCTATACAGATTCAAGCGCAACTGATCACATGTCATTCCAGAGGGAGCTATTTTCAAATTTTCGAGATAAATCGTTAGAAAATAAATATGTTCGTGTTGGTGATGGTACACCCTTAGATGTACATGGCAGCGGAAACATTAGAATGCAAGGCAATTCTCACGTTATTATTGACAAAGTTTTGTTAGTGCCTGAGCTTGATAAAAATTTTATTTCAATTTCAAGAGCGGCTGAGTGAGGCTTTGAAGTGATTTTTGAAGCAGGTGGTGAGAGCGGTTTATTTACAAAAGCCGGCAAGGTAATTGCTGAAGGCAGAAATGAAATCCGATTATATCGTATGAATTTGAAGGCGACACACACTTCGTCCACTGCGGCAATAAATCAATTTGGACCTGCTCTCCGATTTTGATGATTTTTGCACAGATGGTTAAAAACTATCTAGAGGTCATGTGTGGAAAATTTCATGTAAACATCTCCATTGGTTTTCTGTCCCGAGCAGCGCAAAGTTGAAGTATGTGAACAAGTCTCAAATGTGATAGTTTTCTATGTCATATTCAAAAGCTTGTTACTTATAAACTATACACCGAATGTACCTTATAAGTATTTTTTCACTTAAAATAGACATAAGGCATTACGTAAATTAAAAAAAAAATTTTTAAAAATTGAAAAAAAAATTTCCTTTGACAATATATTTTGAGCCAAAAAAATAAACATTTATGGTTTACCGTTAGACTTTTAGTTGTGTGCAAAGCATATTCATATTTGCGACCTGTAGTTTGATTACAAGGTTTACATGGACACACAGACGGACGGACGGACGGACGGACGGACGGACATCATTAAATCAAATCATATAGTGTGTAGTGTGTTTGATATGTCTTAGTTACCATACCTTCAGTACGGTAACTAAATGGTAACATTAAACCATTTTAATTAACGGCAACAATATCCACACACACCGAACTTTAGCGTGAGAAACATTTATTTCTCAAACTGCAATACAATACAGTTATGTTTAGTTTATTTAATTCACCTGTGTGGAAATCTGCTGTGCTTGCAGATTCCCACACACATTTAATTGTATTCTAGAGTAAGTTAGAATTTAAGTACAATTTGAAAACTCAATAAATAAATAAACGTGAACAGAAGCAGTCTCACAAGCGGCTGTTCAAAACTAAATTAAAAGTGTTTTTAATTGAAAAATATAAAAACATATAATATGGCGATCCTGCCAATTGTTTCTTAAAACGCCGTAAATGTATTGTGAGATTTGTTCAATCGAAATACTCAGAAGAAAAAATATAAACTACACCTTCAAGCAATAATAAAAAATAAAAAAAGTGATATTAAAGAAAAATTAAGAAAATTATTAAAATCTAAATAAAATAAGAGCAAAAAAAAAAAAAGAACTTATTGAAACATTATTTAGTGAACAAAAATATAAACAGCATCCTTTATTTTGAAATATGGAAAAATTAAAAACAAAAATAAAACAAAAAAAAAAAAAAACACCGAAGGGTTGTTGTAAAATAAATCTTAACCGTAAATAAAACAATCGTTTGAAACAATTCATTTTACCATAAAAGAAATGTAAAATATAAAAGTGATAGCTGATAAAAATTAATGTTAAATACAAAATGAACTTCCTAGTGCTAAAAATATTTACAAAAATTAAATTAATAAAATAAGAAAGGAAGAGAAGAAATGAAAATCAATGTGGCCAAAGAAGCAAAAAACAGGTGTGGCCGATACACCTGCAACGTACAAGAGGAAGCGACAACAACAGCAACTATAACAGCAACATCAACATCAACAATAACAGCAGCTGCAACAATCCACAACACCAACAGCGATAAACATAAAACATCGTAAGCGTTATTAATATAAAATTTAAATATTTTAAATAATTAGATGCATTACAATTGTAATCTTTTAAACATTTATATCGACCTTGAATATTTTATTAGATGTACACATATAAAAATAGCACAATAATTATATATATAAAAGTCAGTTGGTAATAATACCAACATATATGGTACTACTATTCTGTTCTTTATATTTTGTATTCTACATAATGTTGGATATAAAATTTTTGATATTTATATTGTATAAAAATCTACTTTATTAGTTTAACAGAAAGAAAAAAAAAAAGGAGAGAATATTTATTTTAATACCATTTTGTTAATACAAAATAATCAATGGAAATATACTAAGAATATGTTAAGAAAATATACTCTGATTTAAAATCATATATAATTTAATTTTATTCCAAAGCGGAAAGCTCATCCACAGGATGACCTAGGCTATTTTTTATATAATGTATAATTTAGAAAGTACCTCGACCATACAGTAAGGGAAAAGGATCTTAAATTCATTTTATTTTTATGGACAAATTGATTGTGTTTTGGGATATTCGGACATACCCTTTTGGATCACTTTTATTTACTTAAATAGGGAAAATAATATATTTTATTATGGGAAAGACCGAGTCGAAACTCGAAAAACCCAACGCTAATGTCATAACCAACGTTGAGGTTGTCGACCACACAAATCAATTGGATTCCTTGCGGTACCTCACATTGTGTCTAGTATTGGTAAGCGTGGCCAATTTATTACTGGAATTATATGTGCTCCACAAAAGATCTCTCCGTAAGAGGTATATGAGCAGAGGCGACAACCTTGATAAGGTTTAAACACGGCATTGCGAAAATCTCTAGGTAATTTTTTTAATAAAGATATACTGGGCAATATTTCGAACATATTAGAAATAACATTGAGTGACAGATCTTAAAATATTTGCTTTGAAATGGAAAATTTGGTATTGGTTTTAATTACCTGTTTTTGAGAATTGGCATTAATTGCCAATATTATTGATAATTGAACATTGCGGCATATTGTGCCAGATAATTATTTATGAAAGGCAAAAATTTCATAATAATTTTATTGAATGAATTTGTTGGAATTAAAGTATAGTGAATGAATAAAATTATCTTTGGCATACAGTGCCATAGAATTACTATAGTGGAATTATTCACTTGAACAGATTTTTTTTTCTCCTCTTCTCAAATTTTTTTTGGGGCATTAATTGCCAATATAGCAAAAATTTTATCGGATATACTCTTAAATACCTTACGATTTTTAAATGATTTTGGAAATTCTTTGATTAGTATGCGAATATTTTGGCACCTAGTGATTTTGAATGTTTGGCATTACGGGCCAATACAATAAATTGACATTATATTTCTTTTTCAATGGGGAAATTTTAGTAACCTTTTATGACATTTCCCCATAGTCTCCCAAATTGTTTCAATTTTGATTTCTTACATAAACGCCCAATTTTCCCCTAGATAAATTGTCATAATTTTGGCTAAAGATTGACCCTGATTTTATGGACTGGCAAGCGATACTCGACCAATGTAGGATCATAAGGGAAGAATTTGACAAATCCCATAAATGCCTCAATACTGATAGGTCTACCAAGGAGGAAACAGTTGATAAACATCTAAAGAACCTCCACTTACGACTTGAGGAAATAAGAGTCTTATTAAACGTTAATTATCAGCGCCTAACATCCGCTCATAAGGTTGCGGCAGAGGGTTTTTTCAATGACCTAAGAGGTAAGCTGATTGGCGTAGCGTCCCGCAGGGGTATTGAGGTGAACTTGCCCGACTCATTACATGAGAGGATAGAATTTGGGGAGGATAAGGAACAACTGACAGTACAATTGGGGGAAAACAGCGACAAAATGCCACAAACAGCATCAGAATTTTTAAGAACAGCTTCCAGGATCATACCTGATTTCGATGGTAGGGCAGAGAACCTACAAAGTTTCTTAGATGCCCTGACACTTGTCGATTCGATCGCTGAAGGTCAAGATGCGGTAGCCGTCAATCTGGTAAAAACCAAATTGAAGGGAACAGCTCGTACCCTTATAGAGGGTAATGAAGCAAATTTGGCCGGCATAATTGCAAGATTAAGGTCAACAGTCAAGGGTGAATCCGTTGAATTCCTATCAGCGAGATTAATGAACCTGAAACAGGGTGGTAAGTCACCAAATGATTATACAAAAGATATAGAATACCTGGCAAAAAGGCTGCAAAGCGCCTATATAACGGACGGATTAACGACCACATTAGCCGAAAAATATACCACCAATATAGCTGTCAAGGCAATGACGAGGAGCTGCACAAATGAAAGAGTGGGCCTCGTAATGGAGGCTGGTCAATTTAGCACCCTTAATGATGCTATGGCCAAATTCATTAAAAGCTCTACAGATGCGGCCAAAAATAATACAGTAATGTATTATAATAATGGTAGAAACGCAAACCGGTACCAAAGGCGTGGGCGACCAAACGGAAATTTTCGGGGACGCGGAAATGGAACAGTTTACCATAACCGCAATAATCAGGTCAATAATAGGAATGATTATGTCCAGGGCGGAAATAACGGTGGACAATACAATCGCCGTGGCAACAACAGGAGTTACAACAATAGTAACAACAATGGCTATAGACGAATTAATGTCAGGCCAATACACATTGAAGAGGAAAACGACCAAACCCCAAGTACTCATTAAGCAATGACACTACAAACGGTAGAATCTTGAATATAAATTTAGGTCTAGCGTCATACATTTCATTAGCGTCAAAATTCAGTAATAATAGTTCTACATATTTAGTTGATACAGGTGCGGACATATCGATAATTAAAAATGGACAAATAGAAACAGGAAGAATAAACGCAAATCAGACCACTAGCCTACACGGCATTGGGAGTGGCACGATTTTTACAAAAGGGAAAATTGAAACTGATCTTATATTCAATAACCTACTAATAAAACATGATTTCCATGTAGTAGATGACAATTTTCCAATTCCATCCGATGGAATACTTGGACTAGATTTTATTAAAAACTACAACTGTGTATTGGAATACGGAATAGATCAAAATAGGATGGTATTAAGACCAGACGATTTCCCCGAAACCATATGTATACCAATGCGTGAATCTCCAAATATTAACATAGTAGCATTACCAGCGAGATCAGAGGTAATTAGGAAAATAAATATAAAATGTCCAAAAGGAGATGTATTTATCCCAAACCAGACACTTCAAGAAGGGATATACATAGCCAATACGATTTCTAACTGTAAGCAATCGTTTGTTAGAATAATTAACGCAACTAACAAAGACGTCACTATTTCAGGTTTTGAAGTCCAAACTGAAAGTTTGAATAATTATGAAATAGCAATGGCAACCGAAAGCCAAGATAGCGAAAAAAAGTTAGAAAAATTATCGAAAAAATAACCAAAATTCGTTGAAAATGAACTAAAGGAACTATGTAGAGAATATATAGATGTATTCGCACTTGAAACTGAGAGAATCTCAGTGAATAATTCTTATAGGCAAAAGTTGCGTTTAAATAGGCTTGCCAGATTTGAAATTGTTTAAAACAGTACATCAAAAAAAAAAAACAGTACAATTCGAAAAAAAACAGTACATATTTTATTATAATTTTCAATTCAACACATAACATTGCTATAAAAAATAAGTCAATAAAAACAAAAAAAAACAAATTAATAACTATGAGAACAAAACGAAAATAATTGCATTGATTTACAAAAAGGCACATAGTAAACTTTTATGTTTTTGTATCAAAAACAAATATAAGAATTAAATATAATTAATATTTATCGGTTTTTTGTACATACTTTACAATACATTTTTGTCCGTTTTCAGACTTTAAAAAATTATAAAATTCATTACATGTGTATCCAAAATTAGTTTTTATAATTAATTCGCTTTCCAAATTATCTATACAAAGTCTGTTTCTTTCTTTTCTCCAAAACGAAAACATTAAACTAAAAATTCTTTCAGTTGCAGCATTAGAATGGGGAATGGAAAAGATAAAATTGCATATCTTTTCAAAATTTGGATATGTGCCACTATTTAAAAATTCTCTCCATTTTTCGCCAACTGCTTTTTCTTTTTCCACCGTTTCAGAAAAAGTCTTTAAGGACAAAAATTCATCGAAAAGTAAATCCATATCAATATGTTTAATTGAAAATAATTTTACAATAACAGAAAAATCGTTAAATGAAATAGTAGAATTTAAATTGAAAACACTTAGTTTTTTGAAATTATTACTTATCAAATCATAATGTTCTTCAATATAACTTATTATCGCATTTAAAACAGCGTCAGCTCTCTTTTTAAATAATGCGACTTCCTGAAGATTGTCACAATTACTCAATATTGTACCAGCTAAATAGCCATAAAACTCTTCAGCTTTTTGTTGCAGAAATTTGTCATGAATTTGTTTAATTATTTGAAACATATCAATAACTACCAAGGTATTCTCTTCTAATTTTTTTATGCAGCATAATAAAGTAGTTCCAACATTGTGCACAAATCCTAAATAAGCTTCTGCAGTCTCAAGCTCAAAAAAATTTCGTAAAAGAGATGGACAATCTTGTGAAAGAAAATACATTTTTATTGCTGTATAATTCTTGAAAAGTCTTTCTATTGCTGGAGTTAAAGTAAGCCATCGAGTTGGTACATGACGAAGCATGTCACTCCAATCCATGTCACAAAACTCAAAAATTTCTTTAAGATTGGTTATTTTTTTTGTTGAAGAGCTAAACTCATTAAAAACTTTTATGACAATATATTCCAAATCATATTTTAATAGTTTTAATGCACTTTTAAATGCGTTATTAAGAATGTGACACAAACAACCTACACCGATTATATCTGGATTACTTTTTTTAAGTTCTACAAAAACGCTTTTTCTGCAACCAAAATTAACGTTTGCGTTATCTGCGCAGAAACTTGTCACGTTCAGTAAACTTAAACCACCACCTTCTAATTTTGATTTTAATGTGTTTGCAATGTCAATTGACATTTCTGAGTTTGAATCATAAAAGCTAAACAATTTTGTGTTAATTCCAGATTGCTTTGAAAAATATCTTATGACTATAGGAAATGTTTTTATATTTCCTTTATTTGACGCGTCGGTCGAAATAGAAAATGGATGATTTTTATCCAAGTCTTTTATTAAAGTTTCAATAGAATACTTAGCCAGTAAATTTGAAGTAATTTTACAACACTTTGTCCTTCCACAAGAAAAATTTGATGCAACATTTGAGTCAGAAAACATTAATTTGAAGAGCTTGCTGCCACAGTCTGCCGAATTATAGCTGTGACTATGCATGACCGTATGATATGCAAAACAAGCCTCTGCCATAGCGCTATTTTGACGATTGCATTCTGTTTTATTCGAATTTCCGCTTATAAAAAAAGAAACTGACTTCTGTTGACTGCTGCTTACTGCATTTCGCATGTGCTTAGCGGTTTTCATATGACGCTTGACATCGCATATTCCTCCATTAGCAATGGAGAAGACAATTCCACAAGCCGAACACTTAGCAGCTGATTCATCTTTTGTCTTAAGCAACCAATTAAAATAATTTTTCCAGCAATCTTTAAATTTATTCTTGCGCCGATTTATAACTTTTTCATTTTGTCTGCCAGTTGATGGACAATTTACTTCTTCAACATCGATGATTGACAGAGAGTCGTCAGATTCACTGAAGTCATTTTCCATTTTTAGCTATAAAAGCAAAATATTAAAATAAAATGTTAAACGAACAATTTATATTTTTATACCAGTTGTCTCACCGTATACTTAAAGAGATGTCCAAGCGTTTAATATTTTATTTTTCGCAGCCTTTTCTATGTATGTATGTTTTTATATGTTATTTCAAATGAACGGTAAATACTACAAGAACAAAAACATTTTAAGTAAGCAAATGAAAGTGATAGCATAACAAAGCGGAATAAAAAGATATCACAGAGCGATTCATACAAATTAAAAATTTCGCACACGGAAAAAAAGTTTTAAAAACATATATACACTTAAATTTTTTTTCAGATAATGAAAAAACAGTACAAAAAACAGTACTATATTAAAAAAACAGTACTTTTGCGTACTGATTTAGGTGTTATGCATAAAACAGTACTTTTTATAAAAATCAGTACATGTACTGATAAAAACAGTACGAATGGCAACCGTACGTTTAAAGGACAACGATCCTACTTATATTAAGAATTATAGAATACCGCATACCCATAAGGAGGAAATTACAAAACAAGTAGACAAGTTGATACAAGATGGCATTGTAGAGCCATCAGCTTCAGAATTTAATAGCCCAATTTTACTAGTACCAAAAAAATCTATAGCCGGAAGTGAAGGGAAAAGATGGAGGTTGGTAGTAAACTATAGGGGAGTCAATAAAAAATTAATTGCAGATAAATTTCCATTACCAAGAATAGATGATATTCTCAACCAACTTGGTCGAACCAAATATTTTTCTTGCCTTGATTTAACATCCGGATTTCATAAAATTGAATTAGATGAAGAATCCAGAGATATTACATCATTCTCAACGGATAAGGGTTCATTTCGTTTTAAACGCTTACCGTACGGGCTTACAATAGCCCCAAATTCATTTCAGAGAATGATGACCATAGCATTTGCTGGACTATCACCAGCACAAGCTTTTCTGTATATGGATGATTTGGTTGTATTAGGTCGTTCTGAAAAGCATACGTTAAAAAATTTAACAGATGGTTTCGAAACATGCCGTAAATATAATCTTAAATTGCATCCAGAAAAGTGCTCATTTTTTGGTCACGAGGTGACTTATTTAGGTCATAAATGTACAAACAAAGGCATTCTTCCAGACGATAGCAAATTCAAGATTATTCAAGACTATCCAACACCTAAAAATGCCGATGAAACTAAACGATTTGTTGCATTTTGCAATTATTATAGACGTTTTGTTCCAAATTTTGCGGAACACGCTCGCCTTTTAACGAGGCTATGTGGAAAAATGTAAAATTCGAGTGGAGCGAAGACTGTGAAAAAGCATTCGAATATTTAAAGGATTCATTAATGAGTCCAAGGATACTGCAATATCCAAATTTTAATGAAAAATTTTGCATTACAACCGATGCAAGCAAATATGCATGCGGTGCCGTACTAAGCCAAGAGTACGACGGGCTACAACTCCCTATAGCATATGCTTCCAGGTCATTCACCAAAGGTGAATCAAATAAGTCTACTATCGAACAAGAACTAGCGGCTATACACTGGGCAATTACGTATTTCAGACCATATATTTATGGCACCAAATTCATTGTAAGAAGTGATCATCGGCCACTGTCATACTTGTTTTCAATGAAGAACCCTTCTTCAAAATTGACGCGAATGAGGTTAGAATTAGAAGAATATGATTTTACCGTAGAGTACTTGAGGGGAAAAGATAACCACGCTGCAGATGCTTTATCTAGAATAGACTTCAATGACATAAAGAATATAAGAAATATCTATATGGTAAAGACAAGATCGAGATCTAAGGCAGCGATGGGAACAAAGACAAAGAAAAAAATAATAGTATAACGGAAACTCCAAAGATATATGAAACATTGACCATAAAGGAGGTCAGGAAAAGAGTTCGCCTAAAGTTTGACCTACAAGGTAGAACACTAAGGTGTTACCTTAGAAAAGGAAAAACAACTTTAGAAAAAATAATTATTAATGACCTTGTTGTTAATGGGAAAATTGATTTAGGTCAATTCTTCTCTAGGTTGGAAAATATAACCGACAATAAAGGCATTGATAAATTGCAACTCACATTAGATGATGAGATATTTAAAGGGATCCCAATTAATGAATTTAAGAGTACAGCGAACAAAGAACTCAAAAATTTAATAATAGCGTTAACGCCAAGAAGAATTAAAATAACTGCTGACGAGCAGAAACATGAAATATTGGAGAAATATCACAACGATCCGTTATACGGCGGTCATCCGGGAATAGCAAGGATGACGGCAAAATTAAGGGAAAAATATTTCTGGAACGGAATGTCTAGAGACATCCGTAATTACATAAGGAAATGTAAACCGTGCCAGACTAATAAGACACAACCTAAAACAAAGGAACCAATGACAATAACAGAGACGCCAGCCCGGGAATTTGACATCATTGTTATAGACACAATTGGACCTTTTATAAGATCAAATAATGGCAGCGAATACGCTGTAACCATTATATGCGACCTGACTAAATACTTAGTCACTATACCTATTCCTGATAAGCAGGCAAAGACCGTTGCTAAAGCAATTTTTGAAAATTTTATTTTAATTTATGGTCCTATGCATAGGATTCTAACTGATATGGGAACTGAATACAAAAATCAGACCCTGCAAGAACTTTGTCAGCTGTTGAACATTGAGTATGTCACATCAACAGCTTACCATCACCCAACTCTGGGTACAATAGAAAGATCTCACAGAACATTCAATGAGTATGTTAGGTCATATATTTCATTGAACAGAACAGATTGGGATGAGTGGCTAAAATACTTCACGTATTGCTTCAATACGACGCCATCCACTGTTCATGGTTATTGTCCATATGAGTTGGTGTTTGGTAAGAACAGTCCTGATCTAAAATTTCTTAATTCGAATGTAGTAGACCCACTGTATAACATAGAAGCATATGAGAAAGAAGTAAAGTATAGACTTCAGCAGGCGCAACAGCGCGCCAAAAGCTTATTGGATAATGAAAAGGTTAACAGTAAGTCATAATACGACAGGGTTACAAGACCAATTGATATTCGAATAGGAGATTTAGTCCTGACGGAAAACAGTGCAGGTCATAAATTGGATAAGTTATTTAAAGGCCCATACTCAGTTAGGGAAATCGACAATTTAGGCAACTGCACATTATCCATAAGCGATAATAAAACGGTCAAGGTACATAGGAATAGACTAAGAAAATTTTGTAAATAATGTAAATGATTATATACATATAAACTAAACTAAAATCTAGATGAACATTTTTATATAGTTTTGAAAAAAAAAAAAAGATAAATATTTGAACTAAAATATAAAATATAATTAATTAAACAATTAAACAATTAGATTAATTAAATAAAACCATATATAGGACCTAACACCTTAATTTAACCTTCCTTAATTACAAATTTTATAACTATAAATTTTAAATTAATCTTTAGTTTACGGAAATTTTTTAATAATAATAATAATAAAAAATTAAAATAACATGATATAGTTTTTTTTTAACATTAAAATTAAAATTTAAATAAAAACAGTTAATTAAAAATACATTAATATTGATAATGTCAATTTTTTTATTTAATTTTGTAAAATTATAAAAATTATAAATAAAATTCTTTAAATTGTAATTAAAATCATAATTAATTAAATCAAAAATCTAAATTTAAGAAAGTATAAATTTTAAATTTAAAATGTATATACTAAATAATAATTTGAGATAAAATTTAAAATCAAAATTTTTTTTGCAGACGATTGACTGGCCAGCATTCGCCTGCAAAAGAAATTAAACAACAAAAATTTTCAAAATTATAAATACATATTATATTTTTAATTTTTCTATTTAAAAAGGGGAAGGAATGGTCCCCATTAAATTAAAGTTGTTAATATTCAAAAAAAATATAACAAAAAAAAAAAAAAAACTGAATTAAATTAAATTTGATCATTTTAAATTTTAATTATAACAGCACTAAAGAATGGTCAATCGATTATTGATCATTCTTTCTCTGAAAAAGGGAGGTGTAGTGTGTTTGATATGTCTTAGTTACCATACCTTCAGTACGGTAACTAAATGGTAACATTAAACCATTTTAATTAACGGCAACAATATCCACACACACCGAACTTTAGCGTGAGAAGCATTTATTTCTCAAACTGCAATACAATACAGTTATGTTTAGTTTATTTAATTCACCTGTGTGGAAATCTGCTGTGCTTACAGATTCCCACACACATTTAATTGTATTCTAGAGTAAGTTAGAATTTAAGTACAATTTGAAAACTCAATAAATAAATAAACGTGAACAGAAGCAGTCGCACAAGCGGCTGCTCAAAACTAAATTAAAAGTGTTTTTAATTGAAAAATATAAAAACATATAATAAGTGATTCTGATTCGATCGGTATAATAAAAGATGGGTCTAGGTCAAATATTTTTGGTAGTTACAAACAACAGCACAAAGTCATTATACCCAAACCACATATTGGCATAGGGTATAAATATCCAAATATATATATATAACCCCTACCAGACTTTAATTGCTCTACGATTCAGATTATTACATCAATTATAGTAAGATTTTGTTTATGTGTGTTCATTATACCCATTATTCAGCAGTCCAAAAATAAACTCTAAGAACCATTGTATCAAAAAAAAAAAAAAAATTATAATAATAATTAATAATTACAAAATATGGTCGTAATCGGCCCATTTTTCTTTGACCTACTCCGCATATAAAAATAGAACCCGATACGAAATTTTTCATATCGTAGGTCATAATTAATAATAATGCCACTCAAATTTGGATAATGTTAATTTATTATTCACTCAAAATATTTTATCGCTAAATTTGTTTGTTAAAATATGAGAACATACATTTAAAACCTGAACAATTCCATTTTCAGCCGGTAAAAATATTCATCAAATCGTAAAATCAACAATTTGTTGATTGAGTTAGAAGTAAATCAGCCATTGTTTATATGCATCTGTTTTAGCAACATGTTGTTAATGTTCGCTTTCATATTCATATACATACATAATTTGTATCGAAATATTTAAGCAATATTTAAACATTTTTATAAAAATATAATAAAAGGCTGAATAAGCCTGTTTATTGAAATTGAAAGAAAAAAAGAACATATCATGTATTTTTTACTTAAAATAACTGAAGTGTACATAGTAATGAATTTTAAATTACTATTGAAAGTGTAAAATAAATCTTTCTTCGAATACAACTGAATAATTCAAAATTAACTGTACTGAAAACTATTCAATTGAACAACGTATTGTTAATCTAAAAATCATATGTGTGAATCCAATTATAATCACAGCAAAGTTGGATCTAAGACCCTTTCGCGAATCTCATGGCATAGGATATCATATAGTTAGTTTAGACCGACTATAATTTTCTTACTGGTTTTTGTTTGCTGTTAAAAACGTGAAACGAATGTAAGTTAGTACTGTAAAGTTAATAATATATATATTTTTAATTTTAATTTTAAATATAAAAATGCTTTTTATACCCTATACCACTATGTGGTTTGGGTATATTGACTTTGTGCTGATGTTTGTAACTACCAAAAATATTTAATCTATAACATTTCGCGATGTCCGTCCGTCCGTCTTTCTGTGTGTCAATATAACCTTGTAATCAAACTACAGGTCGCAAATATTAATATATTTTGATAAAATTTTGTAGATAAGCTTCCATTGGCCAAATTATCATATAGATCTCTGTAGTCCAAAAATAAATCCAATAAGACAATTCTTAATCATGTCATGAAATGTAGCACAGATTTTTCTCAAATTCGGTTTGTGTATTCAAGTGACTTTACCAAATATGGTCAGGATCGGTCCATTTTTGGACCTAGTCCCCATATAAATATAGCATCCGATATGAAACCATGTTCAAAGGCAACAAAATTAATAACAATGCCATTCTATATCCAATAAATTAAGCCTAAGAGACATGGTCTCTAAACGCCGACCGACTATAATTTTCTTACTTGTTTTAAATGTAAAAGTTGTTTTTAGAGAACTTGAAATTAAAATAAGGCAAAAAAATATTTTGAATATCAATTAAACATGGCGCTTGGCTTTAAATCTTATGTAAGTTGAATCTTAAAAGCTGATAAACCAAGATCCTTTCATAAAATCGTCCATAGTGTGGATGAGCACATCCGCATTTGCTGAGAACGGCGCTGAATTGATTGGTGTCGATCTTCTTCAATGCTTTGCTGTACAGCGGCTGCGGCTTATTTGGGGCGCACTGTTTGGCATCTTATGGGATGCAAGTCATCGTGGTGCAAAAACGATCCATAGTTATTCGAATTAGCCGCTCTGATGGACGATTATGACTACCATAAAATGGACGAAGTGCATTAATTTTTTTAAATATATTCTTTATTTACAATCTATCCAAATATAATAAGCAAATTTGTTAAACTTAATTTTAATCACAGGGGATATGTATCTCCAATGAATTGCATACAATAATAATATATAATGCATGTTGGTTATTCGTTACAAGATTAATATTTATAAATGAAAAATATTTACTGAAGTTATTTACAAAAGAATAGTAGTTATATTTTTGAGTTTTCAAAAATAATGTTTAATTTATTTTTATAATTTGATTTTATGTTTAAGGTTTTTTTAGGGGGGGGAATGGCAGATCCAGTACATGCTTGCATTTTAATGGTCTAGTTTCATTAGCGCTGTCTAGCAATGAAAATACCACACGGTTAACGTGGTTGCTGAGCCTTTCTATCACTAGTTTTTCTGACTTTTCTAATTGGATTTGTTACTGAGATACCACGGTACGAATGCAACCTAAGTGTTTTGGACTGATATCTTTCGATATTTCAATATTTGAACTGCTAGCAGTGCCCCATAATTAGACACCATAAGTCCAGGTTGGTTTCAGTATGACTTTGTATATTTTCAGTTTGTTGAGAAGATTCAATTGAGACATTGGTCCTAGAAGCCAATAAAGGTTTTTGGATTTTATGTTAAGCTAAATTAATTTAAAAATAATTATGTTATAAATGGATCTAATGTGATTAAGTTTAAATCTTATTAAATTATTTATTTTTTTATTTTTATTATTATCATTATTATTATATATTAATTTAATTATTATTACAAATAAATAAAAAATAATAATTTTTCAACATTTCTATACAAAAAAGTGATTTTTTTTCCTGAGGTTAACATATTGCGGGTACTACAGTATCGAAGGTATGAAGTTTTAGTTAGGTAATTTACATACCGTCAGAGAGGATAATTTGTCTAGTTTCTCAGTATATACTTTATTTTTAAGTTTTTAGAAACACTTACACACTAATAGGAAAAAATTCAAATTAGCGCATATGCTAAAAATATAAAAACCGCTGTCTTGAGTCACAAAACATTTTTTTGATGGATATCCCACTCGCATCCTACTAAGCGACCAAAAAGTTCTTAAAGGCAAAAATCTAAGCTTTCTTTTTAGCAAAAAAAAAAAGCGACCAAAAAGTTCTTAAAGGCAAAAACCTAAGCTTTCTTTTTAGCAAAAAAAAAAAAAATTCCTTTTTGAAAAAAAAAGTCAAAAAAATTTTTGATTTGCAAAAAAAAAAGAAAATTTTTTTTTTTTTTTTTTTTTTTACCTTTTTTCCGAAAGACTAAAGAAATAGCTATATAAAGTATTTGGTTAAAATATAACTAAAATAAACACGACTTAAAATATAACTGAACTCGAACCTGTTTATTGTACATATTATGTTTTTTCTTACTACACGAGCCACAACACGACTTAAAATATAACTGAACTCGAACCTGTTTATTGTACATGTTCTGTTTTTTTTTTCAGTACACGTACCAGAACATGAACTTCAAATAACGCAACACTCAAAAATGTGTGCTTTATGTGTGATTGAAACAAAAAGTACGTGATACAAAAATGTTCGTGTAAATAACGAAATATTAAAACGAACACAGTCATGGTTGTGTTGGGCACCGTAGAAAATTTAGAAACGCACATAATTGATATGAAAATAAAGATATGTGTTGGCTGCTTTTGAACAGAACATTGTGTGTTTCATGTGTGTATTTTCTGAACCTTGGTAGAAGTCAATAAAATTTGCTTTAAAGAAAAGTTATTCTTCGTTAGTGTGATTTGATATGCCATTAGCATTTCGTAGTGCTATCTGCAAATTTAAACAATTGTAATAATAAGTTGCATCATTAATTGTAACAGTGTGTTGAATAATTCACTTTGGCATTGAGTTAAAGTTTCAATATTTTTTTAAAATATTTTTTTCATTGTTGCTCCTATTCTTTCCGACAGTTTCAGCATACTTATATAAATTGGTTCGTTTGTGGTTGTTATCTGGTACATTGTTACTCGTATTAGAAGAAGGAACATTTCCTGAATTAAATGGATTTCTTGAGTCATGGGTATTAAAGTTTTGCTTGCGATTAATGAATTTTCTTTTTAGTAAATCTCTGTAAACCTTACATCCTTTATGGTTTGCAGTGTGTTATTATAGACAATTGATATACTGTAGATGTGTATTTTCTGATTTTAGACATTTAGCTGTGGGATGACTTTGGCCACATTTTACACAATTATATATTCTAGTACAATTTGTTTTATTGTGCCCAAACTGCTCGAATCGGTGATATTTTATAATATCCTTTGTTTTTAAAGGAGTTACAATTGTAGCAATAGCGTTATATCTTCTTGTTTTTTGGAATTGGCTCCAAATCAACAAAAAACATTGACATGGGTTGCTTTGTAATTCTGCTCTTTATATTAATTATGTTTCATACCAGATGACCTAAGCTTCCGATTTCATTTCTTATAGCATGAATTAGAGTTGAGTAATGTATATTTTTTTTGTAGTAAAAATGTAGTAAAAGAGAAATTCATTCACTCTTACATGCATTACTACGCTTCTGTAGTTAAAGTCATAAATGTTTACAAAATAGTAAATTGCAGCAGGTAGCCGACCACTAATAGTGAAAGGGTACTCCCCCTTTGCATGGCCTTATTGCATACTAGTTATTTATTTATTTATTTATATATTTATTTATTTATTGTGCATTCTACTATTCCCTCTAAATAACTATCAATATTTTTGGGAATTCTCAAAAAAGTTCTCACGTTAAATGAACTCTTTCCAAATTTATGATTATTTTAAAAATTAACTTTTTTATTGAAATTGAATTATTATCACCACCCCACCACATATTGATATATTGGCTACGGTACAAGTGTACCACATGCTGTCTTTAAATTACCCATTCACAGTATGAAAAAAGACAACTACCCCGTTTGCATTAAAAAAAGCTAACGCGTGAATAACTTTAATATATGTACGACAACACTGATAAATGTAGGAAATATTAGCCACAGAATGATGGCATACACCCGACCATACATGCCTCTTGCTAAAAGTACAAACAAACCAAATAAAGAAGTCACGAGGACAAAAAAAGACATCCATAAATAATAAAACACTAATGTTGAAAAAAGGCTTTCGAAAGAAAAGCGTAAAAAACTATTTCCCAGAACGAATCCTAAACGACATTTTAAAAGTGTTGAGTTGGCGGCGATAGTGGTTTTCCTCATTATTAGTAACGAAGCGAGGCCACGGCGAACAACTTGAGAAGGCAGTACAAAAAGTCAAAGGATAAAAATAACAAACACTTAAGCGTTGCATGAAGGACACGTGTGTTCTTAATGTTGTATTGATATACAGACAGATATTCAAACAGTGTCCAAGAAGTGGCAATAATCAAAACATTACGAATGCATTTTGAATTGAAATAAAAACAAACAAAGTCAAGCGTGGTTTTAAGCAACCCTTATTGGATGGAGCTGTAGTTGTAGCAGTAGGAAGAAGGAACAAGAAACAAACGGTATAGTCACGTGTGTATGTGTGTGTGTGGCCACTGTGTGCCATTTCTAACACGTGACCTAAAACAATTGCAACAATTTCGTGGAAGCATTCTGAGTGAATTAATGTCTTTGTATGTGTGTCATCATTTTACAACGATCGATCGAATACATATGGACTCCCCTCCTATTTCATTACCCACTTGGCGGTCACATCATGTGGATGTATTTTTGCAGAACTTTAATTGAGATATTCGAAAATCCACTCAAATGTATGAAAATGTATTCTTCGTAAATGTTTGATGACTACTTTAAAAAATTTCTCAAAACACTTGATAAAAACTATAAGTTTTTTAATCTGAATATATATGGATCACATGTTTGCAAAATTTCAAGTAATTCCGAAGAAATTAGAAATTTTTTAAAAAATGTATCAAAACAAAAAAAATTTTTCTTTAATTTTTACGCTGTCTGCAGTCGAATATATTCATAAATTGCTCATTAAAAATTACAAGTAGATCCCAGCCCTCGAAATTCGAGTGCAATTTCTAGAAAATTTTATTTTTTCATTCAATTTATTTCTTTTAAAGTTTTTTTAGTCTATTTAATTCATTAAATTTATTTCATTATAAATATTTTTTGAACACACAGAAATAAGACCCGAAAGGTATTTGAACCACCTTGTATGCCACCTAAATGTATTCTAATTTTAGCCAATTCACAATTCAACAATATGATTGCGTTATTGTCGTTATTGCCGCATTGTATAATTTTATGTATGTGTTAATAATAACTTTAAATGAGCATTACTCCAAAAAAATTTACCTGACGGTGCAAATCTGTGGACAGCTAAAAAGAAATACCTTTCAAATGAAGTATGTTTGGTCAAAATCGGTTTAAAACTGACAAAGTTACATCGGTCACAAGAAATCGCCTTGCCTATTAATATTATAAATAAACCATTCCGACCAAAATTGCTGCGTCGGTATAGTACTACTCGACAGATATTGGCATTTTGTATATAAATGTGTAAAAATATGCTCTTTGTTGCAGTTTGATGGTGTTTTTAAGAAAATTTTCTACATTGAATCAATAAAAAAAATTGTATTTCCTAGAGCTCAATATTGACACTTGGAGGAACTCCTACTTGACAAAAAACATAAATTAAAAAAAAAAAAACTTCAAAAAAAATATATTTTTTTTTCTTACTATCCGAAACAAATATATGAAAACATTCACTTCATTGAAATTTTGCACCGATTTACAAAAAATGTTTAAGGAACACATGATACAAATTTATATATTTAAAGTTGAAAATACGGCAATATTATGTCCTTAAAATTCCAAAGTAACACGGCCAAAATTGTTGGTTAGACGAACTGCGACTTGGAAGAGAACATTGTGAACATTTGCTCATATATCAAGTTTGAGATAATTTTACAGAAAATTTTCCGTAATGACTTTGTCAAATGACATATTTTTTAGAGTTCCAAAGGTGAGGGCGATATTTGTTTTAATTTTTAAACCATTTCAACAACAGTTATTATAAATTGTAGCCTCCCTTATTTACAGATTATATTCCTAAAATATTGAAACACTCGGAAGAAAGGTGCGGGGTAGGCGAACTAACACGCGAAAAAGATCAGTAATTAAAACAAGAAAGAGTGTTAAATCCGGCTGTGCCGAATCTTTGATACTGTCCAGCTTTTTCATTTTCATTTTCATTTCCAATTTTCATTTTTTTTTTATCATTTTCCATTTTTCACTTTTCAATTTTCATCTTTCGTTTTTCATTTTTAGTTTTTCATTTTTAATTTCTCATATTTCATTTTCCATTTTTCATTTTCCATTTTCGATTTTCGATTTTTCATTTTCCATTTTTCATTTCTCAATTTTCATTTTTCATTTTTCATTTTTCATTTTTCATTTTCCATTTTTAATTTTTCATTTTCCGTTTTCCATTTTTCAGTTTTCATTTTCCAGTTTTAATTTTTATATTTTCATTTTTATATTTCCATTTTTCATATTCCACTTTCCATTTCTCATATTTCATTTTTAATTTTTATACCCTATACCGCTATGTGGTTTGTGCTGCTGTTTGTAACTACCAAAAATATTTGACCTAGACCCACCTTTTATTATACCGATCGAATCAGAATCACCATCTGATTCGATTTAACGATGTCCGTCCGTCCGTCCGTCTATGCGTCCATGTAAAGTTTGTAATCAAACTGCAGGTCGCAAGTATGAACATATTTAGATGAAATTTTGTATATAAGCTTTTGTCGGTCATAGGATGAACGCTATTGAAATTGGTGAGAATCGGTCCATGTTCAGACCTAGCCCCCACACAAAATGACCCCTATGAAATCAACATAAATTGACATAAGATCGAAATTATTATATAAATCTTAGTCAAATTGGGTTTGTATGTGTTTATTACATCCACTAATCAGTAGTCCAAAAATTATACCTATGGGACAACTCTTCCCGATCTTCACTTAAATCTATCAAAAAACGAAAATATTGCACGGATTCTTTTGAAATTTTGTTTGTATATATTTTTGCAAAATACAAGAGACTTTACCAAACATGGTCAGGATCGGTCTACTGTTGGGCCTAGTCCCCATATAGATATAGCATCCGATATGGACTTTTTCATATCTGCAGCAAAAAAAATTAATAACAATGTCACTCAAATTTGGTTTATGCTTATTTTTTATATCCAGTTAGTTGGGGCTGAGAGATAGGGTCTCTAAACGCATGGTATAGGGTATCGTATAGTAGGTCTAGACCGACTATAATTTTCTGTGTGTCCATGTAAAGCTTGTAATCAAACTGCAGGTCGCAAATATGAATATATTTTGATGAAATTTGGTATATAAGCTTTTATCAGTCATGGGATGAACGCTATTGAAAGTGGTGAGAATCGGTTCATGTCAGACCTAGCCCCATACAAATGGCCCCTATGAAATCAACATATATTGCCATAAGATCCAAATTATCATACAAATCTTAATAAAATTGGGTTTGTATGTATATATTACATCCATTAATCAGTACTCCAAAAATGATCCCTATTGGACAACTATTAGTCATAGGCCCCATATAGAGCTGCTTCCCGATCTTCAACTAAATCTAACAAAAAAACAAAAATATTGCACTGATTCTTCTCAAATTTTGTTTGTTTATATATTTGCAAAATACAAGAGACTTTACGAAACATGGTCAGGATCGGTCCATTTTTGGGCCTAGTCCCCATATAGATATAGCATCCGATATGAACTTTTTCATATCTGCAGCTGAAAAAATTAATAAAAATCTTACTCAAATTTGGTTTATGCTAATTTTCTATATCCAGTTAGTTGGGCCTGAGAGATAGGGTCTCTAAGCGCATGGTATAGGGTATCGTATAGTCGGTCTGGACCGACTATAATTTTCTTACTTGTTTATATTTCATTTTTCATTTTCCATGTTCCATTTTTCATTTTTCGTTTTCCATTTGTCATTTTTCATTTTTAATTTTTTATTTTCCATTTAGCATTTTTCATTTTTCATTTTTCATTTTTCATTTTCCATTTTTCATTTTTCATTTTCCATTTTGCATTTTCATTTTACATTTTTCATTTTTCATTTTTCAATTTTCATTTTCATTTTTCATTTTTCATTTTTCATTTTTCATTTTTCATTTTTCATTTTTCATTTTTCATTTTTCATTTTTCATTTTTCATGTTCCATTTCCCATTTTCCATTTTTCATTTTCCATTTCTCATTTTCAATTTTTCATTTTTCATTTTCCATTTTTCATGTTTTATTTTCCATTTTCCATTTTGCAATTTTCGATTTTCATTTTCCATTTTCCATTTTCCATTTTCCATTTTTCATTTTCCATTTTTCATTTTCCATTTTTAATTTTCCATTTTCCATTTTTCATTTTTCATTTTTCATTTTTCATTTTCCATTTTTTATTTTTATTAATTTTTAATTTTTAATATTTAATTTTAATGATAAAAAAAATATGTGGTAAAACTTGCTTAGGCCAATGTGACACGTGCAGTATTAATATACACACAACTGTAATGACTTCAACAATACGAAGAATTACAACATGCACAACATATGTTAAGAAAAACAAAGTTTCGTTCATAGCTCGTGGACCCTTTGATCGATTTTAAATAGCAACTACTTTGGGATGTTAATAAACGATGTTATACAAAAACGAGCTGCCTAGCTTAGATATTGACGGCGTGGTCGTGATTTCCACAGACAGACGGACAAACGGTCATCGGTAATCCAACTTCCCTTGTTATAAGGATCAAGAAAATATATATTTTTGGGGTCTCAGGAATTTATTTCGATGCGTTACATACGGAATGACAAACCTACATACATATACCCACTGCCACTGAGGTGTGGGAGGTATAAAAAATTTACAAAAAAAAAATTAATCATATGTTTTCTTTCATAACTGACTAATTCATAGATGACTCATTTAAAATTTTAAACAATTCCAACCAAAATTGTATTGTTGGCGAAAATTATCAGTCACTCTCTACAAATATATATGGAAAAAGTACTCTATTCAAGTTTGACATCGATTTACGTAAAATATTTAAAGAACATATTAACACTTTCTAAAATTGCAAATGTGCGGTCATTATTTCATTAGAATTACAGAGAACTCTGACCAATATTATGGCACGTACGAATTACTACTCGAAAAAGTTCAGATAGTTTCTATAAATATAGACGATTGCGGACGGTATAAAATTTTTGATCGTATTCGTGTAGTTGTTGTCACGCGCCAACATTTTTACCGGAATGCTAAGAACTTTTGAGAATGCAAGCTCAATTTAAGTGTTCTTGAGAACTTTTTTCAAAATAGACAACAAACTTATACGTGCAATATATATTCATATATTTGTATGAAGTGAAATTTTAGGATTATATTACTGTATCAAGTGAGCTACTCGAGCTGTGAGTTACTCGAGTACTCCAGCTTTAAAGTATGCTTTAGTTCAAGGTATAATTGTAAAAAACATTAAAAGTAAAAAATCCAACGTCAATAATACGGATTGACTTTCGTTCAATGTTTATTTTACTCGTTCTTATTTTGATATTTTGACAACTTTAATTGATTTTATGAACAAAAGTTTCTTTATATTATTCTTTGAAAGCTCTGAATGGTTTATGCAAAAGGTGACTGTATAAACTCACATAAAATAAAAAAAGATAGGAAACGGAAACCGGGTCGTACTGCATGAATAGACTCCCTTGGGATCGAAGCGTGCTGCCGCACAATTTTAATTTTTGTTTTCCTCTAAAGATGAGCTGCTACATCGAGAACAATGAGTAAATTTTAGTGTTTCCTTAACTAATAAATAGCTTAGTGAAAATACTTATGCCAGCACAAATTGTTTGGATAAACAACAATTGTACCAGCACGTGTCGCTCCATTTGGGCCAGCTGCAGCATTGTTCATATGAACGATGTTGATGATGATGATAAAGAAAATTATTAGGTTAGTTGCGACAATGAAGAAGTAAAAAGATTCAAACAAGTGCATCTGTGTAAACATTGTTCACACAACATAATTTCCAATGTCGGAATTAAATAATGCCATTTCCCTTCTTCATGCGGCCAAATGTTAACCCACTATGTTTTATATGCATCGAGGTGGATTTTGTGGGTGTTATCGTTTTGAAATAATCATTTATCATCGTTTCTTTGACTTAAGGCAGTAATTTTTGATATAATTTTTTTTCAATTCGGATGTTTGAAATAAATGTCAATGATCTATTGTTAGATTTACTATTCATGTTGTTTAAGGTCACGTGTGTTTATAGCACAGTTAATTGTTTCATTTAGTCTCCCCACAAATTCTGACAAATCGTTTGGTTATCAATATCTTTTAATTTTTATTGTATTTGCTTTTAATTGCAATGGATTATAGTAAATCATTTAGAATTATACAATTTGTAGCCAATATTTAACAACTAATTTTTATACTTCAGGTCTCAAATGACAACATCCTACACATCAAAAACATACTTGTTTTGGCAACGACTTTGTTGCTTATCAATCTATTTGGTCGCATTAAAGTAAATGTTTAATGTCATATACTGGAGTACTGTACCTTTTAAAGCCTTTGGACTTTGTGAGAGTTCATAAGTTATTAATGTGAGTAGTCGGATAAAAATAGGTGGTATCTTATCAGTGGGCAATGGATCCCCCGATACAAAGTAAATATTTAATATTATAGCCAAAATCAAAAATCACAAAATCGAAAATCGCGAATAACAGAAATCCCAACTAAAAACACGCCAAAATCAAAAATCGTGAAAACCGAAAATCGTGATTTAAAAAATCGCCAAAATAAAAAACACCATAAATCAAAAATCGCAAATACGGAATTCGCCAAAATCAAAAACACCATAAATTAAAAATCGCCAAAATCAAAAACACCATAAATCAAAAATCGCAAATACAAAAATCGCCAAAATCAGAAATTGCAAAAAACAATAATCGCCAAAGTCAAAAATCACCATTAAAAAATCGCCAAATCTAAAGTCGCGAAAACAAAAATCAACAAATTTTTTACAAAATGTTTTCCCAGTTTTTCATTTCGTTGCGATGGGTGTAGCGAAGGTAGTTATAAATATAAATAACAAATTTTTTCATTTGAAAACATTCCCGATTTTTCAAATTTAACAATTTTTGTATAAAATGTATCATGTTTTGATGAAGGATATATGTTCTAAAGAAAAACTATCTAACCTAAAGATTTAGTAATTTAAATATATTGCCTATTCAAGTGTTGTTCCTTAATATTTTTCAGATCATAATATTTTTCCTAAAATCAATAGCAAATCTTACAAAGCTATAAATAAATTAATAATAAATAATTTCCCATAGTCTTGACAAAAATTATTCACGGAGTCTGGCTACCCTAGCTTTAAAACGGTATACACATACATATAAACCATCCATGGGACTAATTCATTAGGTGCATCATTTTTATCAATGCCAATGGTTTTTAATAAATTAACTGATATATGGTTTTAGTTAATAATTCTTCAATTGAAGAAAAAAAAATGTTTAGTAATGTCTAGCTATTACTGAATTGAAAAACGAATTTATTTTTGAATATTTATCTTTTGTGTTATTGTTTCTTTTTACTTTTAATGAAAAGAATTATAACAAGAAAAATATTTTTCACTTAATTGTAAATTATTTTTTTAAGAATTTGTTCCATTTCATTATAATTGGTTGAAGCAATGAGAATTTAAAAATAATTACCATTAAATGACAATTACATTTTTTTGGCGTTGTTCTAATGCCAATGTAATTTCAACGCTAAAGACCTCTATGCAGCTTGCTAAGGAATCAAAAACTCCATATAAAAAAACGCTTCAGAAATGCTTAAGGAATTTTTCTGCCAAAAAATTTCTGTTGATAGTCTGCAGCTTTTTAGTATTGTTTTTACTACTTTTTTTTGACGTAAATTAAGTTAGGCAACCCAGGCTTTGAGCAGGAATATCAAATTTTTCCTTCTTTCTGAACGGAATTTTCACAGGAGAGGTAAGCATAAACAAAATGTAATATGCTAAAAAAAATTAAAAGTTATTTTTCAGTTGCAAACATGGAAAAAACGAACAAAATTCGACAAAGAAAAACAAGAAGCGGATGGGTAATTTTGATACTGAGCTTAAAAAGCGTTTAGCAGGCCAAATAAAGCGGAACCGAAGAATTGATTTGTTTTCAATTTCATAATTCTTAATAACTGACAGAAAACAGCTGATTGCTATCGTTGCACTGAAAGGTACTTTTGTGCTTTTTTTTCTTTAAGAAATATATGAAAATTTTATGTTAAGATTCTTTAACAAGCTGCGTACAGCTCTTAATGAAAAAATTCCAAGTATGATACCAACAAACCAAATGTGATGTCTACTATATAATTTACAGTTATTTACTTGGCGTTTTTTTTTCAAATAAAACATACGGAAACATTATTGTTTTAAATCAAATGGCTTTAGTCATATGTGTTACTTTTCAAAGGTACTCCTAATCACTTAATCCTATGTAATAAGATGAAACATCTTTTTAATTTACAATTCATTTACAAATCTGCTTCGATCCTGCCTTTCTGATCGTACCCAATCCGGATTACTTGAAAAATAAAATCTCAACAACGATTAATATTACGTAATATTGCCCCAGGGATCCATCTTGGAGCCTCTGTTTTTTCTCTCTATGTTAACGATCTGCCTTTACAACTTCTCAATTGCAAAATTCATACGCTGATGACTTACAGTCACATTTAAGCACTTTCAATTAATCACAGCATAAGGAAACTTGAAGAGGATTTAAATAATGTCCATGTTTGGGGTACGGCCAACCACCTCTTTTTAAATCCATTAAAATCTAAATGTGGCATTGCAATTAATGGTCAAAAGATTGCTGTTGTTTATCTGCCAAAAAGCTAGATATTACCTTTAACAGCTCTCTAGCGTGGTCAAATCATATAGTTGGATAGTTGGACAAACTTACGTTACATTGAGATCTCTTTGGTCAATACAATACTTCAAACCTTTGAAAGTAACAATTCTACTAGCCAAAACGTATAAAATTCCTGGACTTTTGTACGGCTGACAAATTTTTGCTAATTGCGAATCTTCGAGCAAACGTCGACTAATTGCTGTAAATTATGTTTTTGGTTTAAGAAGATATTCTCATATTATTCCCTTCTCTAAAAGATTATATGGTGTGATAATCTTCTAAAACTTAGAGTTATAATTTTTATGCACACAATTATTTACACTATTATCTATTTGAAAAATTGCAATTTGCTAGGTCTGATAGATGATGAAACCTCATAATTACTATTCAGCTCAGCAATTCTTTGTGCATGGAGTTCGTCCTTGGAATGCACTTTCATAAAGTTATCAACTAACCAGCAACGCAAGTCTTTTTAAAAAAGAAATTTTTGAATAGTTTGCTTAGTAAAATCTTTGAAATTTTTGTATTTTGTTATGTTCTTTTGTTATTTTATTTCATAAATAATTAATATATATATAATTAATCTTATTCATATCAGCACGTTGTAGCTATATGTTAATACGTGAAGGTAAATTTTTAGTTCCCTTTTTAAACAATATGCGGACACGGAGGAGTGTAAAAATTGGCATAGTTATAGTTCATATTGGAGGAGAAGCTGATAATGGTAAAATTTATGTTTAATCTGTCTTAAAAATATATTAAATTAAATAAAATATATCTAATAATTCGTTACACCCTGTTAATGAGAATGATTTAAATTGTATATGACATACCCCGTGTTGAATTTTGAATTGCTTAAATTGATTAGCATACCTTAAGGCTTATTTAAATATTCATAAATTTTTAAATTGAAAGAAAAAATAATAATTTCTAGAATTTTTACTCGAATTTCGAGTGCTGGGCTATACTAGTCCTAATAAATATAAGAATTATAAGAATTGTTGTACAGGAAAGCACAATAAATTAGTAAATATATACATAAAAAAAATCATTGACACTCATATTGAATATACTCGTGTTTTATGTACAGGGTTGCCTCCATAGATCATAAGAGGATTTTTTCGGGAAAAATCGGTTAACAACATAACTACAAGTACTATATGTATATGAGTACACCCGCTCACTTTAAAGAGAGTGGTATTTCTTTAAGCCTCTTGGAGGTTAGGGGGCAAAAAGTAGACAATGAATGACACACTTAATCAAAACCTGTTAACAATATCCAAGTGGGGTAAAGCGAATAGGGTTAATTTTAATGCGCTGTTGCATGTAATGTAATGTAATGTAATGTTGTATGTTGACCCATAGAGCCATGCAATTAACAATGTCATCTGTATATATGGGCGGTATAGGTACTGAGGAATCGGATACTCTTGATGTTCTAGACATGAGAATTTAATGTGATGTTCGCTGGAACGAACATGTTTTTCAAGTGTCGAAAGAAGCATTCAAGTGTCTTGGTTTTCTAAAACGTTGTAAAAATTATTTCACTCCTTCTGATCTCCTTAAAATTTATATCTCTTACATCCGACCGAAAATGGAATGCAACTCCCATATATGGGCAGGAGCTTCAAAGTCTATTTTGAAGCTACTGGACCGTGTGCAAAGGAGGGCGTTGGCGCTCATCAATGACAGTAGGGTATCCAACTCTATTGATTCATTGGAACATCGTTGGAATGTGGGTTATGTAGCACTGTTTTATAGATAAAGGGTGATTTTTTAGCTATTATCTTTTTGGCAACACTGGTTTAAACAGCTGACGCACGTTTCGTGTTTTGTTTCATTGTCAAACATCTTCAGTTTGGTCTATAATTTAACCATGAATCGTCTTACAAACGAACAACGCTTGCAAGTTATTGAATTTTATTATCAAATTGCGTGCTCTGTTAAGGAAGTTCATCCACTTTTTTACCGAAAAATTGTGTTCAGCGACGAAGCTCATTTTTGGCTCAATGGGTACGTAAATAAGCAGAATTGTCGATTTTTAAGTGAATATCAGTCAGAAGCATTGGAAGAGCTACCAATACAGTTTGGTGCGGTTTATGGGCTGGTGGCATCATTGGACCGTACTTCTTCAAAGATGATGCGAATCGTAACGTAACTGTGAATGGTGAGCGCTACCGAGAGATGATATCCAACTTTTTTTTGCCCAAAATGCAAGAGCTTGACTTGCATGACATGTGGATTCAACAAGACGGTGCCACATGCCACACAGCACGCGCAACAATGGACTTATTGAGAGGCGAGTTCGGTGAACATTTTATTTCACGTTCGGGACCGGTCAATTGGCCGCCTATATCGTGCGATTTAACGCCTTTAGACTATTTTTTGTGGGGCTTTGTTAAAGCTCATGTTTATACAGAGAATCCCGCTTCAATTGACGCATTGGAAGACAACATTGAAGCATTTATTCGTGAGATACCGGCCGAAATGTTGGAAAGAGTATGCCAAAATTGGACTAAGCGGATGGACCATTTGAGGCGCAGTCACGATCAACATTTGCATGAAATAATCTTCAAACATTAAATTATATGGACCGTACTACCGATTCAAATAAAGATTTCAAGCATTTTTCTGAATTTTATGTGTTTTTTTTTGGAAAACTTTCCTATAGCTCTTAAAAAATCACCCTTTAGTACAATGGGAAATGTTCTTCTGAGATTAGCGAACTTATTCCAATTGCCGGAGTTTCGGTTGGCTCTATCCGCTTCTCTAGTAGATCACATCAGTTTGTAGTCTATTGTCCAGTTGACCGCACAACGCATTACAGATATAATTCGTTTATCAGCCGAACTAGCGGTATGTGGAATAAACTGCCCACATAGGTCTTTCCTGACAGTTATAATCTAATAAAATTTAAGTCAAATATCCACAAACACTACTCGCTCTCTCCTCCTTCCCATAACCTATTTTCCTGAAATCAACACAGTGCACTGCATTTGTAGAGGGCATCCCCTGAGTGTTGGTTAATTAAAAAAAAAAAAACATAATAGAAATAAACTTTCCTAATTTAAAAAAAAAAAATTTCCAATTGAAATTGACAAATACATCAATAAATTTAAACTTACAAAAATTCAAAAATACTTACAAGATAGATGTGCAACCTTCTTCGAAGTGTTTCCACATCCACTTTCCCTATTTACAGCATCCCGTACAATCTGATTGAATGTCAAAATTTATATATAATCCTCTAGTTCACATCGATTTCGAGATATCCAGATAGATGCGTATATATTCTGAAACTATTTCAAAATGATGTGAGTATCGGTTTATTCATAAACTTTGAAGATGTAGCCGGTAACCATGTCCGATTTTTCCACATTCGGAGATACTGCATTGCAATACTCATATTCGGAATAGAAGCTAACTATTTAGTCGTAAGAGTGTTCCAGCAAGCTAATAGTATTGAATACGACTGGAATATTTGAGAAAAAAATCACTTACTCTTTCTATAAGAACAACGGATACTACCACCTTTCAGTGAATGTTATCGTTAATAGATATTCTAGCCATAAAATTGCTGCAAAAATACTTGTAGTTTGTACTTGTTCACCATGATTGTAAAAATAGTTTAAGTGCTAAATAGAAAACTTTATAGAAGAAGTTGTTTTTTTCAATATGTTTGCTTTATCTTTAGTATGTAAAACTACTAAGAATTCTTTCGCTTTCGTAAATTATCGAGTTTCATAAAAAATTAAAATCGAATATCTGGTATATTGGGGTATATTTCCGGTCACTGTTTGATGTATGTGACATAATACGTAATAAAAGTGTAAACGAGCATGCTTTTCAGATCTTAAAGCAGGTAAACAAGATTTGTTGAAAATTTTTGTTTTCTGTTTTTATTGAGTTCATACTATTTGAAGCACTTTTTATCAAATCATTTCATAATGCTAAATATTATTCCATCATGCCAATATCCCTTTGAAAGATGTCAGGGAATGAGTAACTATATTCATTCTTTTTATATAAATTTAAGCCTATAAGAAGTATAAAATTAATATGCTTGGCAGCTTAGTCAAAGGAATTTCGAATCGTTTCATATTTCTTTTGAAATTTATTTACTTTACTTTTTTTGTCTTAAAACTAAACTAAAAGCGGATTATGTGTCATTTAACGCCGCTTATACGTACATACACATTTGTCAATACTCTTAATCTTTGTATATATGTACGTAGGCGTAAACTACCACAAAATGTTGCATGTCTTCACACATACACACAGTATCAAAATAGTGTAACAACGATAACGAACATAAAGATGTTAAAGTTAAGATATGGAATGTGCCTCCCTTTTGTTGCGAGGGTAACTTATTGTTGCTTTGCTAGATTATCGTGTCTTGACTTCTTTGTTACCAACAACATATACATACATACGTATGTATGTATATTAGGGCTATAACAAAATTTTTCGCATAGTACCACGAGGTGGGCAATGATGTTTTATTAAAGAAAAACATTATCTGGACTTATTTTTCAAAAAAAAAAAAAAAAATCGAGCACCAAAAGTGCGTGTAGATTTGCAAAATGAATATATATCCTGTACAGTTTTTAGTTTTTATTTTAACATTCTGCACAAATATTTGCTGATTTTTGATAAATGAATCATCTTGTATTCAATGTTTAAGAAAGCATTTTTTGGCGTTTCTGTATCTTGCTAATGACTGGTTTAAAAGTTGAAAGTTATCTTCGTTAAATCGGTGATCGGAGAACCATATATCGTACCACTGACCGCAAATAAACACACAAATTGGGTACAACTCAGACTAATATTTTCATATTACTATAAATGCAAAATGTGCAAGGATCGAATTCTATCGTGCATTGCTGATCGGCGGAATAGCTTTGAATTTTATAAATGGAAACTGTTTTTTGGAAAATATCTGAATATATTTCCCAATTCAAACAAAGTCTACATATCATCACGCCACTTTATGTTTTTGGGGTAAATTTTTTCTTTATTTTGGGTATAGCTTTGCTTGATTTCATTGTAATTGTTGACTAATTCTGGTATTAAAATGTAACATATTTCTGGGGATGAAGTTTTCCTCCAAGCAACTCATCCATTACGTACCTTAATATTAAATTTAATATATGATGTTGTCAACCGATATATTACGACATATTCAGTTTAATTGAATACAAATACAAATTTTAAACTCCATCACTGATGGTGCATGAACTTTTTGAATCCCAGCGAAAAAGTAAGAGCGTATTCCTTCATAGTTTTTAATGGCCTAGTCGATTATATTATGCCAATTTTGATACTTTCAAAAAATGTTAGAAAGTTACAGCCCTAATGTATATAGCTGGCTAGTTAGGAGCGTTAAGAAGAATACTAGTTGCACCTTTATCTGCCTAAATGATTTGTTAGCAAGTTGGTCTTTGTGTCTCTCCTAAAGGCACATTTAATTTGAAGTACGAGTACCTCATAAGGGAGACATTTCTTTTGTGGAGTTCTTTTCGGAGCTTATCTATAATATCACATCTCATCTGTTGGATTTTCTTAAGAGGCATAAATTTGTTGGTAAAATGTACTGTTTTTTGTTGTCACATTTTTTAAGCCAGGTTAATACCTTCAGTGTGAATGTAAGAACAAACACCTTTGTGATTCTCATATTTTTTTATTTTTTTTTTTTTTGTTGATTTAATTTTTGTTTGTTTTCATGTGGTTGCATCTGCAAGTAGTGTCTGTCTGTAGATTTGTCTCTCTCTCTTTTATCTCGCTTTCTCCATTGTTAAAATAAAAAACATAGAAAAGTGTCGGTGTTCGTGTCTGTTCTTAAAATTTGTTTAACGCCACATTATGTCAATCTACTCTCATTGAACAATTACTTACAACAGTTTTTCCAGCAACAAAAATTTTTCATGCTGACCAAACAGTTTTTTTTTGTTTTGTTCTTTGTCTTTTCAATTCGGTTTCGTTTGTTGTGTCCACCATTAGAGTCTTGGGACTTTGTGTGAGCCCATAAGTAATTCATTTGATTATTTAGATAAAAAATGGGCGTGATCGGAGCTGTGGGCGTGGCACCGCCCATACAAAGTAAATATATGATATCATATAACTGGTGTTCTAAAAAAGGAAGCTTTGACGCTTTGCACGATCCTATCAGATATAAATATGAGTAGTCGAACAAAAAAATCGGCGGGTTCACACCAATGGGCGTGGCACTCCCCATGAAAAGTAACTACTTAATGTCATATATCTGGAGTACAGTAGAAGAGAGAGAGCTTTGTGGCTTTGCGTGAGCCCATAGGTTCTTTGTGTGATTAGTCGAACAAAAAGGTGGGCGTGATCGGAGCAGTGGGCGTAGCACCGCCAATGCAAAGTAGATATCTAATATCATATAACTGGTGTACTATAAAAGGGAAAGATTCGACATTTTGCATGAGTCCATCAGATATTAATGTGAGTATTCCAATAAAAATTGGACGGGATAGGATTAATGGGCGTGGCACCTCCTATGTAAAAAATATGAAGCACTACGAAAGCGACAGTCTTTCGATAAGTTCATTAGTTATCAATGTGATTTGTCGTGGAAAATATATCGCAAAAATCAAAAATCGCCAAACCCAAAAATCGCGAAAAATTAAAATCGCCCAAAATTCAAAAATTTTCAAAATCAAAAATGGGCTAAATCAAAAATTGCTCAAAAAGAAAAATTTCCAAATGATATTCTAAGTTCAAGACCTATAGTTAAGTGTTGCCAGATCTAATATGGATAATCCATCTCCTTCTCATGGGCAGCTACATGTACCTTGCTCCATGGTAGGAACGCCGAAAAATCTGATAATTGTTGTACCGAATGAAAAAATAAAAAACATTGTATATCAGCATTAGCAAGCATTGAAATAAAAAAATCTATACTAATAATTTGTTTGTTTCTTTGTTTGTAGGAGGTAATCTCCGTAACTATTCATCTGATCTTCCTGAAATTTTCACATAGTCTTACTGCGGATATGGGAGTGATACAGGCTTTAATTTTTTTTAATTATTTTTAGTGGGCGTGGCACCTCCCATACAAAGTAAATTTTTAATATTATATATCTTAAGTACTATGATAGAAAAAGCTTTGCAAATTGGTCTCAGGTCATCTATTATTAACGTGAGTAGTCAGACAAAAAATTGGGCGGTATTACACAAATGCGCGTGGTACGCCCACAAAACTTAATATTAAAAGTGTTATATCTGAATTACTGTATTAGTGAGAGCCTTGCAACTTTGCGTGAGACCTTTCATAACGATTCGGAAAGGGGTGGAGAGGGGGAGGGTGTAGCGAAGCACACCGGGTTACATCTAGTAAGAAAATAAAAATAAAAAAAAAATTAAAAATAAAAAATTAAATAAAAAAAAAAAAACATTTTTTTTTGTGTGTCATATATAAAGTATTTATAGGCAAAAACGTAGTTTTAACGGGTTGGTTTTTTGCTTAGCTTACTCAGCCATAAAATATAACAAAAACAAAATTGTGCAAATAAGTTCAAAATTTCCTTGCATTTGTTCACAATAAAAATAAAAGATTTATTTCATATCAATAAAAACATTCAAAAACAAGACAAAAGCCAAATAGAGAAAAAACAAACATATTTAATTCAAACATTAAACGTTATAAAAAAATTATGAATTTGTTGGTAAATTTAAAGGTTCAATCGCTTTCTTCGGTCGGTGCAATTTCAGTTTCTGGAAGAGATTTCCAAAATGAGCTTTTATAAGGTCTTGTTTTCTTTTATTAAGTATACCACGAGGAATCGTTTTGGCTGCAGGTTTTAAAATTCCAGATTTTATTGATGCAGCTTTTATGAAATTTAAGTTTGTGTAATTTTTATCGGTAAATCTAGTTTTGTATAACAGGAAGCTATTGCTTTTTACAAATTTTATTTGTACACATTCATTTAAATAGACTCTCGGGACAGTTGTTTTAAGCTTGTGTTGAGACGAGTGGTTCTTCCATTCGTAAAAATTTTCAACTTGCATTGCAATGACTTCAACTTTTCCTGAATTACTCCTTTGAACGCAATCTTTGAAATCTGTAATGTCATACACTTTTTTCTGTTTTTTTAAAGAACTTTCAACTTGATGATGAAAAGCATCAGCAGACATAAACGTATGTCCTGGTTCAAAATATTTTAAAATTATGTTTTCAACATTAACAACAATGTAAACAACAAATTAACTCGAAATTATGTGTGTGAGAACGCGATGGCGCTAAAATTACAACTGTCAAAGGAGTAATTCACTTTGGCACATAACAAATCAAAGTTGCCATGGTTCTACAAATTTGTGAGTTATATTGCACATAAAATCGGAGATACTAAGGAAAAATGTCTTAAAGCCCAATAAATTTAGTCAATGTGACTTTTTATCATAGTAAGTGGCAGATAAGACTTTCTTGCGTAGTAAACACGATAGAAGTGGTAGATGTGACCATTTTGATAAGCATTTTAAAGACATTTACAGTTAAAAATTTGGCTTTTAAGCTTAACACAAAAATCAGAATTTCATACACGGTTCCGAATCTGGCCTTATCTCAATTTTCGATTTTTGGCGCTTGTGACTTTCTTGCTTAGCACGGCAGTATAGCGCACCATAGGTTCGGTATGGGATAGGTGGGCATCACATTTCCCATATGAAGTAAATATTTATCATCAGATATCTATAGTATTTTGATAGCGAGACTCCCTGTGTTAGTTCATTAGTTATAAACGTCCGTAGCCGATTCAAAATTGAGCAGGATCCAAACATTGGCATAGCGACATGGCTTCTTGCTAAACAATTCAAGATGACAAATGAGTATTTAAGCAATAGGTTAGGTTAGGTTGAAAAAGAGGAGCCATGTATACACATAGCTCATATCCGTTTTACCCGGATATACACTTAAGCCAGAAAGTCGGCTTGTTGTGCGCTCTACATCCTCGTGCGCATCCGATAATCTACTCCTTATTTAACTTAGGAGTTCTGTCTCGATAGCAAATCTTCTGAGTGCTTTCCAGCGTATCCCCCTAAGAGCCGCTAGGCCTGGTATGATTTCGTTGGATAAATTTCTGACCCTTGTTCCGGCAAATGCAGGACAGTAACAAAGGTAGTGTTCTAGGGTCTCGTCATCCTTTCCACAAGCTCTGCATGTGGACGATTCTGCCAGTCTTATATTGTATAGATGAGCCCTCAGTTCAGAGTGTCCAGTGAGGATGCCAATAATCCTACTCAGTTCCTTTCTATTTAGACTAAGGATTTCCTTAGTCTTCGAAGTTTTGGAGAGCCCCATAGTATCTTCGTAGCCTTACCCACGTCAGTTTCCTACCAAATTGAAGTATGTGAATTAGTTGCCCACTCCGATAGTTTCAATTTGAGAGCCTGGAAAGGTATTGGGTTTTCCAAATTGACACCCTCCAGGAAAGAACCCTTCCTGGCCAGTTCATCTGCAATCTCGTTTCCCGTTATACCACTGTGTCCTGGGATCCAAATGATTTCAAGTCTGCCTCTTGTAGTGAAGTTTGCAATTTCTTCCTTACATCTGAGGACAGTCCTTGATCTAGTTTTGTCCGAGGATATCGCCCTGATAGCCGCTAGACTGTCCGAAAATATTTTCACGTCTCCGGGGCTTGGGATTGCCCGTACGTCAATAGATCTTATGCATTCCTTTATCGCGACCACTTCGGCCTGAAAGACAGAGTTCCGGAATGCGTAGGTATATGCCATTGGAACGGTCCTCATCATAGAAACCTATACCAGTCCTACCATGCAGACTAAGCAATACATGTATATAAATATGATTAGTAAGAAGAGTGTTTTTTAATATTACCTTCAATAGAAAAAACTCTTACACACAGAGAACGGATTCGTTGTGGCACCCGAATTTATTGCCAACCAAATATTGATAGTCCCATGTATAATTTCATTACTCTATTTTGACAACTAAATTGAACTTTTTTAGGCAACTGATTTTTAATGTAGATTCGAATTGCTAATTTTAGTTTATACAATTAAATTAAGATTTTATTTGTTGATGGTTAGAACCATATTTTGGAGTAGCTCAATTCATAACTGAAGTAATTATAACAACAAGTCTTATGTTTTCTGTGCATTGTACTGTTATTTTATTGCTTTGTTTGATGGTTTTATTAAATTTTAATATAAAGGAATCACATTGAGTTTCAAATCGATCGGATAAGGGGAAATGGATTTGAATCTCTCTGTGATTGTGCGTGACTTAGGTATACTAAATTTGTTTTTCACAACAAGTATACCGACCAAGTTTCAGATCGATTGGATGAGGAGAAATGGGTTTTGAGTCTCTCCGTGACTGTGTGTGCCTACCCCAAAATTAATCTATAGTCACAACAAGACTATAGGCCAAATCAATTGGATGAGGAGGAATGGGGTTGCCCCATGGCAGACAGACAGACAGACAGACAGAGAGTATGAGTTAAAAGAAAGAGTTTAAAAATATCTCAAATCTTGATCGTGATAACGACAATAAAGAACTTTTTAGTTCCTGTTTATGTATAGAAATGTTAAGTGGCGAAAAACTAACTTTAGAATTGTCACAATTCCTTAGCCGGAGAATGTGATGAACTTTTTGAAGACAGGCCACTTAACAAACCATGCGAAGAGACGGTCGAAGAAGAAGAAATATTAGGATATTGAAAATTCGTGTTGATCTTTATTGCGTGCTGGTGTTCTTGCATGCAAAATGGGTATTAAATCTGATATTTAGTGTAGAATCGGTGGTCCTTAAATTTAAAAATATTATTTTTTGATATATATGCTGCTAATTCTTGAATCAGCAATGAAGGAATTCAGTTTGTCATTCTTGTGCAACATCATAAGAGATTTTATACTTCTTATTTTCGTTAAGCATATTTTCAATTTGTTGTTTTCTTTATTTAGAACTTTTAAACTTTCAAATTGTATTTTTAATATTTTTAAACTTTTTCTTTAAGCTCATACTCTCTGTCGGTCTGTCCGTCTGTCGTGGGTCAACCCCATTCCCCCTTATTCAATTGATCTGAAACTTGGCCAATAGTCTTGTTGTGAATACAGATTAATTTTGGGTAGTCACGCATAGTCAAGTACAGTCACGGAGTGATCTAAATGTCATTTTCCCACATCCGATCGATCTGGAACTTTGTACACACACTTGCTGTGAAAAATAGATTAACTTCAACATAGTCACGCACAGTCACTCATAGTCACGCACAGTCACGGAGTGATTTAAAACTCATTTCCCCGATCAATCTGAAACTTGGTCGGTAGACTTGCTGTGAAAAAAGATTAACTTTGACTTAGTCACGCGTAGTCACGCACATTCACGGAGAGATTAAAACCTCACTTCCGCTCATCCGACCGATCTGAATTTTTGTCCATAGACTTGTTGTGGCCAAGGATTGATTTTAAAATAGTCACGCAAAGTAACTCACAGGCACGGAGAGATTCAAAACTCATATGCATAAATATTTTTTAATATATTTTTTCGTATTTACAACAGAATTTTACTCATGCACTTTCCTTTCAGCTTAAAACATTATTTAATGTGTGATCATTTGAAAACTACCTTCAAGCTACTACTATTTGCTTCGAGGAACTTGGAAACAGCCTAGTGATTTCATCAATATATTCTCCCCCAAGGTTTTCTATATCAGAAAATCAATATACAAGTTTTTTTAAATCACTAGGCCCTCGTTTCATAGTTGCCGGCGATTTTAATGCCAAGCATACATTTCGGGGGTTCACGGCTTAATTCCCCGAAGGTTCGTGTTTTGTTCAACACAATTTCTGAAATGGGTATGGATATGGTCTCAAGCGGAGAACCAACGAACTGGCCAACAGATAGGCAAAAATACCCGATTTGATCGATTTCGGATTAACGAAGATCATCGCAAAAGTACTTGTGCATGTGGAATCTTCATTGGAACTCTCGTCTGACCACCCACCCGTTATTGTTACTATTTCGAACCCCCCAAAAAAATGTGTCCCCATCTGGTGATTTAACGCTTTCAAGCAATGTTGATTGGCTAAAATACAAAAAGTTTCTTAGTGCCCATTTCACAGAACGCTTTCCGCTAAGAACACCAGATGATATTGACCTCTCTCGATTAACTTCGAACAAAATCTCAAACTTGCTGCTAAACCTCCTCGTCGTACCAGGCCACATAGAACTACTTCTGTAGATGTTGAAAGGCTATTAGGTGAAAAAAGAAGAATTCGAAGAGAGTGGCAACTGCACAGATCTGCTCAACTCAAGCAACAATTGAAAGAATGCACAAAAAACCTACAGAAACTGCTTCAAACACAAAGAAATGCTAATTTGAATAGCTATCTTGAAAAACTGGATCCAACAGAAAAAACCGATTACTCTTTGTGGCGTGCTACAAAAAATTTTAAAAGACCTTTTGTATGTTAGCTTCCTCTAAGAAAGGAAAGTGGAGCATGGGCTAGGAATGACAAAGAGAAGGGAGATCTGTTTGTGGAACATCTAAAAAAAGTTTTTACTCCAAATATAACCCCTAGTTCTATTGATGAGTTGCCATCTGTTACTTCACAGCATAGAGCAGTGTCCCTTCGTTTTGAGATTCGAGAGGTCGAAAAGGCTATTGTTGATTTAAACCCCAAAAAAGCATCGGGCATCGATGGGATCAGTAATAAAATGCTTTTGGAGTTACCCCGAATAGCATTAAGAATAATTCTGTTTATTTTTAATGCTATAATACGCCTTGAACATTTTCCCCAGAATGGAAAGTTTCACTCGTTGCAATGATACCTAAACTAGGTAATGATCACACAAAGGTCGATTCGTATAGACCAATAAATTTACTGTCCAACTTGTCAAAATTATGCGAGAGAATTTTGGTAAACAAACTTACAATATCCAGCACATCAATTTGGTTTCAGACGAAAACACAGCACCACTGAGCACGTTCACAGAATTGTAAGTGCCATAAGAAGAGCTTTTGAAGAGAAAAAGTACTGCTTTGCACTTTTTATAGACGTTTCGCAAGCCTTCGGCCGAGTTTGGCACGAAGGACTCATCCATAAAGTTTAACAGTTGTTGCCCCCGAACACACACAAGAAAATCCTCTATAAGGGAGAAAAGCTTTGTGAGCCCTCCACAGACAATTCATGCTGGTGTACCACAAGGTATTTTCTTAGGCCCGCTTCTGTACATCTTTTACACATCAGACATTCCAACAAATGAAAACACACTTACGTCGACTTTTGCGGATGATTCTGCAATTTTGAAGAGCTCGAAGATTGGCTAGATATGTGGAAGCTTAAAGTAAATGAACAAAAGTGTATCCTTTACTCTAAGAAGGGAGACTTGCCCTCAAATTCGAATTAGGAACCAGTCTATACCTCAACATTCCTCTGTTAAATATCTCGGACTACATATTAATCGCCGACTTACCTGGAAAAGTCATATAGACACTAAATTGACACAAATAAAATTTAAATTAGTCACATTCTCATGGCTAATTGGCAGGAACTCAAAGTTAAGTCTCGATTGTAAGCTCTTGATTTATAACTCGATTTTCAAACCCATTTGGTGCTATGGTATACAGTTATGGGGAACAGCCTCAGCTTCAAACACAGAAAGAATACAAAGATGGCAAAACAAGATTTTGAGAATGATTACAGGCGCACAATGGTACGTGAGAAGTTCACATTTGCACAGAGACTTAAATGTTTCTCTAGTAAAGTATGAAATCACTGGATATAGTGCAAGCTATTTGGAAAAGCTAGAGTCTCACCCGAATCCTGTAGCACGTAACTTAATCAACAATCTTATCAACCAACGCTTAAGAAGGAGGGAGACTGCTGATCTCATTGGATGAAAAATGGATTGATACAATTATTTTTTTTCCATTAGATTACATACAATGTATGTATATAGAATAAATGAAATATTGTCTGGCACTGGCTGGATTTAATATTTAAGTTTTAGTTTTAAGATTGGAATAACTTATTGTTAGTTCACAAACCAATGTGAAGATTCAATAAATAAAGATGAGTTACAAAAAAAAAAAAAAGAACTTTTCAGTTAAAATTACAAACCATGTTAAAAGCATAGTATTCCTTCGTTGTAACTGAAATCTGTAATTCTAAGTACTAATATGATTTTATTATATTAACCATCAATTTGTCACGATATCTGAATACACATATTCGGTTTAAAATATATTGTTTTAAAAGAATTATATGTTGTAACTACCAATATTTAGGAATTAATCATGTTATAGTGGGTTTAATTTAGATCCCTCAATTAAATTAGTATAATAATTTTTATAAAAATTTTGATTTGTAAACGAAATTTATTTTTCTATTTTAAGTATATTGATTCTAAGCGAATTATATTTTTAATTATGATAATGAAGAAATCTAGTTGCATTTTAATAACAATAAAATACGTATTTTCTGGTCAAATTTGTATAATGGTAACGGAATTCTAATCAATTTTTTTCTGTGTGTAGTTTTAATGTCTGCTTAAAAAAAGTTTAAAGCTAAATGTTACACTATTAATAAGGCTATATGAATTCTGATCACAATCAAATCTTTAAACTACTGTGTTTGAAAAAAAGGAAACTATTGATATATAATGAAATTTCTTTATTTATTCTGCCTAATCAATTTCATCGCCTTCTGATACAACACACTCACTTACTACATAGTTTTTTTTTTTTATAATAGCCGTGTTTCAGAATGGCCTTCAAAAGACGAAGCGATTCACATATTATATCCTCAATCAATTCCAAACAGTGTGTCGGAAGTGGTCTTTTGAATTTATTGAATAGCTCGAAGTCGCACGCTACTAAAGCAGGTCAATAAGGGGGTCGTGGAACTATATTAGTCAAATTGTATTCGAAATGGTCTCAAAGAACGGTGAATTATGAAAATGACGTGCAATATTCAGATCGTATTTCCGGTTAACAATTTGGTTCGGCGGAAGGAATTTAAAATGTACCACACCACGATAATCGAAGAAAACTGTTGACATGGCGTTGTTTTTTGAAGGACTTTGCGGTGATATTTTCCTTGTTGCTTCAACTTTTGCACGATATGTGATTGCTTGATCGGTTGTTTCGAGGTAGTATGCGTGGATCCAAGTCTTATCACCCATAACGATACATTTCAATTCATTCTGGTAGTTAGAAAGCATTGTTTTGAGTGACATTAAGACAACGCTCTTTTGCTCACGATGTCAATGAATCATTTTCATTTAGAATGAACTATCCATCAGACCTACTAAGGGCGTCATCATGTTTTCCACAGACGGGCAGATGAACATAGATATATCAACTCCTCTTGTTATAAATATCACGAATATAAATATTTTATCGGTTCCACAATTTTTTTCTAACTATATAAACGGAATGACATACATATATACCGCCTACACACTTGAGTAGAGGGTATAATTATATTTTGAAAAGGAAATGATTATAGTAAATTGTTCTGCTATACATTAGAAATCTGAATTATAAATCAAATATACATGCAAACACATTTATTTCCAAGTAATGTTTATATTTTGTTGTGATATATTGGAAACTTTTGGTTATTGCTGCGGGTTGGTAACTCAACAGGAATCAGCTGTATAACTTTTCTATATAAATCTTTTTTTTATAATCAAATGTGCTAATGCTCTCATTATAGGTTTACTATAATGATCTCGAGACTTGATTAATTTCTTACTTAAGTAGGAAATTAAAAATTATTTTTGTCGTCTTAATATTTTACAGTCGTAAATAAAGGAGCAGATGCCGCCAAAGTAGAATCTAGCTCGGCTTTAGCATTAGTTGCACTTAGACCTTTTAAGTCAAAGTGCTGAATTAAATAACGGCGACCAAATTCTTCGGTGTTTACAAATTCACTGGCTCCAAAAAAAAAAAAAAAAAAAATACTAAACAAATTGAAATTCAAAAGGTATGTTTTATAAGGTTGCCACTTCTTACCAAAGTAATTTTATTCAAACTACTGCTGCCATCAATACGTCAGGTCGGATTCTTCTGGGACCGCCCATATTTTCATGATGCACTTCACTAACTTATCAGTAGATTATTATAGAACATAATTTATGAATCGTATTTGCGGTTTTAGTGAGATCAGGAATAGTCATTAAAATCATGACTAGAAGAATTACAGATTTTTCAAATGTATACTAAATGTTAAACTAGAACTGACAACTAATTTAAAAAAAGAAACAAAAAAAAAAAAACCGAAAATAAAATAGAATTTTATAACATTCTTAAAGAAGTCAATAAAATCGCGAACCTTTTTTAACAATCGCCAAAAAGTCGCAAAACAAATATTAAAATGCCGAACTCGTTTGAAATTTGCCACAGCTGACAACATAACTTGGAATATCTTGATTTTAAGCAATAAACTGGGAACAACAGAGTAGAACTCTTTTGAATGAGATTGAATAGATTTACCAAAATTGCTTTTCGTTTAGATTTTGCATCCACATGTCTCTCTCTACTCGTAATGAAGGTGTAAAATAGCAATAAAATTAGCAATTAAGTTTTTATGCTTCATTTTTATGTAAAGTGCCGGCTAATGTTTAAAATTTATGTTTATTTTAAATGCGGGCAACATACTTATTTACAATGCAACACAATACATGGGGCTTAAATTAAATAACGTTTAAATAATAAAAATGTCAACAACAAACACCATTAAGGACAGAATTGATAAAACGCCAACGAACGAGAAACAGCATTAAAGTGTATAAACAGTTTTGTATGGCCAGAGGCATAATAATTTCTATAGAACAATAGCCAAATTGTATTTTGAAGAAAATTTTAAAGTCAACATGAATGAACATGAACATACTTACATATGTCATGCAGGCGTTTGTAATTAGCTAAGCTCAAATGATTTTGCAAGATTTCAATCAAGACTGTGTTTTTTTTTTCTTTACTGACTTGCGGATGGCAATTTAAGTGTATTTTCGGTTCAGTTTTTTTTTGTTTTTTTTTACATTTTAGCCGACCATCCCACCATCAGGTGTTTGCAGTTGTATACTTATTTCATTTGATGTCTTCATTATCACCTTAGATCCCCAAAGCATGATTACAACCTTAAATGGTATTAAAGAAATATGCAAAGTCATCATCGTACAAAATGTTTGATCTCTCTAGACATACGCCCTCTTTTGATCTTTAAAAACTCATCTCTTGAAAAGAAAAACAACAAAAACTCAATGTGATTGCTGTATTAGTGGCTTTTATGAGTGACTGGTTGACTGACAATTGGAACTTGACTAGCTAGCTGGCTATTTAGATGACTCAACACAACTCATAAGGAGTTTGTATCGGCTGCTCCATTATTAGCCTTCATAGTCGCCATTAAATTACAATAAATTGGCGTTTAAATGCGCCTACTTTTTCTTTTTCTTTTTGTAAGATCGTACTGAATGGTCGTGTACATTTGAAGCATGGCATGCTACAAAAACAATTTAACCAAAGTGAGTGAATGTGGCGGTAATGGTTTTGCCTTATACGATGCATACTAACGTTAATGTTTGATCGACATTTGCCGTCGCAGCCAAATGTCAGATAAACGTTAAATATTTTGTATGTCTTCAGACTAATTTGTGCAGCTAATCCCAATAATTTACACTATCAGTGGTAGTCATCTTGTCTCGTTCTTTTAAAGCTTTGATGACTTTTCCTTATTTGTGCTTGGTTCGTTTATTGTTTATTTTTTTTTTTTTTTTTGTGGAAATGACTGGCGTCATGCATGCTTGGCTTTGCGTTAAACAATGTTTTCGTACCATACACAAATTTGTATTTGTACTCAATAAAAGGGATAAAATACACAATGTTTAAAATATGACCAATAATTTTTAAAATTTAAATTTGTTTTTTATATTAAAATATTCTTTAATTTCTTATAACTTCCCAGTAAAAGAATTAGATGTACCTTTATACGCATATACATAGATATTTTCAAAGTAATTTCATCTAAAATGTTATTACTTTTTGTTGTTGTATTTATGTACACAATGCAAAAAAATTAAATTTAGAATTTGAACTATAATGCTTTCTAGAAATATTCATTTAAGTTTCAAAAACATATTTCACAAAAAAAAAAGAATTAAAGTAATGGCATAATGGAAAAATGTGCCACATTGGACGTAAAGTTTGGAACTGGTACTACACGATAAAGAAATGACTTTTTATTAGTTTTCATAAAAGTTTCGATATTAATAATTGCGTTTCTATTACAGTGATTAATCTTTGTAATGAATAATTATAAAAACTAAAATCGGTTGAAAAATAGCCAAGTTATTTAAAACAATTAAGAGTGTTAAATTCGGCTATGCCGAATCTTTGATACCCTCCACCTAGGTTCTACGTTTTCATTAATATCTGCACTTATTGTAGTATTTGTAACAAATGTAAGCAAAATATTGGAAAAAGTTAACTATTTGATAACCTGAAACTAAAAAATTATTACAACACTCTAAATTTTCAGCATTTTTTAGAGGTGTGTCCATATCTTAGGTAATATATTGGCACATTGACGCCCGATTTATCCCATTTTAAATACTAACCTGATCCAGATAAAGACATCAATATAATTTTAAATGTACCCAAATAAATGGTTTATTTTGTGATTAATCGTGATTTCAACAGACGGGCGGACATTCGGCCAGATTGACATTGCTATATCGACACGTTATGATAAAACGATCAAGTAAATATACTTAATGGGGTCGAATAGGTGGTCTGCACAGTGCTGTGAAGAGCATAAAAATTTTGAATAACAAGTATAACACAAACAACATAGAAAAATCATATTTTTCAAGTCTAGTAAACCGATTTGACGATTTAAAATAGCAACCTACTCAGGATGTTAATAATTCATTATCACCAAAAGCGGGCTATTGAGGGCGTGGTCGTAATATACACAAAAGGAAAGATGGACACCGCTATATCAATTTCGCTTGTTATATCAACTCCGCTTGTTATATATGTATAAGGCAAACTTATATATTCCCTCTGTCGAGGGCATAAAAATAATGAATACCCATATTGAAACCAAAATGTTTTCTATTGTTGTAAATGTTTCTTTTTTTTATCACTTATTAGAAAAGGCCCCTGGTAAAGTCTTTTAGGGAAATCAAACATCAAATGTAGTAGAAGTTTCAGTTGGTACGGTTAACAATTAAAAAAAAAAACAATATTTGAATATACTTAAGGAAATAAAAGATGGTAAACAAAATATAATTTTAAGTTCGGATCTTTTTCGGAATACTTGTCCTTGTATTATATTTTTAATTCTCTATTATTTGTTTTATTCTTAGTAGATTTTTGACATTTATTCTCTAGCATAATTAGTTTTTTTCAGATCTTATTTTTACCCTTAATCTCTTCTACTCGCTACTGCACATCATGTTCATATATAGTGATGGTTGGTCGAAACAGATGCACATCTCTACCATAACAACACCATGCAAAATTTATGTCAAAATATAGCTTCATCTAGATCGTATATGTGGTTATTTTTCTACATTGTGGCTATTAGTTTTTTCGCTTAAAAATTTTTGTAGTAAATTATTTTACTTTTAATTAATCGTATTTAGTCAAATACATTATAACTTTACTAGTTCTTTATTATTTTCATGAATTTTGAAATACAGTTCGTTAAAAATAAGTAGTTATTTATGTTATAGTATTATATAATGTCCTTTCAATATACTCTAGAATCAAAGCAAGCAAGCTCTCTCAGTAGATTGCTGAAAGGAATAAAACATTAGAAAATGTGTTTTTGTTCATATTACCGATATTAAATGTTACCAATATTAAAATCACAAATAATTATCGTTTTCAGTCTGTCTGGAAATTTTGGATATGTTATTAGGTTTTCCTAAAAAGAATAACTTAAAAATTCCCGTGGATCAAAACGAAACACTAGATGTAGTTTAGGATTTATATTAAGTAAATCAAACCAAAAATCTTGAAAATCTCGAAACATGTCCAGTGGAATATTAATTAATAACAAATTTGTTCTTAAATTCATAGATTCGTAACATTTAAAAGTATCCGGAGTGGAATTGAAGTATTGAATAACAATATGACTTAAATTTGAATGCTTTAGTATCAGTAATAAGTTTCACAATACGTACAGCATTTGTTATTAAAGTTTTTTTTAATGATTTCAGTGTGTATAAATCGTCAATAGAAACATTTTTACCTTCCAAAATAAATAATGGTTTTTGAAAATCATTAAATTCCTCCAAACCAAAAAGTTTAGCAATTTGACGGTAATCAAAACTTAAATACCCTCCTTCAACAGGATTTTCATATGACAGAATAGATTTTCCAATTGACGTTACACAAATTTTTAAACATAATTTTTTCAATTGTGGGCAAAACTATCAATCGTTATGGCGCCTTAAACAAAAGTCAAAAAAGTCAATTTTGGAAATTTATATTTAATATCAAAACGTGTGTATGGTTGATGCACTGAACGAAGTTTCAACAAGTTTCAATATTTGCAAATTTGGTGCATTTAAATCTAAAAACGTATCGAACTTGTAATTGAATACTATTGGTGTTGTTTCCAATACTTTCATTTCAACACAATAACTATTTATTCTATTAGTTAAGATATGATTATTTGGTGTTCGGCCAACTTCTTGTTCATTATATTTTAGTTTCCATAGATAACACAAGGGAACAAAATTGAACTTTTTTTGTGTTGATTTGAAATTTATAGCAAATTTTTACTAATTTGGGGTCGCTGATTTCAAATCTGCACTTGGTTTTTTTCTATCAGCTCGACTTTTCGAGATATACCGTTATGTTCAAAATTAAGGCACTTCCGCTACATATATTGGAATAACTTGAAAACGGTTCACCATATTAAATTAAAAAAAAAAATCCGAAACTCGCAAACAATATTCTCTTAAAGCCGTGCTTACTTTGTTTTTAAATTTTCCAAGTAGTTTTAGAGATATCGTTCAAGTTTTGAAAAAAAAATTAAAATTTTTTTAAAAAAAACATTTTTTTTGTTCTTTAAAAATTCCTAAAAAATAAAAATGGGACAAACATCACAGTTTTGGTCTACAAACAGTTAGTTAAATATATTTCGAATAAAATGAGCTTTATTTCATTGCAATCGGTGCACAACTTTTGATTTTGTTCACGATTTACTGAATTGATATAAATCGCGATTTCCATACAAAAATAACATTTTCTAATGTGTAAGTGTTTGTATGTAATAAGTTAGTTTTTTATGATTCTAAGAATTAAAAAAATTAAGTAATAAAAAAAGATTATTTCATTTTTATGGTCAGCTATACTTTTTAATTTAACACAAAAAGAGAATTTTAAAGAAAAATAAAAAATTTTAATACACAAATATTACAATGTAATTACAACTCATCGAAAAATTTTCTTTTATAAGATTTTCTTAAATAACCTTGTTTAGAGGGATTTGTTTTAATGCTCCAGCAATAGTCCGCCATCATATGCTTATCCCAGTGACCCTGGTACCGCTCCTCTATAGTGCGGATATCTTGATGGAAACGTTCACCTTGTTCTTCACTGAAGTCTCCAAGATTTTCAGGGAAACAATCCAAATGACTGTGTAGGTAGTGCACCTTAATGCTCATATTACAACCAAGCTGCTTGAAATGTGACAACATGTTATCCACGTGGTCCGAATAGTGCTCACCCTTTTTGTTTCCCAGGAAATTGCGCACTATCCAAACAAATTCATTCCAAGCATTTCTTTCAATATCTGTCATGGAATTACTAAAATTTTCATCATTGATTAATTTTTTGATTTGAGGGCCATCAAAAATGCCAGCTTTCAGTTTCTCCGAACTCAAATTGTTGAACTTTTTACTGATATATCTAAAACAATCACCGTCCTTGTTGAGAGCTTTGACAAATTGTTTCATAAGTCCTAGCTTGATATGGAGAGGTGGCAGTATTATGCGATCCCTGGGCACAAGTGGTTGATTAACTATATTGTGGTTTCCTGGAACCATAGCTTCCCTCGAAGGCCAGTCTTTCTTACTCCAGTGTTCAGATCTGGCTCTGCTATCCCATAAACAAATGAAACACGGATACTTTGTGTAGCCACCTTGTTGGCCTAGAAGAAAATTCACCATTTTTAGATCCACACAAATTAGCCAGCGGTGTTCGTTGTACTTTATTTTATTTATAACTGAGGCAATTGTAGAATATTCTTCTTTAGCTTTAGTTGAATGTGCAATGGGCAACGAACCCAATTTATTACCGTTATGCAGAAGTACACATTTTAGGCTGCGTTTAGAAGAATCTATAAATAGTCGCCAGTCATTTGGATCATACTCCTCTAATCCCATCGCTGTTACTAAACCAGGAACATCTGAACAATAAACAAATTCATCGTCTTCGGAAAAGAATGGAAGTAAGTTTTTTTCTCTGTAACGGTAGTATGAAATTGTTGTTCCTTGGGTTAACAGATTTTTTTGCTTTAATCTAGAAGCAAGAATTTCAGATGCTTTTTTAGAAAGTCCAAGGTCTCTCACTAAATCACTAAGCTCCTCCTGATTAAATTGCTCGCGTTCAGAAGAAATATCTAAATGCAAGTCATCTGATCCAAATTCAGAAATTGGTGAAGGAGCATTTTGTCGTAAGTCGTGGAAATTGTGTGTAGATGTAGATGGTTGTGGTTCTGAATCCTCACTAGTACAGGACTGGTTGGGTAATAGACAACACGTTAGGATAAATCCATTTAGACCGGTTTGTTTTATTAATGCCTGTTATGTTGACAGCGCAAAAATAACAATCATCATAATGATTCGAAGGTTCCCGCCAGATCATTGGTGTTTTATACTTGAAGTGGGTCCGTTGCTTGTTTGCCCATAACCTTAAATACTCTACACAGTTTTTACATACAGTATTAGGAATCCAGTACTTGTCACGGGTTTCCATGGTAAATCCGAAGTAGTCAAAATAAATTTTTTTAATAAAATCTGACACACTTTTTCTATTTTTTATAAACGTGTATTCGCCACATATGTTACAAAAATAGTTGGGATTGATTTTACAGATGTTTCTTGACGTAGCCATTGCACAATTTTGAAGTATATATCAAAGTAACACAATTTTCAATAAATAACACACGGGAACAAAATTGAACTTTTTTGTGTTGACTGATTAAATGTTCAATGTAAAATGATTTATATTTTTTGTCGTTATACTTGTCGCTTTCGTAAACACTTTCGTAAAAACTAACTTATTACATACAAACACTTACACATTAGAAAATGTTATTTTTGTATGGAAATCGTGATTTATATCAATTCAGTAAATCGTGAACAAAATCAAAAGTTGTGCACCGATTGCAATGAAATAAAGCTCATTTTATTCGACATATATTTAACTAACTGTTTGTAGACCAAAACTGTGATTTTTGTCCCATTTTTATTTTTTAGGAATTTTTAAAGAACAAAAAAAAATGTTTTTTTTAAAAAAATTTTAATTTTTTTTTCAAAACTTGAACGATATCTCTAAAACTACTTGGAAAATTTAAAAACAAAGTAAGCACGGCTTTAAGAGAATATTGTTTGCGAGTTTCGGATTTTTTTTTAAATTTAATATGGTGAACCGTTTTCAAGTTATTCCAATATATGTAGCGGAAGTGCCTTAATTTTGAACATAACGGTATATCTCGAAAAGTCGAGCTGATAGAAAAAAACCAAGGGCAGATTTGGATTCAGCGTCCCAAATAACCTTAAAAACAATATTCAGTTCTTAATCAACAGAACCATTGTTCCCTTGTGTAATTAACGATCACATTTTGAAACATACTACAGACGCAGGTTAATTTTATTGTTCGTGAAAGTTAAAATATTGAAATATATTATTGAGAATTTCAACATTATTTAAAAAGAGTTCTTGAAATTTATTTAGATTGGTTTGATCCGCTTAACTGCTGATTTTTGTTTATTGCAAACAGTGATGCTAGGAGATTTTTTCAGAAATCCCTACGCTTATGAAAAAATCCCGTTTTTCCCTGCACCCACTTTTTTTCTACCTACATTTTTCCCTATACTACTTTTTTAAATTTTTCAAAAAATAAAATTTTATCTTTAATTTGTACATTTTCAATTTCAATAATGCAAAAATAACATAAAATCGAAGAAAAATAACATAGAAAGTGAGATAAGAATATTATAAGAATTACATAAGAATATACAAACAACATAAAAATATAACAGATATTATAAAAAAATTATTTTTACAATTCCGTAAAATTCAGCTTTTTGATATGGCTAGATGTGCATTTAAAATTTACACAATTAATTAAAATGGCTTGCAAATGAGACCTTTAAACGCAAACTGAATTTTGGTCCTTGGTTTTAAACGATTTTTTTATGACAGTGGTTAGTAGCATGTATACTTATATCAGATTTATCGCAATTTAATATTTTTCCACAAGCCTTGCATCTGGATTTAAAGTCGTCATCTTTGACCTCCCATTAGCTTTTCGTCTCTCAACCAACTAGAGCAAAATCTTTGTTTTCTGTATTTCTTTGATGTGTTTTTAGCATCATCTAAAAACGAACCGGACATGTTTCTAAAATCAATTATGTTTAAATTTATACTATTTTTATGTTCTTTTTATTTATTTACAAACTTACTTATTAAAATCGAAGAGATCTACAAAGATGGCGTACGTATGTATAAAAAAGATGCACAAAACAAATAAACTGCACAAACAAGTGTTTTTCAGTTTTTTCGAAAAATATATTCCGACGGTGCTTAATGGAAAATCAAAAAAATTTAGATTTTTTCGGTGACACAAATACAAACAAATTTTCACTATTACCACCAAAACGCTAGATGTAAATTTGACAAGTGTATAGTGCCCTTAAATTCGTTTCGTGTAAGAAACAGCTGACACGTTACGTTACGATTACATGGGCCTAATTAGGCCTTTGTTCTATCATTCTTGCACTCTAGATCCAAATGAAGTGCAACTCTGTTTGTTAATACCAAAAAATTCTATTTACCCCAAAACAAAATATTGCAGAATTTTATACATGTAAATGAAAGGAGAAAACAATTTTGAGCTGATTGGAAGAAAACAGTGACCTTTTATATATATTATAATGTTATGAAAGCATTTATCGGTTATTAATTACTAATTATTACAAACGGAATGACAATCTTTTATAAACCCTTGAGTGGAGGGTATAAAAATACAAATAATTTGCATACATGCTTTAAAAAAAATTCTATGAATTGTTTATTTTTACTCTCAATATTTTTTTCGTGATCTTTGTACTTATTTGTAATAATATTGACCACTTTTAACCAACAATTTTATGTGATGTCCAATTTTAATATGGTTTCATTAGATGAAATCTGCAAAAAAAAAAAAAAAAACGAAAAAACTAAATATTTCTGCGGGTGCCCCATTAGACCTTCCTTGTTAGTGGAGGTTTTAACTTTCAGACTTTGTAATAATGCATTTGAAAATTTAAAACAAATGTCTTCTGCAATATGTAATTTTTTAAAATAAAGCTTTCTGAAATTAAAAAAAAAACAATTATTTCTAATAATATTAGCGTTGTGTTTGTTAGTTTTAATAAAAACTATGTTCAAAATTTTTAATTGTTAAAAATTGTTATTCCATAACTTTTAAGCTTATTTTTCAAGGATTTTGGCGATTTTTAGTAAATAAAATCTGGTAGCCATGTGTGCTACAGAATATTGTCGATTAATTCGGTGAAGTCGCTAGCTGATTGTTTTGAAAACATTAATTTTTTATATATTAAACAGAATGCTATAGAAACATTGATACATTATATAAATAAAATTATATACCGTATATATATATTTTTTTATTTAATATATTTATGTATATGTAAATATTACAAACACAAAATACAAGATCAAAAGTTATTGTTGTGTTTTTCTTTAAATAAATTAATACATAAGAAAATGAAAAAAATAATTATTTTTGGTAAATTTACATTGTAATTTTTTTTTATTTATAACAATAGTTTAGCATTATTTGCATTTGATGTTGGTGAATTTTTATATTATTATCACAACGACCGCAAAGAACGACAAGTCCAGCTATGACAACAATACAAAATTTAGAATAACAACAAGAACAATACAGAAACATAAATTTTTCAATTGTTTTTTAACTTTTTCAGTGATTTCTCGGGACCTATTAAACCGATGTTCATGATTTTTTAAACAGAAACTTTCTCATGATGTAAGTGATTCATTCTTATTAAAAACGAGCTCCCTAGCCATTCTATTGAGGGCGCGATCATCACAAGAACAACATAGACAAAATATATTTTTTCAAGACGTTTTTTTACTACTTCATTCAATTCTCGGGACCTAACCAACCGATTTGGACGATTTTAAACAGCAAACATAACAGGATGTTAGTGAATCATTTTTTAAATAAATTAATGACAAACTTATATATACCCTCTGCACGCTGGGGTGGAGGGTATAATTACAAGTGCAGCCAGTTGATTCAAAAATTTTAGCTCACATTTTATTCCATAGTATATTGATATCAATTTCTTCTCATCTTGCTTATATGTTGCTAACGCTTTGTAAATTAATTAAAAATCTTTTCAAATCAACAATTTAATTTTTAAAAACTTTTTCAAGAACTTTGAAAAGGCCAAGATGGTATTTGGTTGAAGCACATAGCCTAATATTGTAAATATTCCTACCTTAAATTGGCGGGAAAAAGAAAGTTTTAAATTTTAGGCATTTTTTTAGATTTTAGATATCTTTAATACCAAATCTTTTAATACCACATACAAGCTACAACTACGATAAACTGGGAAATTTATTTTTTAAAACAAAATATCAATATATAATATTCTAAAATTAATTTGTGAAGTTAACACTTTAATAATCTTGTAGCCAGTATGACTGTATTATGATCGATATATATTTTGACGCATTAGTAAGTTTCTTAGTTTTCTGTAAATTTATGTGCAATTATTATTGTTTTCTTAATATAACTAACAGTAGGTTAAAACTGCCTTCGAACCATTTTAAACATGAAGTGACTGCTATTAGCGAAAAGCGATTTGATTTCTCTCCCTTGTAATCCCAATTCCAAACTATAGATCCAATGTTTTTACGCTTAAATAAATTTTTCTTGGGAGAGTCACGGTGAACTACTATGTTTTCTATATCTTTCTACTATACAATGTTGGTGCATCATAATGCACACTCTTAAAAAAATGTTGCTTAACATTCTGGGGGAATAAGGCCAAAATAAAAAATTTAAATTTTCACGTTCAAAAAAGATTTACCGTTTACATGCACTTTTTTTTACAACCTGTATGCTAACTTACATTCAAATCATTGATGCCTAACAATTTAGTTCTTCTTTTTCCTTTTTATTAAAAGTTATCTCAATGTACACGGAAATACTTGGTAAGTTATTGAAACATATATTACAAATTTTTAAAAAAAATTTACATTGATATATATATATATATATATATCTAAATATACTCTCTATAGATATATATATATATATATATATATATATGTAAGCGAAAGTATGTTTGTCTGTTTGTAGCTTATAGGAGCCTAATTCATTGTACCGATCTTTCTGAAATTTTTACAGAGTCTTTTTGTGTATCTGGAAGGAACTATCTATATATATAAAATTCATTTTCTGTTTGTTTGTTTGTTTGTTTATTTGTTTGTTTGTTTGTTTGTTTGTTTGACCGCTATACAAATTGTTATTTTTCAACGGATTTTCCCGAAATTTTGCACACACGATCTCTATACCCCAGGAAAGGTCGCCATATACTTTTTACCGGCCACGCCTACTTTTACGCCCACTTTTTGTGTAAAATTCATTTTCTGTTTCATTCATGTTTGTTCACTATACAAATTTTTATTTGTTAACAGATTTCTCTAAAATTCGGTACACACGATCCCTGTACTCCAGCTAAGGTCACCATATACTTTTTATCGACCACACCTACTTTAACGCCCACTTTTTGTATACAATTCAATTTGTTTTTTTGGTATGTTTGTTCGCTTTACAAATTTTTATTTCTCAACCGAATTCTCTGAAATTTGGTACAAACGATCTCTCCGCTGCAGGGAAGGTCGACATATTCTTCGTACCGGTCACGCCTACTGTTACGCCCACTTTTTGTATACAATTCATATTCTGCTTTTTTGGTACATTTGTTCGCTACACAATTTTTTTTTAAACCGATTTCTCTGAAATTTGCTACGCACGATCTCTGTACTCCAGAGAGGTCGCCATATGATTCTTGCCGGCCATGCCTACTTCTACGCCCACTTTTTATACAAAATTAATTTTCTGTTTTTGGTATATTTGTTCACTATAGAAATTTTTATTTTTCAAGGGATGTCTAAAATTTGGTCACACGATCTCTATACTACTGGGAAGGTCACCATATGCTTCTTACAGGCCACGCCTACTCTGCGCCAACTTCTTTGTATATAAAACTTATTTTTTTCCTTTTATTTGTTTCTTTATTTGATTGCTATACAATCCGAAATTTAGTACATATTCCAGGGAAGGTCGCCATATGATTTTTACCGACCACGCCTACTTTTACGCCCAATTTTCATATAAGATTCATATTTTGTTGTGTGGTATATTTCTTCCATATACAAATTTGTACTTTTCAACGGATTTCTGTGAAATTTGGTTTACACGGAAATAACTACACGGCGAACAAATTCCCCAAACTTAAAAAAAAGGTACCAAAAGAAATGAACAAATTCCCCATTTTTTTTTAATCGAAATAAAAAATGAACTTACTTCCCAAATTCATTCTTAAATTTTTACATATTTTTATTTAATGAGTTTTGTCAAATATTAATTTCAGTAAACATTTGCATACTGCTCTCAATATATTTATATCCTACAATAGATGCATTTAAAATGAGTATTCTTTTCAATAGCATCATTTCGTTACGCGGAAGGTACGCGCACGGCTTCATTTCTGAAACTTGAATTTGACATCTCTGCTCAATGATGATCACTTATTGAATGAAGTAATTCAATTTTAAAAAGTTTTGATTCCTTTAATCAATTAATCTAATTAATTGAAATAAAAAATGAATGTAATGCCCATACAAATTTTTGGGGAGAAAGTTAATTTTATTGGGGAATTTGTTAATTGGGGACTAAGTACTCAGCGCCTGGTAAGCATAGTGAACCATTTTTCAAGTCAAAGGCCTTTTTATCCCGGGCAAGACCGGGTAAAAACAGCTAGTAGTCTATAAATTGTTTTGATATTTTTAGTGTGCGTGGAACCTCCTATATAAAGTAACTATTCAATATCATATCTTGAGTACTAAATATGTACAGTATAGTTATAGTGAGAGCCTTGGGACTTTATGTGAGCCCACAAGTTTTGTATATGATTAGTCCAACAAAAATGGATGTGAGCGGAGCAGTGGGCGAGGCACCGCCAGTACAAAATATATATATAATTTCATATAACCTTAGCACTAGGGAAGGGAAAGCCTTGACACTTCGTACGATTTCATCATATGTTATGGGCGGGATAGCATGTGTGGGTGTGCCACCTCCTATACCAAAAATATGAAGTACTATGAAAGCGACAGTCTTAAAACATTTGAAAAGTACATTAACTACGAATGTGAGTCGTTGAAAATATAGGCGGAATCTCAAAATCAAAAAATCGTCTAAACCAAAAATCGCCAAAAATCAAAAATCGCTAAAATAAAAAATTGCTAAATATTATTCTAAATTTAGCGCCAAGCATTGAAATAAAAATATATAAAATAAATCAAATACAAATTTTTAATTGTACAATACAAACTTTGTAGGAAAATTTTATTATGAAAGCTTACAGTCAAAAATTCTCGGAAGTCATAGCGATATAGATCTTTTTAAAATATGCCACGTGATAAATAGTTAACATCGAAAACAGCCTGATATATTATATTATCACTGTGAATGATTGACAAATGGAAAATTATTTTCTTCTTCTGAAGAGAAGTATAACTGTAGTCATTAATTATTTAAATTCACACGAAAATTACGCGAAGAAAAATTACAACTGGAAGGTAGCCGATACTAAGAAACAGGATATCCGGGGAATCTATTAATATCCTGAATTTAAATGTCACTAAGCCACATGTTAAACAAATTTTATACGCAAATATTAATCTGGAATATATCAAACGTACACCAAAACCAAGAATGACAAAGTAGCATTGACAGAATAGTACCGGTTTTAGGGGGAGGAATATGCCTAGGGTTATTTTTCCCGAGAAAAGAATTTTAATTACACGGGCGTAAAAAAATTTTAAGAAATATCAGAGAATGTCAATAAATTTTGGTGGGGGTGCACGAATGATATGGGCTGCAATATCTGTCACGGTAATGACTTCTATATGTTTTATTTCCTTAAACATGAACTCTGAGAAATATATAGGGCTTGTATATAACTGGCTTATCAATTTTGGTGATGATATGACCGATGCAAATTGAACTTTTCTACACAATAATGTTTCTGTACAGGCAACTGAAACCTTCTAATCATCTCAAATCATACTCGAGTTGGACTGGCTGGCCTGTTGACCTAATTTAAGTCCAATCAAAAATGTATACCATACTAAGACGTCAAAAGTTTAATAAGTGCCATAACTGAACAATAAACTAAACTGATATAAATCGAATAATAAACTCAATGCTTCAGCGACTTCAAGAAGTTATACTCAACCATGGTTCCCACGCACGTTATTAGAAAATGTTTTATTTTGGTCTTATAATTACTTCAGTTGAATATAAGGTTTAGTAACACTATTGCATAATTTCGATGACAACCTAGTGCTCTATAGTAAACCAAGAAGCAGTACACTGTCGTGAAATATAATAATTTTAAAATATGACGATTTCATAACTGATATCGTATTTAATAAATTTTTTTTTAACTTTTATGGTATATGTTAGATTTGACGTCATATTTTTCAGACAAATTGGAATTAGTAATGTAATTAATATGCAAATATTGATTTTTGTTTAATGGTGAGTGGTAGCGAAGAAGAAAGCATATATTTCTAACATTCACAACTACTCTGCATTCTTAATCAGATCGGTTCTATGGTAATAGTTTTCGAAAAAACTAAAGAATACATTTCAAATCGGAAAAGTTTGATATAATTTTGGAGAATAGTTATAGTAAATAAGATGCCTTAGGCACCCAATGGTATTATATCTAGTTCATAAACCATGTTAACGCCAACGAATAAGAGCATTTAAACACGAGTGTTAGCGTTACAAACTTGGTTAGTGAGTCAGTATTGAGCATAAATATATTAAGTATGATACTTTTGTATTTATAAATAACAAAAATTTTCTTCTCATAATAAAAGAAATATTAATAAAAAATATATTCTCCTTTAAAGGCGCCAAGGAATCGATTTTACCAAATATTGAATGTTTTCCAAAGAAAACTCCTCCCAAAGTCCTTCAACTTTAGCTATTTCTTTTTATGTGAATAGTGGCCAATCCAACGTATTCACTTCCACATCTCCCAGGCTTTGTAGCATAGTGCATTACCCTGTTGGAAGATAAAGGAGTGCCCAATTTGACATAGGAAGTAAATGCGTGGTCATTCAGAATGTGTAAATATTTTTTGCATGCATAGTACCATTGAGAGGTACCAAATTGCTGAAGCCATTGAAGTACATACATCCCCAAAACATAACCGACCCTACACCATGTGGAACCCGTTCACATATATACGCATTTTCTTTTTTCGAAATTTCCTTGGTAACCTGTAGAAGATTTTCTTTTTCGATCCATGATACTCAAATGAACTTTCATCAGTCCATAATATTTGTTCCCAAAAAGATTAAGGTTTATTTACAAATTGTTGAGCAAATGTCAAGTTTAAGTTTATTATTTTGTAATATATAGGGTACTAGCTGGGCTAGATAGATTGCAAAATTGTTTCTATTTGGCGCCCTTCAATTATTTTTCTGCTAAGTGATATTTTATACTCCTCATTTATTGAAAAGTTAAAGAATATGCCCTGATTACACCAAAAGCTGTATCAAGGTCTATCAAGCTTTTGGTGTAATAAGGTAATCTTCTTTAACTTTTCGCAGAATTATGAGGTCCTCTCTGGGAGTTGTTTTGCGTGGTCGATCTGATCTATCCAAGTTGTTTCTGGAATTCAATTTTTTATTTTTATTTATTTGATAACTAACTTCAGCAAATCAATTTGGAATAATTTTATTGAATGAGTTAATTGTTCAAGAAATTTTAATTTTTCCCTTTTTTTGATCAACTTTTTTAATGACTAACATAGCCAGGGCGTATCAATAATAATTATTAGTAGAGTATAAGAGATGCATACGTATGAGTGATATTTCTAATATTAATATTATATTTTCTGGATGAATACGTTAATAAAAATTATTTATGAAAGCCTTAGCTACAATTTTGCTGAAGGAATCATCAGTTGTTCTTGAGTTATAGCTCAAAAACTAAGCAAAAAAACTTCGAGATAAGGAAAACATATAAAAGGCCTGACGACGTCAAAGTCTTTTGAGGTTTTACTACCGCTGGCCTAATACTTTTACCACGACTTGGAATTTCGGACCCCCACACAATGACCCCGAAAATGATTAGCAGTGTAATTAACACCTTAGAATTTTAAAGTGATTTCCCAGTATTTTTATAAAATATTTTTAGTTCTAAGTGTTTAAAAAACTTGAGTCAGAGAAAATATATTTATTGCATTATACCATTATTTTGTAATTGAAAGGGCTCGCACAAAGTCCCAACGCTCTTACTATTACAGTACTACAGATATATGACATTTATTATGTATGGGGGTGCTACGCCCCATTTTTTGTCTGACTACCCACGTTAATAATAGATGACCTAAGACATATTTGCATAGCTCTCTCTATCATAGTACTTAATATATATGATATCAACAATTAACTTTGTTTTAGGAGGTGCCACGCCCACTAAAAATAATTATAAAAAAATATAGCTTATAGCACTTACCATATCTGCGGTAAGACTCTGTAATAAATTCAGGAAGATCAGATTAGTTGTTTCGGAGATTACCTCCTACAAACAAACAATAAAACATACATTATTATATTAGTAAATATATCCATTCCATCTGGACTTATAGACAGATACAAAAAAAGAGTTAAAGTTTTTTGCTTCGCTCAAACAAATTACACTATGTTTAATGAACTTATAAATAATACAAACTGGAATGATTTATTACCGTTATCTATGACTGAAGCTTTCTATAACAAATGATCAAATGACTGAAGCTTTCTATAACAAGATGTATTCTTTTATTGAGTCATGTGTTCCTAAAAAATTTTTGAAAAACCTTTCTGAACCTCCCTGGAATACTTGGAAACTGGCTAGTGTCAAGAATAAAAAAAGTAAATATTACAAAATATATAAGGAAACTGGATCTCTTGTTGATCATGGAAAATACTCCATTTGTCGTGCCGAATATAATACACTGAATAATTCATGTTATTTATACTATTTGAACAAAATGAAAAAAAATTTTAAACGAAATCTGAAGTCATTCTAAAAATTTGTTAACTCTAAGAGAAAAACTAAGGGCTATCCTGCAGTTCTGAAATTCCTGCATGATGTATCCTGTGATGATACTATTGTATGCAATTTATTTGCTGACTTCTTCTCTACTACTTACTCCGATGCAACTTTTGATGATTCTAATATTTGCTCATATTCACTGACTGCTACTAAAATTATATCCATTCCTTCTCTTGGTATATCTGTGGTTTCTAATGAATTGAAAAAACTTAAATTTTCCTCAACAGTGGCCCAGATAAAATTCCGTCCTGTATTTTAATAAAATGTGGTGATGCTTTAGCTGTACCATTAACACTCATGTTTAATACCTCAATTAAATACGGTTATTTTCCCATTATGTGGAAGGATTCATTAATTATTCCGCTATTCAAATCTGGTAACAAGGCTGTTATTACTAATTATCGTGGAATTGCTAAATTAAGTATTATACCTAAAATTTTTGAAAAAATTATAACGGATTATCTATGCCATCAAGTAAATACGTTAATTTCTCCTTTCCAACATGGTTTCCAAAAGAGATGTCCAACATCTACAAATCTATTACAATTTACTACAATTGTCAACCGTGGTTTTCTTGAACGCAAACAAACAGATGCAATTTGTACTGACTTCAGCAAGGCTTTTGATAAAGTCAATAACAAACTTCTTCTTAAGAAATTACATATGATGGGATTTTCAAATCTTGGCGCAAAGTGGATATATTCCTATTTAACCAATCGAACACAAAAAGTATGTTTTAAAAATGTTACTTCAAAGCCTATAGATGTAATGTTGAGTGTACCACAAGGCAGCGATCTTGGTCCGCTTCTTTTTTCTTTGTTTATAAACGATCTTCCGAATGTTATTCATTTTTCAAACATCTTGATGTATGCGGAGGATGTCAAAATTTTCTTCTGTTATAATCAACACTCTGATCATGTTTTTTTCCAAAATGATTTGAATTCATTTTATTCTTGGTGTAATTTAAATTTAATGCTGGCTGATTATTGTCCCGATAAAGTAGATAACTTTATAGATCTTTTATTTATCATACATCATTGGATATAACAACTACTGTCAATAAAGCCAGAGGTGTACTTGGTTTCATAAAACGTTGTGCTAAAAAGTTGAACGATCTATATGTCACCAAAACTTTATATACGTCACTTGTGAGGCCAATACTGGAATATGCTTCTATAATTGGGGACCCAATGTACCAAATTCATGCCGACAGTCTGGAATCTGTGCAGAAACAATTCATTTTGTTTTGTCTTCGGAGTTCAAACTTCAATCCAAGTAATCTTCCATCCTATACCAGCAGACTTGCCCTTAATAAGCTACCAACTTTAAAAAGCCGGAGAACTATTCTAAATGTTTCATTTCTTCTTAATATAATTAATTGTGATGTTTGTTCTCGTTTCCTGATTAACAATACATCATTCAACATTCCTCAACGACCAACACGTTACTTCTCACCTTTATATGTACAGTTCTATAGAGCTAATTATGCAAATGCAGACCCTCTCAGGTGAATGTGTATTCAATTTAATGAACTTTATAGATTTATTGATTTCTCATTAAATACTAATCTAATTAAAAGTAAAATAATATGCTTTCTAAATTCATGAATAGTTATGTACTTAAATTAATTTTGAAATGTTTTTATTTGCAAATAGTCTATAAGGATTAATTCCGTAGACCAATATACGAATAAATAGTATAGATAGTAGAGATGAACAGATTGACAAGGCACTTTGTGTAATTTGCCGAGATATTGTACCGAAATACCTGCGTTATAGTTTATAACCATCTCATTCGTAGATCTTTCCTGCGTTATACTTTATAACCATCTCATTTCGTAGATCTTTACTTATTTCATGTGTATTACCCATTGTTATAAGAAGTGGTCAAAATGCAATAAAATTGACATTTGTACAGCGCGAGAAACTAAGAATATCCGACAAACTGAAATGTCAAAATACTTTTGTCCAGCCAAAAAAGTTTAGAGTTAATGAAGACAAGCAATATAACATGTGTAGAGTTTTTTCAAAATACTTTCCGTTCACCACAGTATTTCTTATTTTTTGAACCATGCGCATGTCATAATTTTTTATTATGACAGTGATAAAAATCTAATATCTTAGATATAGATTTGAAATATTTTCATTTGTCACTCAAACTACGTGTCTCTTTTCATTCGTGTACATAAGCTTACAGTGGGAATTCCTTTCAAAGCCATCGGAGGCAATTTGAAACGACGAATGGGGTTATGTATGCATTTCGTTTTTATATTAATTTTATTAAATTTTAGTAAAAATAAATTCTTCATTTATATACATATGTATCCCTGTTTACCGATAACGATACATTATTGAAGAATGTATCTAAAGTTGCTTGTACGCAACATGCTTTTTAACCCGTTTCGTTTTTTATCAATTTTGATGAAACTTCAAAAATAATAGAAAAGGGCCAAACCTTGACCTTCACATGCAAGTGGTCACAATAAACTTGAAGATATTAGTTCTAATAGTAAAGCAGTAGATTCAAATTGACGCATTATTTATTGTCTATTTAAAAAAAAATTTTAGGTCGGATAGGTGACACAACTTTAAAATTCAGTTGGATTCAGTTCATCGTTCTACGACCTTCAAAGAGTACATGAGTACCTTATTGAATTGACACAATAAAGTTATCACACTAACTCGGAAATAAATCTACAGCTAAACTTGATGGTGTTGTCTGTCGTTTGACGTGTGCGGGTCGCTTTTAACATGTGAACCTTTTAAAATTCCACACATTTTCCACAATTAAAACAAACAAAAATTACTCAGCAGCCACCGATTACATATTGTTTATTTATGTAAAAATATTAACATAAATAAAAAATACTGAAATAAATGCATTTGTCTGCCAAAGAAGATCATAAATATAAAATCTATTAAGGAATAGAACATTAACAGCATTACAAAAACAATTTTGTATGTTTGACTGAGTAGGAACTTTAAGTAATGAATTCTTTTCGCAGTGAAAAATCTTAAATACCGCACTAAAATGATAGATATAATTTTCTTTTTCACATTTTAACATTATTTTAGTATCCTTAATTCTTTTCTGATCGGAGCTGTAAAAATAGTTCTTTAGCCGAAGAAATTTTTAGTTCGCAAGGAAGATTTCCTGAATGATCCTCTTAGTTATAAATTCGCTTTCTTTTTTATAAATTCCCTTTCTTGTCTGTTTGTTCAGAACAAATTATGCAGTCGATTTAAATTAAATCTCCGGTGAGCTAGAGACCTGGATGGCAATCCACAATCAGCTAATAACATGATGCACTCTGGGATTTTGCTGGCAAAAGTCAGTTTTTCGAGGGTAAAATATCAAAAATGTAGTGAGCAGTTTTGTAGAGAATTGTTTAATTAAAAGAAATACATCATAATTTTTTTTTATAAATTCTTTTTTTTTTGCCACCTAAACGAGGAATGCAGAGTAACTGCCTCACATTTTCATACATTTCAATGGTCCGGGTAGATAATTTCTTTTTGTCATATCTATTTGATGTAAGTATATTTGAAAAATATAGTATTTCAACATTAATTCTGAAAAAAAAACTAATTGGATAACGATAATAGTTTAAAAAATATATTATGATGGCACACAAAAATTCAGTGTTTTTAGTTTTTCTTGAATAAGAAAAAGGTGAACTTTACCGCCCTTTGTGTTCTGGTTACAAAAATTTAAAACGTGGGAGTGTATTCTATTTCTATTCACTAAATAAAATTTGGATAATATTGTATATTGTTGAACAAAGTTATAAATTTTATAAAAAATAGTTACACGAAATTTAATTTCAGCAATATATAAAATTATGAATACTTTTAAGCCCATGTGTTCTAAGAAGCTGAAAAAGCTGCCAATAGAGACTATAGAAGCTATAGACTGATGTTCTCCAGAAAGTGAAACACAGTTGCAACAAATACTGATTTTTTCCATCGCCTTTTTGTATTGTCAGATCCATACATTACTACCATAAGACGTCAACCTCATAAACATGTTTTGGATCTAGATAATGTCGTTAAAGAAATGATGGAAGATGAATAAAAGTCTTCATTTGCCGACACGTAAAAATTTGTGTCAGTCATTTTATCATTTTTGTTTTATTTAAGTTAGTTTTTTTCATGTAGATTTTTAGGCGAATTACAAATCTTTTAAAATTTGTTATATGGGTGGTGAGCGTGGCACAATTCTGTAATACTTTGCAAACATCTTTACTTCATAATACTGATAACCTAAATCAAGATACAAGGCTATTAATGAAGAAACAAAAATTCGGGTCCAAAAATTTATTTTCAGGTATATGGGCTGTGGGCGATGGGCGTGGGCGATTTTCATTAAACTCTCCAGATATCTCAACTTCATAACACTGATGACTTGTGCCAAGTTTCATGGTAAAGAAATAAAAAATTGGGGTGAAAAAACCTTTTCGGGTTATATGGGCTGCGGGCGATGGGCGTTAACAATTTTGATGAAACTTTAAATTTTTCTTTATTGATTTGATAAAATCTCTGGGCCATATTTCAATATCCTATGAGCTCTCCTCATACCTTTTGCTAGGAAATGTATGAAGCGATCCCACTGTGTGGCGTGGCACCTCCCATACATGGTACATATCTACATATATATATAAAAGAAAGTCGTGTTAGTTACACTATTTATAACTCAAGAACGGCGGGGAGGTAGTTTGCAACCAGGAGACAGACATAGGGTACCTTTTTTCCCCCCGTTTGACCGCCTTCCCGTGAGACGTGACATAAAACGTCTTTAGTTTATGTGGCAACAATGTTAATTTTTACTTTTTAAGATTTTCCTTTTAAAATTAAACCTTGGTGTTGGAAATAATGAACGTGTAAAAATTAATATTTTTAAGTAATTTCAGTTTTAAGTTTAGTTTAGTTTATGTGGCAATAATGTTTATTTTTACTTTTTAAGATTTTCGCATCTGACGTGGAATAACAAAACGCAATAATTTACCAATGCCGCGACCAAGACGAATCTGGAATATCCATATTTTTCCATGGTCAATTATATGTGGCATGTTCGCGGGTCGGAGGACCATATGCGTTGTTTGTTCTTGCGCCTGATAATAAAACAAAAAATGTCGTGCATCGCAAGGTACTTAACTGAAGAGTGCAACCTATTCACCAAAATACATGAACTATAAAGAATCATTAAAACACTTAATTTTTTTATTTGTATATCCTTATAAAAAATTGAACTTAATAAAATTCAAAATCTGCTTATTTATTGCCTCTTAGGTGCAACAGAGTTTGACGGGTCAGCTAGTTTAATGTAATTGTCTGTGAGTCCGCAAGTTATTAATATAAGTAGCTGAAAAGAAATTGGATCAATGGGTATTGTGTTTTCCGTATAAAGTAATTAATAATGATAATAATAATTTACGTACCAAGGAATTAGGTTATTGCTATTGTCGCATTACTTTGGTGAAATTTTAAATAAAAATGCTTAAAGTGGCCAGATCGTGGTTGTTGCTGGTATGCTTGCGTGAGTGCGGCTATGGCTCGTCGGATGGGGAGGTTCTTTTAACCAATCTGGGCCGGGAGCAACGACAAAAATAAAAAAAAATCATACCAGACTAAAGCTAAATGTATTTTGGGTTAATTTTGGGGAAACCCGAAGTGATAATGAATTGAAAGAGATAAAATTGACTAAAAGGAAAAAAAATTACCGAAGATACAAAAAAAACATACGGCAGTTGGACGCACTAGCTGTTGAAAGGTGTTGTTTCAACTTTATGGCGGTCCTTCCCTCTCGGAACCACATGGTCCCACCTTTGACAAACCTCTGCCATTATTTTCAAGGATGTCTCTACCTCTAGCTCTACTTACCCTTTCGTTACCTTATTCCTAAAACCTACTCTAATAACGAGTCCATTGCTTCATTTTAGAATTCACTTACGAAAGGATTTATTTAACATTTTTTTTTGTCTTATAGAGGTATGTATATGACTATATATATATATGTTTATAGCTAATGGGTGTTAGTATATAAATGTAATTAAAAATATATATCTTAAATATTTACAATAGATAAAAAAAAAACTTAAATAAAAATTCTACTATACTTTTTCTTTCTCAATGGCTAGATGATGAACGATGATTTGATGATAACTCCATAGACGGATTCGTTAGTAAAAGTTGGTGGTTTGGTGGTGGAGCTATTACATTTGGCTGAGCTGGTACATGGGATTGTGTTGGTGCCTTTGCTGGATGACCACCAGGCCTGCAGTTGATTCGACGAAAGCTGGACATATTAAAAATACTTTTCTTTTCTTAAGTCTTTGTCTTTTCTGGGCTCTATTTTAAAAGTATATTTTTTTTGCGACCTTACAAATTTAACGTAGTGTAACCTTTTTTTTCAGGTGATCAAAATTTACATGTCATTTCTTTCAGGTTTTATTTTCTATGAAATTTATATTTTACCTTTATCTTTTCAGGTTATCAATGTTCACAAAATTTATATTTTACATTGTTTCTTTTCAGGTTACCAAAATTTGATTATTCGCGTGTTTTTTACTATACTATATTTTACTCGGTTAATTTTTAACACCTTTTATTTTCAGGGTTTTTCTATATTTTATGTCTATATTTCTATATATATTACTAAATTGTCATACTTTTTACTGTCTTTCCGGTCTTATTTTCTACTAAATTTATATTTTACATTGTTCATTTTTGACACTTTTTATTTTCAGGATTTCCTTCTTATATGTCTATATTGTTAAATAGTAGTACTTTTTATCTTCTGGTTTTCTCCTATGTTTTAAAATTTATGTCTCTATTGTTAACTTTTAATATATTTTCTTTTATTTTCAGGTTTTCTTCATGTTTTTACCTTACATGTCATTAATTTTTACTATCTATTATTTGCAGGTTTTTTTCTATATGTTACAATATATGTCACTCTAGTTAACTTTCAATACCTTTTTATTTTCAGGTTTTTTTTCGATATTTCAACCCTATAGGTCTATGTTTTTAATTCTTTTTATATTTTACACCCGTATGTCTATATGGCTTTTCACAAACTTAACATGTCACTGTATTCTTTTATCACTTTTTCAAACTTTTCTTTTTTTTTTTGCTGTCAGCACCTTTCACATCTTATACCAAACTGACCTACCTCACAGAAAAACCCAAGCTTCTCGTTTTTTCCATGCGTGCCAATTCTTCTTCTTTGTACTTTTTTGCCACGTCGCGCATTCTCATTGGCTAATTAGGTCACCTGACCCCAAAACGAAATATCCCACAGGGGTGTATTACAATTTTCGTAGGGTTGCCGACGTGTCAAAAAGGAAATTTAAGTCTTGAGAAAGGAAGAACAATTGGCAACGTGTGTATTGACAGAAATATGTCACTACTAGGGGGACATGACACTATCTAAATTCGGAGCTAAGTGAATACCCAAAATCGACTTATAAGCAGATTGGAAATCAGAATACCCCAGTTAACAGATTAACGGCATCTATTATTATTATTTCTTTTTAAAAAAATAATTTTACAAATCTTTTTACGAAGTAAAAGCTCTATGGTATGAAAACGAACTTTAGGTGAGTGTGTTAAATCGATGAGCAAAAAGTGCAAGTACGAGTGTATGTGAAGGTTCATGGTTCAAACTTCACGGCCACCCTAAGTACAAAAATTTCATATAGAAACAATCTATTCAATTATAACATAGCAATTATCACAATGTTCAATAAAATCGCTGATGAAGGCTGAAAGGCCAGAAACCGGTCCGATTAGTAATACAGTGTAGTTAGGAATTTTTGAAATACATGCTTTCTTCTTCTCTACCACGCACCATTGAAACAAAATTAAAATTTGCATATTAATTACAGTACTAGAGACCCGTGCTGCTCCGCAGCATTCTTTATATTATATTAATTTTTATGAGGAGCCGTGAGTGTTCTTAGACTTGTGTCAACAGCCTACGTGAATTAGAACTCTAGTTATAGAGGTTTGAGTGAACTTTCGTATTACATTACATAATTACATAATGTAAAGTTGATTCTGCACGCATAACTTTGCTGAAGCTCAACGAATTTAAATAGTTAATAGCTCAAAAGGAAGAGCTTGATCTACTGAGTATTCTTAGGCTTGTTTAACAGCCTACGTTAATTAGAACTCTAGTTTGAGTGAAGGAAAATATTGAAAAAATCTTCAAAAAATCGCGTTTGAGTATAACTTGAGTAAGGCGGGAGTAGAGTAAATTTCAATGATTGATGACATATCTGTGTCTAAATACCTTTCATTAAAAAAATAAAAAATGAAGGAAATCGACCGGATAGAACGGCCAGACGGACTCAGATTAGTTTTAATAATTTTTTTAATATATATGATTAATTGCAATATGTCTGAAAAATTACTACAAATCTAATGAACCTTTTTTAAATTTAACTAGAGGACCCCTGCTGCTCCGCAGCATTATATTATATTATATTAATTTTTATAATATAATACCAAAATTTGCCAAGAGAAGTTAACGTACAGTAAAAGTAAAGTTGATTCTCCACGCATAACTTTTCTCAAACGCAACGAATTTAAGCAGAGAATAGCTCACTGAGTGTTCTTAGACCTATATCAACAGCCTACGTTAATTAGAACTCTAGTTATAGAGGTTTGAGAGAAGAAAAATATTGAAAAAAATCTTGAATGCAAAGTTTATTCATAAATTCTTTTAATATATAAGATAATGCTGCGGAGCAGCACGGGTCTCTAGTACTGTAATTAATATGCGAATTTTGATTTTGTTTCAATGGTGCGTGGTAGAGAAGAAGAAAGCATGTATTTCAAATATTCCTAATTTTATTTTGAATTTTATTAAGTTCAATTTTTTATAAGGATATACAAATAAAAAAATTAAGTATTTTAATGATTCTTTATAGTTCATATATTTTGGTGCATAGGTTGCACTCTTCAGTTAAGTACCTTGCGATGCACGACATTTTTTGTTTTATTATCAGGCGCAAGAACAAACAACGCAGATGGTCCTCCGACCCGCGAACATGCCACATATAATTGACCATGGAAAAACATGGATATTCCAGATTCGTCTTGGTCGCAGCATTGTTAAATTATTGCGTTTTGTTATTCCACGTCAGATGCGAAAATCTTAAAAAGTGAAAATAAACATTATTGCCACATAAACTAAACTAAACTTAAAATTGAAATTACTTAAAATTATTAATATTTACACGTTCACTATTTCCGACATCACGGAAAGAAAAGGTACCCTATGTCTGTCTCCTGGTTCCAAACTACCTCTCCACCAATTATCAGCCAAATCGGTTCAGCCGTTCTTGAGTTATAAATAGTGTAACTAACACGGCTTTCTTTTATATATATGTAGATTTTGAAAAATAAAAATATGTTTCATCCAAAATAGGTGCGACGCAGCATTATATTATATTATATTAATTTTTATAATACACTGCCGCTCATCTGATTAGGTTTGACATTATAATCATCTTTTTTAACATCTCTCTCAAAAACTATTGCTCAAACTACTAATATATGTATGTAGTTTTATTAGGAAAATGTATGTATAGCTTGAAATCTGTGCAAAAAAATTAACGGGAATATTGTGCCGTTATCTTAATACATGCTGTACAACAAATTTTGTTCAAAAACAATGTAATTTTTTTTAGCTCATCAGAATAGGTTTAGCAACATTAAACAAATAAAAACATATTTTTTTAAAGTTTTTTTTAAAAAACATAACTTTCTTTAATAAATTCAATTAATATTTTATTAGTTAGTAATGCGTGCTACCTCCTTCATTCAGAATGACTTCGAATATTCTCTTTGGCATTGAATCATAGAGTTTGGTCAAGTAATCCAAGTTGATTTCGCAGCAATCAAGTTGATTAATGGCAGCAATCAACTCATTTTTTGTTTCGAATTGACGACCCGACTCATTGACCTTACGTGAAAGAAATCCCCACACATTTTCAATAATATTAAGGTCGGGAGAATAAGGAGGCCATAGCAGTAAACGTACATCCTGTCCATCAATCCACTGTTTCACCAGCCTTGCAGTATGAATTGGCGCATTATCATGCTGGAAAGTCCACGAAATGATTTCAAAAATGTTGTTAAAGAGTGGAAAAGCTTTTTCTAGAACTCCTTTATAATTTATGGCATTCATTTTCGTTGAAAGGAACTGCAGTTCAACTGTACCGTAATACGATATAGCGCCCCACACCATTACACCACCTGCACAGCTATGATTCCGGTTTAAGTAAAGTTCTTCCTTACGGAGATCATGGATATAATAATTAAAGCCATCAGGACCTTCCAGATTAAACTTTTTTTCGTCTGAAAAGACCACACGTTTCCATTCATCCTTCCAGGTCATGTAATTTTCAGCAAACTTTAGGCGAAGTTCCTTACATAATGGATTAAGTGGTGGTTTTTTTTTAATTTCAATCTTTTTAAATGGTTAGCATTACGTATGACGTGTTTTACAGTCGCTAAGCTAGCTTTAGTGCCAACTTTTTCCTTTATTTTCGTTGCTGAGTCCTTTGAATTGGAGGCAGATCTTACGATCGCTCGTCTCTCAGTTGCTGAAGTGGCTCTATAAGTGCCTCCTTTCATGTTTTTTCCATAGCTACTCTCATTTCGTAAGAAATTACTTACACAATTTTGACTTTTTTTGCAACTTGATTATGAGTAAGACCTCCTTCAGCATAACACTTAATTTTGACCCTTTCAGCTTCAGATAAAGATTTTCCTCTACCCATTTTAATTGCAAGTTATTTTTAACTGGTTAAAAATTAAAAAAAAATATTTAAAACAAACCATTCGCGGTCAAGTGATAGTGTAAACTAAATCAATTAGTCATAAACCTATTCTGATGAGCTAAAAAAATTACATTGTTTTTGAACAAAATTTGTTGTACAGCATGTATTAAGATAACGGCACAATATTCCCGTTAATTTTTTTGCACAGATTTCACGCTATTCATACATTTTCCTAATAAAACTAAATATATCAGTAATTTGAGCAATGGTTTTTGAGAGAGATGATAAAAAAATGATTATAATGCCAAACCTAATCAGATGAGCGGCAGTGTATAATAACAAAATTTGCAAGAGAAGTGTTAACGTACAGTAATGCCAATAAAAGTAAAGTTGATTGTCCACGCATAACTTTCCTCAAACCCAACGAATTTAAGCAGTTAATAGCTCAAAAGAAGGAGCTTGATCCACTGAGTGTTCTTAGACCTATGTCAACAGCCCACGTTAATTAGAACTCTAGTTATAGAGGTTTGAGAGAAGAAAAATATTGAAAAAATCAAGAATGCAAAGTTTATTCTTAAATTCTTTTAATATATAAGATTTTTTCTAATTTAACAACATTATAAAAGTTGAAACATCACATCCAAATTTTGTGACTTATATATCATTTCAAAGAGAATTTAACCTGAATTGTTTTTAACTTTAATTTTTCCCATATTTTTCAACTTCGACATTTTATTAATTATTTGTTAATACTTTTACATAATTTAATAATATTCACATTGCACGAGTTTTTATTTAGTTTTGCAGGATTTCCGATATAAGAAAAATACATTTGTATTTATAATGAGGCCAAAAGTGCAAATAATACTGTGCAACGATTTTCGGACTATGTATATAAATACTAATACCATTTAAATTGAAATGAAACTGTTTTTCTTATTTGGCCAGTATTTCTTATTTATTGTGCTTTTATAAAAAACAATGATGATTTTTTTTAGAAAGAATTAATTTTGTACAGTGAAATTCGCCCTTAATGTGCCAGAACTTTCTTACTACCCGTATATCTAATAAATTCATGCACTTTTTAAATTTTTGGTAAACAGTTGAAAAAATAATATATTAAACCTTTAATCCGATTTGATTTAAAATTTGGAAACACATAAAATTCAAATATTTAGTATTTAGTCTCATTAGAATCTGAAGTCACAAATATAATTTTTAACACGAATGAAGTCTTTTGAATCTATGAAATTCATTGTGTGCGTATGTGTAGTAAGTAGAAGCATCTGCCAAGAACAACGGTATTTTTTTTTTAACATAAAATTAGATGCATCCATTAGTGGAGCATCTAAGGTGCATAGTCGTGATACGGTCTTCACACTTATTTACGAATTTAATAAGCAGGCTCTATGTTAAGTGTTCAATGGAAACACCACGTTACACTATTTCCACATGTTGTCATACAACGCAACAAATATGGTAATATGAATAATATAATCGAATCATTTTGGCTGTCAGAAAAACTTTATTGTGGCAATTATCGTCTTCGTATTGCGGAAGAAACCATCTTCAAGAGAAAACGTGTGATTCTTTCTGGCAATACAAGCCAATTCTTCTAGAATATAAATAAGCAAAATTGTTAGGCAACAGTTTGGAGATATAAAGTCATTTATGCCGTATTTATGCCGGCTCTGCTACTAACATCTTAATATTTTCTTTAACTATGAAAAGTGATATTTGTATTTATACATAGATAGATTGGCCAACATTTCTTTGACATATTTAAAGATTTAGCTTGCTGTTTTTCAACGACGATTAAAAGAATAGAAGTTTCTTGACTATTTTTCTTTCTTCGTATTTTTTGAAAAGATTATTGGATATGGTGTAAATATATATTCATATATTGTTCATATACATTAATAATTATGCCTCCTTTCATTTAGTCTTGTCTGCCACCCCCAGTTGTTCTCTGTTTGGCCTTTAGCATTCAATGTCTCTTCAATATGGTTTATTTGTTTTTGGTTTTTTTAGAGCCATATTTTTTCAATATGTAAGTATGAATATGTATTTTTGTTTAAATATTTTTTCTGATGGAAAAACATTTTTTAGTTTATAAAAATTTTAACACATCATTTCTTTGTTGCCTGTCACTTTTATAATTATCGTACATTTGTTTTACTCAGCAGCATGTCAACAATTGTGGTTTATCAAAAAGTTTTTCCTGTACAATTTAGTTTTTATTTTAAACATAAATAAAACATAAATAATTTTGTTTGTGAATTTTAATTGGCATTTTCTTTAAATGCAATGTGTTATAAAATGTATACACTTCTTTAATACATTCAAAATTTATTCATAATTATTTTAGCTCCAACTACCTGGCGGGGTTGTCTACTCTTGCTCCACTTTTCATATTTGTGACCTGTAATTTGATTGCAAGGTATCTGTGTGTCAATGTTAACCTTGTAATTAAATTGTAGGTCGCAAATATAAATACATATATTTTGATGTAATCCTGTCATCTATAGAACGATCGCTATTGAATTTCGTTAATATCGGTACATGATCAGGCCTAGCTCTTTATACAAATAAGATTGACTTAAATTGTGCTACGATCCGTATTATCACAAAAATGTGATGTCTAAAATCCCTTAGGACCATTCATACTCATAGTCCTCATATAAAAGTAATTATCGATCTTCATTTATCTCCATCAAATTACAAAAATATAACATCGAGGTCACTCCAATTTGGTTTATATATTTTAACGAGACATAAATGACTACTAAATGTGGTCACGATCAGTCTATTTTTCGACCTAGTCGACATACAAAATTAACATCCGTTATGGACATTTTCTTATCTACGGTGAACAAACTTATTAGTTGGACCTTCGTATAGATGGACTAAACCGAAAATAATTTTCTTACTTGTTTCTTTTGAAATTGACATTTCCAACAAAAAATGTTAAGTAGAAGATCTGGATTTTTTGTAATATTTTTTCGAGCTTCTGTAACATATTGTTGTTTCATATAAGAAAAATCGAATCAAAAAGCAAGTGTCATAAGTGCTCAACCCTTTTTTAAGTTTACAAGCAATAAATTGAATTTGTCAAATGGTTTGATTTGACATGTTCATACCTAATATCATATACATATTCTTACTTTGATGTCTTTGAATTTGCATTTTTGTTCAAATATAGAAGTCAGAATCATTTGAAAAATAATGCCGGATTCAGAGCAGTAGTTGTGTTACATAACCCTCACATCGAGAAAGTTTTCACATGAAACCAGCAAAATCAAACGAAAATGATGCGATTCGACACAAAATGCTATTTCTCAAATTCCACTCGTTCTGTAACACTATTTTTTGAGAACTATCTCTCCCACAACTTTTTTTTTTCCTACATTTAATGGAATAATGAGAAACAAGTGTTACTGTTAAGTAGGCATAGGAAAAGTTTTGAAATTATACTGTCAAATATACTTATCAATTAAGTTTTTACTTTTAAAGTTCGGGATTTCTGTACAAACGGAAAAATTATCTTCCAGCACCATTTTAACTTGTTCTTAAGTCATATTTAAACGAATGATCTTTTTGTTTTAAGGTGAACAATGAAATTTCTACTCTGCACAAAATTGAAGCTGGGGGGAGCGTATTGGTGCCAGTTTTATATACTATTTTTTAACCGTTGCAACTTCCGCGGATGATACAGCATTTATATCCTCCAACAACTCAGCAACAGAAGCATCAAATAACTTTAAAATATATCGTAAAGAATCTACACAGGTAACGTTTACTCTAAGACGAGGTGATTGTCCAAAAATAATTTTAATGGTACACGAATTGCACAAAAAATAGTGTATAATATTTGGGCATGTGTTTAGACAGAAGGTTAACATGGAAAGATTATGTGAAAGCCATAAGAATTCAAGTTGACAACAAATTGAAAAAAATGTACTGGCTTCTTGATCGAAAATCAGAATTATGTAAGTTTGGAAAATAAAATTGTGCTTTACATAACAATTTTGAAGCCTGTATGGACTTATGGGATTGAGCTCTGGGGAGCTGCAAGCAATTCCAATATTGAAATTATTCAAAGATGCCAATCAGAAATTTTAAGAATGATTATGAACGCTCCTTGGATTGTTTCTAACAATACTATACTCAATGACCTTGATATCCCGAACGTAAAAACTGAAATAGGAAATTATAGCCAACGATAATTACAAGGATTAAGCGATCATGTTAATCCTTTACCCATATCGTTGTTAAATGAAAGCGAAGAATTCAGAAGACTAAATAGATCTACCATTCAGAACTTAATTTTTTAATTTTTAAAATGTAACACATTACATATATATTTATGTTCATACTAGCTGTTTTTACCCGGTTTTGCCCGGGATCAATTTAAAATTTTTTGATTTTTGAATTTAGAAGTTTTTTTTAAGACGCTACAACAAAAATTCTTCAAAAATTAGCTGCGAAACCGTTTATTGTTTGTTTTGAAGTTTATTTATTTTGTAAACATCAAATATAACGGAATCGTTTGCAAATTAAAGGAATCAGAACTTGTAACAATTGAATTACTTCATTCAATAAGTGATCATCATTGAGCAGAGACGTCTAATTGATAGAAGTTTCAAAAATGGAAAATGAATGCGACGTTTAAAATAGTGCCGCAAGGTTTCTTTAAGTAACTGCTTATGTGTGGCCTATTTGGATCAACAGATAATCTTTGCACATACGTAGATAAAATTTATCATAAGACTTCACTGAGCTGTTTGGCAGCTACACCCGTGCTGCCGCGCAGTTATCGTCAACTTATTTTAATCGTCAAAATATATTTTTATCATTCCGATATTTTAACAGAGCTGTCGCGTCCGAGTACGCGCGTTTGGCAGCTACACCCGACTTGCCGCGCAGTTGTCATCAACCTCTTTTTATCGCCAAAATATATTTTTCAGATCATTCCGATATTTTATCTGAGCTGTGTTCCTCGAGCGCGTCGCATCCGCGTCCGCGCGTCGGTTTCGCGTGTTTGGCAGCCACACCCGTGCTGCCGCGCAGTTGTTGTCAACCGATTTTAATTGCCAAAATATATTTTCAGATCATTCCGATATTTTAGCTAAGCTGTGTTCTGCGATCGCTTTGCGTCCGTATCCGGGGGCCGCTTCCGCACTCCGAAATGATGATATTGAAAAGAATACAGATTTTAAATACGTTTATTGCAGGACATTGAGAGCGTATGCAAATTTTCAATAAATAAAAATATGTAAAAATAGAACAATGAATTTGGGGAGTAAGTTCATTTCTTTATTTAGTTTTTAGAAAAATTGGGGAATTTTTCATTTCTTTTGGGGACCTTTTTTTAATTTGAGGAATTTGTTCATCGTGAAGTTATTTCCGTGTGTACCGTTGAAAAATTAAATATTTGTGTAGCGAACAAATATACCAAACAACAGAAAGCGAATTTTATATAAAAAGTGGGCGTAAAAGTAGGCGTAGCCGGCAAAAACCATATGGCGGCCTTCCCTGGAGTATGTACTAAATTTCGGAGAAAGCCGTTGAAAATAAAAATTTCTATACCGAAAAATCAGAAAATTAATTATATAGAAAAAGTGGGCATAAAAGTTGGCGTGTCCGGTAAGAAGCATACGGTGACCTTCGCTGGAGTAAAGAGATCGTGCGTACCAAAGTTCAGAGAAATCCGTTGAAAAATAAAAGTTTGTATAGTGAACAAATCTACCAAAAAACAGAAAATGAATTATATAGAAATAGTGGGCGTAAAATTAGGCGTGGCCGATAGGAAGCACCAAATTTTAGAGAAATCCGTTGAAAAATATAAATTTTTTTAGCGAACATATATACCAAAAAACAGAAAATGAATATTATATAAAAAGTGGGCGTAAAAGTAGGCGTGGCCGGTACGCCTTATCTGGAGTACAGATATCGTGCACACCAAATTTCAAAGAAATCCATTGAAAAATAAAAATTTGTATAGTGGTCAAACAAACAAACAAACAGAAAATGAATTTTATATACATACGTACTAGCTGGACCCGGCAAACATTGTTTTACCCTCAATGAATTTTTAATTTAGTTAGAATCTGTATATACCTACATATATAAAAACGTTTGTGAGTTTATTTATTAAAATTTATATAAATTTGACAACTCATTATTTTTCGAACGACAGCGCCATCTACCGGGTCCAAAAAAAATGTTTCTAACATACATATATGTACATTATTAGTTACATTAAAATCACACCATAAATAAGAATATTCTAAATAACTTTACCCCAGCGCCACCTGTCGGGTCCTTTTATACATACAAAAATTTCTTATGACGAAACATACGTTCATTCTTAATTGCAGTCAAATCGCGCTGAAAATAAGAATTTTGTTTTTGACTTGACCCCAACGCCAGCTAGAGGGTTAAGGCTAAAAAAAAAAACACAGAACAGCTCGAAGCGAACCTATGGTGGAAATCCTACCTCGACAGCTCTTATGGTTCCGGAGATCGTTCGTTCCAAACAAATGCACCAACGCTTTTATATATACGCCACGCCCTTTTGCCCACTAACAACTTTATATAGTTAAGGACTTATTATTTCACAAAAATATCCTTTTGTTCCAGTAGTTTAGAAGATATTACGATTTTTATTTTTCTAAAAAGGGGCGTGGTCCCTTTGTCCAATCAAAAATTTATATAGCCTATTATTCCTTCCAGAGTCACAGTAACACGCTGTGAAAATTTCAGGGTTTGGCCTCCTATAAAGCACAAACAAACACACACTCATTATATATATAGATAGATTGAAAGCATATTAATTATAATTTAAGGTAAAATGGTGCGAAATATGGGGATTTTGTAATAAAAAAATGTATGGCTACGTTACCTGTAGATAAAAAGTGTATAAATCTTTAGGTAAATACATATTACAAAAAGAGTATTTTGTATAGTAAACATTGTTAGTGGTATAAGTAAGTATCTGAATTAAAAAAAGGGGGCGGTGAAGTAGGCGTGGTTCATAGTTATATGGCGACGTCAAGAGTATTAAGAGCAATATACTACCAATTAAAAAAAAAATCCGTTGGAAGGAACAAATTTGTAGAGAACAAAAATTTTAAAACTTTCAAACAAAATTTGGCGTGAAAAGAGGCGTGAAAGGGGGCGTGGCGTAAGAAATGTTTATTTCTACCTCGCCTGGAGTATAATGTGTATACAATTTGAAGTAAATCTGTTAAAAACTATATGGGAGCAATTACATAATTTTCAAAAAGTGGGCGTAAAAGTGGGCGTGGTCGAAAAAGAGTACCCAATTATCATGCCAGAGTCCCAGTTAAATGCTGTGAAAATTTCAGGAAGATCGGTCCAGAGGTTTGGTCTCCTATAATGTACAAACAAACAAACAAATAAACAAATAAACAAACACACATTCCATTTTATATATATAGATATAGATTGTAAAAATAATAATTATTACTATTATTATATTATAATATATACTACCGTAAAAATATTAATACTTATAGTGTTATTGATATTACGGAAGATCAATAAATTATGTTATGTTCTTTTTATTTTTATCAAATATGCTTAATATGGTTGTAAATATGATTGTAATAAAGAACGAAGAAAAAAAAAAACTTTTAGAGTTGAAAAATTTGTCCGATATTTTAGAAAGTTCAACGAATTTCCAAAATTCATAAACAGAAACTAGTTGACTATAAGATATAATATGATAAGTAATCTTCTAATTTAGAGTTCGCCAGAGGACAAATATTAAGCTCCCAGAGTTTCTTTAAATTTTATAAGAGGCAACGGCGCACAGTGGCTGAAAATCATTTTTCATTGGCCAAAATTCTGTAACTTTTGAACCGATCAAAATATTTTAGTACTGTTTTTTTTAATAGATAGATAGATAGTTGATCTTGACTCAGTGTGAATTTCATTTAAATTGATTGAGTACTTTTTAAGGAATTCTAGGTCAAAGTTTAACTTTTGATTTTTTTTAACTTTTAGCGTGATATATGTTTTTTTTTTATTTATTTTTATTTATTAGAAAGTGTCATATTTGGAGTTAAATAATTATTATAAACATTTTTTGTAATAATGAAATTTTTTTAATGCTTACACTCAAAAAAATTTTTACACTCAAAAAAATTTTTACACGCAACAAAATAGTAAAATTCACTAGAAATTTAACTAGTATTACTAAAAAATTAAAAATGTTTGCTATCAAATTTGCAATTTGCTTACACTCAAGGAATATTATTATTACTACAGAAAAATTTATTAGTGTTTGCTGCCTAATTTGTTACACTAGCTAAATAAATCTGCTAAACATTAGCGCAATGATTCTAATTTTTTTTTTAATTTTGATATGAAAATATGGGTTCTTATTTTTTGAATCTTTCTTATCTATTAAAACATTGCATTCATATGTGGGAAACCTTTTAAGAATAAAAACTGCAATAGATTTAAATAGCATTTGTAACAATGGTAGGTTCTGTTTATTATTATTTTTTACTAATACTATGTTTTTCGTACTTAAATAACAATGAAAGGCAATTATAATTATTATTCATTAGACTCAAATATTGATTGCAAATATTCCATATTTTGTTCTGTGCTATTTCTGTTCTTTAGTAGTTTTTTGGTTTCTTCATCTAAATCCCGATGTTCCACTTTCCATTGATTTCGAATACTGGAGATGAACGGATCTGACGTTGCCAATAATATATTAAATAGATCTTCATTTGTGGAATTTCGTGACATTTTTCTAGTATTGTGCTGTCTATAAAATCTGTAATCCTTGTTCCTTTTTTCCTGAGCCTCCTCTGATAGATCTCCCAGTGGCACCAAATGATATTTAATGACATCTTCTCCATGATAAAGGATTTTGTGGACTGTTGCAGACATATTTCTCCATGGGTAGTTGGTTGTATATATTTTTGCAGTTTCCTTAGCATAATCTCCAAATTTTCTAGAGTCAATTTCTTCATTGCACGCAAGTACTTCTAGGATTATTTTAAATCTGAAAATAAGGTTTAAATCCACTCCTGTTATTTCAGATGCTGTTTCTGGATCTGAAAAGAATCTTCTTGCGGTATTGCCATCATTTGTATTGCCTGACCCTTGTTTTGGCTGATCTATAATCAATCCAAATTTGCGATATTCATCTTGAACATGTTTCTTTTTTGAACTTCTTAACTCTTTGTTGGTTTCGTTGTTTCTTATTGATCCTGAAGGCCCGAAATCCAAATCATAACTGATTTTTAGTATGTGTTCCATAAGTCGTATTCTTGCATGTAGTGGTGATAATCCAAATTCGAAGGCATCGGTATTATCGAATGATTTTGTCGGGACTTGGTTTAATTGGCTTGATGTTGCTTGGCATATAATGCAGCTGGATGCAGCCTTCGTGTTAGTCAAAGCCTGACCTACTTTTCCATCTATCATTGTCAGCACTAATTGGTAGCTTACTTCAATTTGCTGCCCATCTAACTGTAATTGTAATGGCTGTAGTGTTGCTATTTGGGCCTTGATATCACTAACTTCTTTGTTAATGGCATCATGACTTTCTTTTTTGAATTCAAATTTGATTGGCCTGCAGTATTTCGTAGAAGATGGTGTCTCATTTTTCCAAATATCCATTGTTTGCGTTGTACTACTCGAAGGCTCCGAATCTTCCAAAATCTTTTTCAATCGCAATGGTACAAATGATACCATGAACATATCTGAGTCCGAAATATTTTCACATACAACTTGTTTGTATTGTTTTTGTCCCGAAGAACCATCACATCCCCATTTACAAAATAGAATTAACTTTGTGTTTCCATATTTCTTTAACTCAGTTCCTGTTATTGATTGTAGCAAGCGTTTGGCTGTGTGATCAAGTAAAGATTGTAGTTGTACTTCTGCCGAAATTGGTGTGATTGCAATAGTGTCCTTTGATGGCAAACAGTCTATTTTAGCAGCTGTTATGTGATGATATGCTGGATACATATTTGAGCCTTTTTCAATCGCACGCAATCTGAGCTGAATATATTGGTGTTTTGTTAATTTCAAATCCAGAAATAATGCTAATGCCTCCTCATTTGTGAACTGTTTTGCATCGCTCGGAGTTGGTATACTTTTAAGAATTCGCTTTGTTCTCACTGGACTAGCATTACAAGTTTTTTCAATGATATCCACTTTTGTTAATTGGTTTTGTGCTCGTAATTGATGTAGAAAAGATTCTTTTATATTTGTAGAACCAATTTCCTCGTTAAAATTTTTAAGTTTCCGCCTCTTAGATCTATCGCTGCAGTTGTCCAATGATTTGCGTGGTCTTCCAGCCTTATCTAGCTTTGCTGTTTCTCCACCAACATTAAGTTGGCCTTCTAACCAGTTTGCACTTTTATTATAAAACTTTTGTTTACAGTAGTTAACTTCTTTCAATCGTTTTTTTAGTACTTTGACGAAATTAGATAATTGCTCTTGTATTTCGGTACTAGACGAATTTAAGTTTAATTTTATTTTAACGTAACTAAGAACATCTTCCTGGTTTTTGTTTCGAAAATACTCTTCGGCCAGTTCTTTATAACTAAAGTTCTCCATATTTTTCTCAATATTTTTATTTGCGTCTGTTATCACTTTTTTATCACTTTTTATCACTTGCGAATATACGTCCGTACACTTGAAGTATTAACTTATTATTGAGTAATCCCTTATAGAATCCGTCATTTTATACATTTTTAGGTACATGTTATTCACACATTGATCTTTAATTTCATAGCAGGTAGTACTTAAATTGAACAAAACTGCACTTGTTATCCAGACTTCAATATCAGGTAAAACTAATTAGTTTCTCGCCAATATGGGGTGGTTTTTTATCTTTAGTGGTTTAGTGCCGCGATTATTGACAAACTTATAAAATTGTTTATGACTTTGGTTGACCCTTAAATTTGACAACAGGTAAATTATGAAAGAGATCATTTGTTTACTGTAGAACCTATTGTGATCATTTTATGACTTATTTTTTTGCTGATCAAAACAAAGCCAATAAACCCTTTCGCAGGTATTTTATTTAATTATTTTACTTTTACGTAGTCTAAAGTAAAAAAACAAAATTTTTTTTAGAGTAATTTTTTTAGAGTAATTTCATTAAAATGAAAAAAGTGTTCTACCGGGGGCTCGTGGGGGGTGCAAAAGTATATATAGGGTTAAACAGGATACATTCGCCTTTCTCCGGGTGGTATACGTTTCTTGTTCCCTTACTTCCTTTAGAAGTTCTATTCCACTAAAGTTTAAATTTGAGAAAAATATAGTGGTTTCATAAATATTTCATAACGCCCCTAATATCAAACGTTAGAACTGTGACTACTTACAAAAACTAAAGACTATAATCCTACTAACATTATAAAAAAGACCGCAGGCCAATATCGATGATAGCTTGCGAGTAGTAACCATTTATTTTTGATAAAAAACAAAAAAAAAACACCTTTTGCTGAATTTAAAAAAACAGTTGAGTTTGACAGCATGCCACGCCCACAATTATAAATAGTTTAACCTAATTTTTTGGCTACCTTAATCTGGATATATAAGCTAGAAAAAGGAGTAAAAATTTTAAAAATCGATGACAAAAAAAAATTTGACTTTTGGCCAATGAAATCAAAATTTGAGCCACAGTGCGGCGAATTCATGGAGCAGAGGATGAAGGTAAGTTTGTTTTGTATTGGCTTAGCTGATTCTTAATTTAAATTCTCATACTTTTGGGTTAACTTAAAATCTTGAGTTAGGAAGCAGGTTAATTCGAGAAGAACCTTTATGAACCGAACAGGTTGTGGTTCTTTCTGGGACATACCTATCGATTTTAATACATTTGAGGAGCAAGTACTTAACATTATTAAGGTGGATGCTGTTAATGGTGATTTGACGCCGATATTTCTGCGGTTCCCTAGTCTTACAAACAATGGGGATGAATTATATTGTTAAACAATTAAATATTGTTTTATTTTTATGTTTATTTTAATGTGTGTATGAATAAGAAATGAGTTACCTAACAATATGAAAGTCAATGTAAATAAAAACTTATTAGAGTGCCGCTTTTGGTTGAAAATTTATTTGTTTTAATTATGCAATTGCTTTTATAGGTTGGCCTTACATTTGAATTAAACTTAATTCTATTCAGTTTGTTAAACCAATATTCATAAAATTCTGTCAAATTATATATTTAAATATCTATTAATAAAAGTTTGTCAAAATTCCATAATAATATTTCGTAAATAAAGATGAATGGAAGGAAAATTAATGTAAAACAATTAAATCGAAAATAACATCCCGCAAGTAATCCTGATATAATCATAACTACTTCATTTATTAAGCTATTTTTAATGTAAAATATTTATATTGCTTTTTTTTAAATAATTGGTTTATAAAATATTTCAGTTTCCAACAAATGTACCGTACCCATAGGATATTTCGACTAGTTTGAAATTTTTTTTTTATTATAAAATTTCTATGTTATTGGATGCTAAATGAGGAAACGAGATCTATAATTTTAGTCATTATAATCGACTGAGAGAAATATTTTGCATATGGGCAATTCCATGCAGAGGTCAACCTTAGGTCCAATTTTTAAATTTTAATTTAAATAATATTTATTAATACCATTTCAAAGAAACGGGTGTGAAAATATGACAACAGTCTGTAAGATGTATTTTTGAATATCTTTATAGCCCCTATTTTTCTAGTAAGAATGGAAAAGTGTAATTAAGTAATTTTGGAAATAAAAACAGTGCCATATCTGTCACATTACAAAATACTTCTTTTGAGTATAATTTATTTTAGAATTCATGTTTTTTATATGCTTATTAATAAACTATCTCTTATATTAACTATAAACAACTGTTTCTTATTTATCATACAACTAACTTCAGAGCTTTTCTGTGTTTTTGTAAAAATCCTCTAAAATTATGTTTGTATGTTGTTATGTCTGTCACGACTGCTTTTAACTCCCAATTATTTATAACAATAATATTTTCTCACTTTTTCTAATGGCCAGGTCCGTCTGCATAATTTTGTATATTTTTTATGAACAATGGAAAAGTTTACTGTATAATATTGGATTAGAAGGATCACTGATTGTCATGTCTATCACTATGGAATTAGCCATATACGGTATGAAAAGTTACAATATTCCTTTTTCATTACTTCCTTTTAGCAATGACTTTTTGTTTCATTGCAGTTAGTTTTTATTTTTTTTTTTTTTTGTTACGCGCAATTTAAATTATTTCATATCTTTTAACTGGTTATTATTTAAAGTGAAACAAAATGAAATATTGACATATGACTAAAGTGACAAATAATTCGTAGGAAGTTTATTTTTTGTCAGTGCATTAAATCTAATCTCGGAAAAAATTTTGTTTGGAAATAAATGCCTTAAAGCAGCACTACATAGAAAGATCTCTCTGTTCTAATAAGCCGCTTTCGTTCGAATTCAATATGTATGAGAGAAGACAATATTTAGTTTGTTATTTTCAACCCAGTCTCTGAATTAAGAACGGCTTTTTTGCTTTTTTGTCTAGCCTTAATCAAAATCAATCTCAAGCTAGAATTTTGTCTTAAACTAATGCAATAATATGTTACACATGTTTATTTCTCGTGACAATTTAATATATTTATGTTTGAGCAGAAAAGTCATTGAAAATTTTTTTCACCGACTTGATTAGTCCTAATTCCATTTCAGGAAATATGCAGAATTCTCTATTTTTCAGGAAAAAATTTTCCGAATTTTTCTGACTGCCAACTAGCCATACAAAGTGTCATAAAATATACAGAAAAAGGCGCGAGATAAGAACCGACTTGATCCTACCTCCACTAGTTATGTCAGAAATATCTCAGATTAAAGTCTGAAAATAAGGACTGTTGAAAATATGTTTACGAACAAAACTTTCCATAAAAAAACAGAAAAAATATTTTTTATATAACACTTAAAATCTACTCACGTATTACGTTTGCACTATGTTTGCAAGTTTTATAGAAAAATTTAATTTATGAAACTCATTTTCAATTTTTTCAAACAAATTTCAAAGTTTCGTTACGTTCAATTATAAAAATTGCTTTGTTGAATGTAGATAAAAAGCATGGTAATTTTAGAAATTTTTAATTGATTTGAATTAAAGTACTCTAATTCAAATTCTTAAAAAATTGGATGTTGGAAAATATCGTCAAAGTTGACAAATTCATGGAAAAGAAGTAGAAATTCTTACTAAAGTATCGTTATAGTTTTAATACACATGTAAAATTAAATATGTTTGGAAATCTCAATTAATCTTTTTGATAACAACTTAAAATTAAAATCACGTGGTTGAGATTTTGCCAACCAACTGGAGTATTGATGTCGCTTTTCCTGTGCTCTAAATTTATTTATTATTTATTTATATATTCTTATCAAGAAAGTGCACATAATGCTTTCAGCTATCTAATATTAAAATGACCGTTGTGTTCATTGTATTACTGTATTACATTTTCATACTCTCAATACAAATAAAATATTAATACATATAATGCATATTTTAGGGTGTTGAAATCGTTTGTGAAATATTTCGGGAAATCATTATTGTATAATTTTTTTTAACAAGACAACGAAATTATCAACCAAACAGCCGTACACTCTAATGTCGGTATATATATATGAATCTGCAGCCTTAATGGCAACAAAAGAAAAAAAAACCCTATACCATGGTCTTCGGTCGAACTAACGGGTGATTTTTTTGAGGTTAGGATTTTCATGCATTAGTATTTGACAGATCACGTGGGATTTCAGACATGGTGTCAAAGAGAAAGATGCTCAGTATGCTTTGACATTTCATCATGAATAGACTTACTAACGAGCAACGCTTGCAAATCATTGAATTTTATTACCAAAATCAGTGTTCGGTTCGAAATGTGTTTCGCGCTTTACGTCCGATTTATGGTCTACATAATCGACCAAGTGAGCAAACAATTAATGCGATTGTGACCAAGTTTCGCACTCAGTTTACTTTATTGGACATTAAACCAACCACACGAATGCGTACAGTGCGTACAGAAGAGAATATTGCGTCTGTTTCTGAGAGTGTTGCTGAAGACCGTGAAATGTCGATTCGTCGCCGTTCGCAGCAATTGGGTTTGTGTTATTCGACCACATGGAAGATTTTACGCAAAGATCTTGGTGTAAAACCGTATAAAATACAGCTCGTGCAAGAACTGAAGCCGAACGATCTGCCACAACGTCTAATTTTCAGTGAATGGGCCCTAGAAAAGTTGGCAGAAAATCCGCTTTTTTATCGACAAATTTTGTTCAGCGATGAGGCTCATTTCTGGTTGAATGGCTTCGTAAATAAGCAAAATTGCCGTATTTGGAGTGAAGAGCAACCAGAAGCCGTTCAAGAACTGCCCATGCATCCCGAAAAATGCACTGTTTGGTGTGGTTTGTACGCTGGTGGAATCATTGGACCGTATTTTTTCAAAGATGCTGTTGGACGCAACGTTACGGTGAATGGCGATCGCTATCGTTCGATGCTAACAAACTTTTTGTTGCCAAAAATGGAAGAACTGAACTTGGTTGACATGTGGTTTCAACAAGATGGCGCTACATGCCACACAGCTCGCGATTCTATGGCCATTTTGAGGGAAAACTTCGGAGAACAATTCATCTCAAGAAATGGACCGGTAAGTTGGCCACCAAGATCATGCGATTTGACGCCTTTAGACTATTTTTTGTGGGGCTACGTCAAGTCTAAAGTCTACAGAAATAAGCCAGCAACTATTCCAGCTTTGGAAGACAACATTTCCGAAGAAATTCGGGCTATTCCGGCCGAAATGCTCGAAAAAGTTGCCCAAAATTGGACTTTCCGAATGGACCACCTAAGACGCAGCCGCGGTCAACATTTAAATGAAATTATCTTCAAAAAGTAAATGTCATGGACCAATCTAACGTTTCAAATAAAGAACCGATGAGATTTTGCAAATTTTATGCGTTTTTTTTTTTAAAAAAGTTATCAAGCTCTTAAAAAATCACCCGTTAATTGGATATAGAAAATAAGCATAAACCAAATTTGAGTGGTACTGTTACTAATTTTTTTTGGCTGCAGATATAAAAAAGTTCATATTGGATGCTATATTTATATGGGGACTAGGTCGAAAAATGGGCCGATCTTGACCATACTTGGTAAAGTCAATTATATTTTGAAAAAATATATACAAACCAAATTTGTGAAAAATCTGTGCAATATTATTGTTTTTGATAGATTGAAGTGAAAATCGGGAAGCAGCTTTATATGGGGCTATGACAAAGAATTGACATATGGGGTTTATTTTTTGACAAATGATAAATAGATGTAATAAACACACACAAACCCAATTTGATCGAGATCTATATGAAAATTTGGATCGTATGGCAATTTAAGTCGATTTCATAGGGGTCATTTGAATGAGGAGTAGGTCTGAGCATGGACCGAATTTCACCAATTTCAATAGCGTTCATCCTATGGCTAGCAAAAGCTTACATACCAAAATTCATTAATATATATTAATATATCATTAATATATATTTGCGACCTGTAATTTGATTACAAAGTTTACATGGACACTCAGACGGACAGACGGACGGACATCGCTAAATCGACTCCGAAAGTGATTCTTAGTCGATCGGTATAATAAAAGATGGATCTAGGTTAAATATTTTTGGTAGTTATAAACAGCAGCACAAAGTAAATATACCCAAACCGCATGGTGGTATAGGGTATAACAATGTGCGACAAAATTAAAGAATAAAAACTATTTTCAAAGTCCCTTAAAAATCAAATACATTATTAGTGGATTACCAACAAATGGATACCTTTTCAAATACATAACTGTAAAATCAACTGTAATCTAAGTAAAATCTTCTGGGAAAATTTTAGTTTCTAAACATGATTCATAAAATATTACCGATTTAAAGTAAAATTTTCAGAATTTATAAATTTTTCCAAGGAAGAATAGACATACCATCAAATTTGTTGTTTTTTAACATTTTAAAATAAATAATTATTTTTAAATTAAGTTGAAATTTTTGAATGCCATTTTTGGTAGTGGATAGAAAATTGCAACGTAAGCAATACTTACTGTTGTGGTTAAATATAAAAATGAATCCACAACTTTTTTATATAATTAAAAATATTATTTATGTATAAAGAAATGTTCACAAATGAAAAGAATAACTAACACGCAATTACATACAGTTATTTTAATTCCTCATATGAGAAATGTTTATTTCTTTTATTAAACTGAAGTATTGCCGAATTCTCACATATAAAATTACATACGTAGAAGCTACGAAAACATGTTAGTATTTAAATAACGTTTCAGTTCATAGAGGAGACAGACGTGTCCTAAAAAGAAAGTACCTATGATAAAAAAATACATTTCTACGAGGGACTATACTAAAATAAAAAAAAAAATTAATGATAAAATTTAAAAAAAAAATAAATAAAATATTAACATTTAAAATTGATTAGTCAACTTACGTCCTATGTTTCGAGGACGAATAAAAAATCAGAGACTTCCTGAATGCAAAGAAAATAGCAAAAAAAAAAGTTATTTCTAAACTTAGTTCCTTTCTAGGAAGTTGCTCAAAATATGCGATTAATCATTTCATATAAAAATAATCATTATAGTTCAAATATGTCTCGTTTAGCTAATAGATAATTTGAATCACAAATTCTTCCGAGTAGGTAGAAATTGATAAAACGCAGGTAAACAAACATGGGATCAAAGTTTTCTGTTAGGAACATTTATATGTACATATATATTTTTCTAGGAACTAACTTGAGGAAAAATGTAATATTAGAAACGATCCTCGTACTTTTCAAAGTCGGAAGTTCTATTACAGGCAAACGACTACGATGGTTCAACTTTTTATTTATTAAATGAACAGTTTTCATTACATTTGTTGAAAGTATCATATAAAATGTTTGAATGACTTGATGAATGGCTTATTCCATTTATAACCAATCAGAAAAATCAAGATTTTGAACCCTACCCATTCGAATTCCATGAAGTTTCGAAAAAAATTGTGTTTCTGGCATAACAAGCATTGACACAGAAATTTAACACACTATACCCCGAGTAGAAAATTTAAAAAATCCGAAAAAAAATTACTGAAATGAAATTACAAATATATCAAAATTTTAAAGATAAGAAAATTACTGTTAAAATGACATGTATCATGATTTTTTCCACCAAAGTTCAACATTTCATAAATTTTAGAATAGAATAATTAAAAGAAGAACTTAAATCTTCGACAAATACTAGTGAAAAATGTGGAATGTTGTCCATATTCCCAGAGAGTGCTCAACATTTAAAATTTATGGCAAGATAATAATAAAAAAAAAAAGTTAATGAAAAGGGTAAATACCGCACACCACCAAGATTGTAACCTTATACAAGATATGGTGAAGGTTCCATCGTGAGTCTTGGAGGAGACGTGGCAAGAGGGAAGCAATGTGAATAAGCTTACAACGCCTACTGGATGCACAAATAACTATGCAACGCTATTTATTCGATTGGTGGCAGAAAGAGAATTTTTTACTGAAAAAATATACTATTAAACAAGTAAGAAAATTATAGTCGGTCTAGAACGACTATATGATACCCTATACCATGCGTTTAGAGACCCTATCTCTCAGGCCCAACTAACTGGATATAGAAAATAAGCATAAACCAAATTTGAGTGGGATTTTTATTAATTTTTTCGGCTGCTGATATGAAAAAGTTCATATCGGATGCTATATCTATATGGGGACTAGGTCCAAAAATGGACCGATCCTGACCATATTTGGTAAAGTCTCCTGTATTTTGCAAAAATATATACAAACAAAATTAGAGAAGAAGCAGTGCAATATTTTTGTTTTTTGATAGATTTAAGTGAAGATCGGGAAGCAGCTCTATATGGGGACTATGACTAAGAGTTGTCCAATAGGGAGCATTTTTGGACTACTGATTACTGGATGTAATATATACATACAAACCCAATTTGACTAAGATTTGTATAATAATTTGGATCTTATGGCAATATATGTTGATTTCAGAGGGGTCATTTGTATGGGGGCTAGGTCTGAACATGGACCGATTCTCACCAATTTCAATAGCGTTTATCCCATGGCCGGTAAAAGATCAAATACCAAATTTCGTCAAAATATATTCATATTTGCGACCTGCAGTTTGATTACAAGCTTTACATGGACACACAGACGGACGGACGGACAATATTTTTCTATTAGCAGATTCTATCAACTTAAGTAAATTTAAATTATAAAAAAATAATGTTATTTATATAATATTTATGTTAGAATTTAATCGATAGATAGAAAGATCAAAAGAGTAAATCAAAAAAGTTAAAAAAAATAAAGAGTAAATCAAAAAATACAAAAATAATAAAAAGACTTTCTTAAAAAGTTGCCTTTTCTTGAGTGTCATTTAAAAAAAATAAATTTTCCTAAAAAAGTACTATTTCTTATAATAAACGCGGCTTACTACTTCTTTTACTTGTTTTGAAAAACATTCTTTATATTTTTGTAAATATTTTTATTTATAAAAAAAAAAAATACCATTAAATGGCAATGAAATTTTTTGGCCTTTGAATTAATTGTTCTAATACCCACGTAAAGTTTCGAAATATTTTCCGAATTAAACATACGGAAATATTAATGTTTTAAATGAAATAACTTTAGTTTAGTAAAGAGTGTGTATACGAGAAACGTAATTGTTTTAAATCGTGGATGTAATCAGTAAACAATAGCTATTAGCATGAATTATTGCAGTTCAATGGATAAATGGATAATCAATTCTTCAAACTATATCGAAGGAAAACGAAAACGATTGAGTTAGAAATCAATAAGGCTCAAGATAAGCTGTTTCTTTCGGTCAAGACCGACTATACAATACCCTATGCCATGGTTTAGAAACCCTATCTCTCGGTCCAACTAATTCGATATAGAAAATAAGCATAAACCAAATTTGAGTGGCATTGTTATTAATTGTTTTGGCTGCAGATATGAAAAAGTTCATATCGGATGCTATATTTATATGGTCACTTATATTTTAAAAAAATATATACAAACCAAATTTGAGAAAAATCTGTGCAATATTTTTGTTTTTTGATAGATTTAAGTGAAGATTGGGAAGAAGTTCTATATGGTGCCCATGACTAAGAATAGTCCTATATGTATTATTTTTGGACTATTGATTAATGGATATAATAAACACATACAGAACCAATTTGACTGAGATCTCTATGATAATTTGGATCTTATGGCAATTTATGTCGATTTCATAGGGGTCATTTGTGTGGGGACTAGGTCTGAATATGGACCGAATTTCACCAATTTCAAGGAAGTTCATTCTATGGCTGATAAAAGCTTATGTACCAAATTTCATCAAAATATATTCATATTTGCGACCTGTAGTTTGATTATAATGTTTACATGGACACACAGACGGACGGACGGACAGACGGACAGACTAACGGACGGATGGACATCGCTAATCGACTCAGAAAGTGACTCTGAGTTCATCGGTATAATAAAAAATGGGTAGATATAGGTCAAATATTTTTGGTTGTTACAAACAGCAGCACAAAGTCGTTATACCCAAACCACATATTCGTATAGGGTATAAAAATTGTAAGTAAAGTATGTTAAAAAGTATTATTTTTATTATTAGGTTTTTATTATTTATTTATTTTTTTGGTTAACAATATTGTTTAGTAATTTTGATATAGTTGATTCTAGCTTTTAATGTGGTTAGAATTTCAGCCAAAATTTTGAACCAACCAGATATAACAAAATGTATTACGTGGACCATATCTAACTTGCTTTCTGACTAGTATCACTATTCCTTTTTTATAACTTATTGCTTGTTACACTCGGGGATCAAAATAAAAACGTTTATATTTATTGTTCATATCATAAGTGGCAACATTATTTCTTTTTACTCACATTTTATTGTTAGTGATATATTCAATGATTTTTCGGATAATTCTTTAATCGGATTTTAGAAATTGATTTTAATTAATTATTTTAGAAAATTGTTGAAAACATAATGTACTTTTTCACAGAGAGATATATTATATGCTTATAAAGCCTAGAAATAATAATAAAATTGATTTAAACTTTTTTTTTTTTTGTTAGTTTTTGTAATATTTGATTTTGAAAGTAATCCAACACCTGGTTAGTTTAAATTTTATATACATCACTATTTTCCTTAAATTGCTTTGATATTTATTTCTACGAAAAATTTGATAAAATCTTAATTTAAATGTTTAAAATTGTTTGGTGTGCGCAAATATATATTCATCTCAGTATAGGTGAATCTTTTTATGATTTTTTATAGTTTTACAGAATATATTTAATGATATTTTTTATTACAATATCAATATCACTTTTTCAGTCGATTTAAAGATGTTCGCCCGTATTTCTGTCAGCTCAATAAACCTGATACATCAATTTACATTAAATTTGGTGTATGATTATTATTTTTGAGCTCACGACTTAAGAATTTTACAGAACTCTTTTTATACGACATATTTTTCTGATACAAGGCACAATAGAAAAATAATGCAATTTTTCCTTCTATAAAAGAGAATCATTATTAAAAAAAAATAATACATAAGAAATTATAATTTATGTTGCACAAATAAGAAAAGGAATTAGCTTTAAATTTAATTACTATTTGAATTTGACGGTTAAGTATCGGCAACTGTATTAAAAGGGTAACCGTACACAACATTATTTATAGTATTGACTTTAAGACACAAACGCCTCAATTTACAGCTAGAAAAATATATTATTTTCTTCTTTAACTAAAATTTTTTTTTACCACCAAAACTTACAAAAAAAATTAAAATACGAAATGCTGCTGCACGAGACTCTGGTTTGATTTCGTGCAAATATTTTGCACTTGTTTAGATTTTAATTTCTCATCTTTAAAGATTCCAAACCATATATAAAAGTTATTATTTAGTATTAAGTAAAAGATGTACTTGTAATAAAAAATAATTCACATACAATGTGTTTTATAACTGATATCTAACTGATAAATAACGATTTTGGCGAAAACAAGTAAGAGTGTTAAATTCGGCTGTGCCGAATCTATGATACCCTCCACCTCGGTTTGGGTCTTGATAATAAATGTAAATGAAAAAGTAAACAATTTGTTACACTTAATACCAAATTATTTCAGCAAATTCTTTGGGTTGGTTTTCGTCTTTTCTATTATTTCGGATTTATTTCGGTATTTGCTTTTTGGTCATCGTGGTTGCTGATCGGCATGCATTTAGATTATATACCTATATGCATGCGTTTCCGGTTATATGACATAACTTCTCGTTTAATTTAGTTTTTGCTAATTAAATAGCTCGCTCTAACCTCCATTGCAAAGGTAATGGTTCTGTAGGGTGGCTATATGCACTAAATCGTAGCTAATTGGAGATGGCTGTATAGTTTCTTTTAACTGGCCAAATATTTCTTCATTGCGGCCATATAGGTCGGATGGAGTAACAAAATAATAACCAAAAAAAAACTCTCTCAATTTTTTATTAAAATATTGCCATATTTGGATAACATAGAGAATAAATTTATAATAATAAATAATATAATTAGGGATGCCAAACGAAAAAAACCAAATGTCCCAAACATTTTAAATAAAATAATTTGTTATCTTTATTTTCTGAAAATCTTCAAATTTTCATCCAAAAAAATTGTGAAAATTTATATATAAAATATAACATTCTCATCAAATTGCGTTTATTTGTGTAACGCTTTTTATGTTCGCAATTCTTAAATATCATTTAACGTTTTCTAAAATTCATTGAATTTAAATTAATGTTTTCTGTAGTCCGATTCTGTAAATTTCAACAATCCGACAATCGCAAAATATGTCGACAGTTATTGTTGTTTGCACTAAGGATTAAGTGATTCACAAAGTACATACATCTATTTTTCTATTTATTTAAATTGTAAACGAGTGGCATCTCTGTCAAAATAGGCGAAAAACACAGAGAAGGATAGAAAAAAACAAATTACTTCGTTTTTGACAGGATGATTTTATGTTTATGTTTAATATCTTTATTTTTTTACTAATATTTCTGTGTATTTATTTGAAAATGAAATAATTAATTGAATATGCTATTTAATTTTTTTATTTATATAAAAAAGTTTTTTTTAATAAAAGTAAAAAATTTTCACTATTTTATGATTTTTATTTATGTATGACGACATTTCAACCTAAAAATTTAAGTTTTTATCGATTGAATAAACAACACAAAAATGGTTGTAGTTTATATAACAACAACAGCTGACTTTAACAATAGCGAATATCGTTTAAAAATTTTACTGATAATTTTGCAATTTTCTTTTTTTTACCGATTCGACTATCGTTAAAAGAAGTTACTGAATCGCGGTACTGAAAAGCTATTAATTTCTGCTGAACGTCAATATTTTTTTTAAATGTAAAAATTTTTTAAATGTAAACATAGGTATTTGGTGTTTTTTTTTTTTTTGGAATTTCAATTTGTGTTTAACGAATAAAATTTATATATTAAAGATGCAATTGATGTCTTCTAAATTTAAAATTATAATTTCCGACGTTTTGATATGATTTTTTGAAATTCAATTAATTGTAATTTATAATTGGAAATTTTTAATTCCAGTTTTTAGAATTAATATTTTCTTGAATTTGAATGGAAAATTTTAAAAGTGCAATTTTGTATTTATGTGTATAATAATGCTTTAGTAATTATAAACAATTTTTAGAAATTAGATGTAATCGCAATCAGATATTTTGTAGGTAAAGCAGAATAATAATTCTATATAACTATGTAGAACTTTTTTGAAAGCAAAAAACTCATTGATGAACTCGGTAACTCTTTTTTGTAAAGACAACAAAAAGTTAATATGCCAAACTTATGTTCATATTTGTAAAAGAATAATGAAAATACGTACGAAATAAAAGACCAGCCCGAGTATACTCTTACCATTGTTCTGTATGATATCCAGTTGAAAATATTAACATTCATGTTAAAATAGGAATAACTATTGTAAAGCTAATTAGAACAAACAAAAATCGTGGCGCCATCTACTGTGGCATAGTCACGCTGAGCTAAATGAAGTGACACTCTGTTAATGCAAAAGAAATGTATTTTCCCCACAACAAAATATTGCAGAATTTTATGTAAATAAAATAATATACCGACTTATTTCTATGTTATGGATATACATATACATATATAATATATGTATATTATTTGTATTATTTAATATGTTTATATAAATTTATAAATAAATTTATACATAAAAAAATTTTTTTTTTGCTATATTTACATTATTTTTTTTTTTTTATTAACAAATAGGTATTGGTGAATTTTTACTCCCTTTATATTAACTCGTAGTGTCTGCTTGTCGAAAAAATTTTGGATCGATTTTAACCCCTTTCCCGTGATCCGTTCGATCTGAAATTTTGCAGGCAGGCTCGTGGTAATAACAGAAATGATCTAACAAATTTTTAGAGTGATGCCAAAACAAATTTTTCTACCAGAGTTAATAAAAAATGTACAAAGGGTTAGTTTTTATTATATTGTTACCACAACGACCACAAAAACAACAAGTCCAGCTATGACAACAACACAACATTTAGAATAACAACAAGAACAATATAGAATCATCATATTTTTCATTTTTTTTTTTACTTTTTCAGAGATTTCCCGGGACCTGTTCCACCGATTTTAATGATTTTTGAAATAGAAATCTTCCCATGAATTTGTTGAATCATCCTCACTAAAAATGATCACTGTAGCTGCATCGCGACAAGAACAACATAGAAAATTATATTTTTTCAAGACTTTTTTTAGTTCTTCATTCAAATCTCGGGCCCTAATCGACCGATTTGGACGCTTTTAAATAGTAAACTTTTCAGGATATTAGTGAATCATTTTTTATGACAACCAGCACCCTAGCTGCCCGATTGATGCCGTCATCGTGATTTTCACAGACGGACAGACGGACATCGCTATATCAACTCCGGTTGTTATAAGGATCACAAATATATATATTTTATGGGGTCCAAAATTTTTTTTCTAATTATTACAAACGGAATGACAAACTTATATATACCCTCTGCACACTGGAGTGGAGGGTATAAAAATGTAAGATGTGTCTTATTGTATTCATATAGAGAATATATGTAATGAATAGGGCAAAGAATTTATTGCACTATTGTGCAGGTTTTTGTAACGTGCACACCACTATGCAGAAGGTATATATCAGTATATATCAGATTGTCCGTCCGTCCGTCTGTTCAACTGTCTGTCTGTTAAAAATCGCGCTTGTTTACCTGAATAAAACTTAGAATAATATTGTTTGTTATTATTTCAAACAGGTTGGACTTAAAATAGGGAAAATCGGGCACCAATGTAGCAAGATATGACCTAAAATATTGAGACGCAGCTAACAAATGTTAAAAATTCAGTGTGTTTGTTATATTATGTTTATCAAATTGTTGTATTTTTCAAATATTTTGTTTACATTTGTTATAAATAGTCCAGATATTAATGTAAATGTAAAACCAGGTGGAGGGTATTTAAGATTCGTTATAGATGAATTTAACACTTCTACGTTTTTCATAAAACTATCCAAAAAAAAAATGTTTTTTTTTTAGTTAATATATACTGAACATCACACGAGGCCGAGATTGCTTAAAAATTCGCATACCCCTTATGAATTCAACCATATTGTCATCTTTCACTCACACTTTCTTAAATCTGGCCAGCACAGTGCCTTTTATATAATATTATACAAATTGTTATAATAAACAAAAAATTCATATGGTTTTAATTGTAAGTTCAAGTTCATATGTAAAAACTGTAAATCAAAATTTGAAAATCATTTTTTTAAAAGTCGAATTGACAAAATAACTTTAACAGATTATAAAGGAACGCTATGCTAATGTTTTTGGCATCAGAATATCTAAAGTCCTATTGCGCTGAATCCGAATCTTTGATTAGAATTTTAGAATATTTGCCATGTTAAGGACTCTACGATAGCTTTACAGTAAAAGTAAAATTTTAGTTATAGTGATTAAATATATTTGTTTACATATAATATATATTGTTTATATATATATATTGTTTACATATAAGCAATTGCCCATAGCAGTCATAAAAAGATTAAAACAGTTTTTAATATTGAAAAATTAAAGTTGACGAATCACTGTAACCCACAGTTATCTTTCTATGTCTGCTTTCCGTAAAAAAAAAAAAAAAAGAGCTCCAACATGAATTCATAAAAACAACAAAGGGTCCTTTGGGATTTGTTTAAAACATACACTTGGATACAGGATATGTTCAGGTTCATTGTATGTGTATTGAATACAAACAATATGGCGCCGACCCTCCACACGCCACATCACGGTGGCGAAAACAATGTGTGAAATAATATTTGGGTGTTTTATTAATATTTTGGGGAAGGTGGATGAAGTGGGGACCGAAATAAGTATTCTTTTTTCCTTTTGGGTAAATCATTTATTTTTCTGTGTTTGTGTTCTATTTTGAACGTTAATGGCGGCAAAGACTACATTTATGCGCCGTTTTAGATTCACATTTATCCTTAATTTTTTTCTTTCTATTCTTAGATTTCTTTTTTTTTTTGCATTCATGTTACATGAAAATAAATTTTTTTCTTTTTTTAGGAAACTTATTGTTGAAAAATGTTTATAAAAAAAAAAAAAATTGTTTTTACATTCATGTTTGGTTGAAGTTTCAGGTTTATATTTGTTATTGTTTTCTTTTTCTTTTTCTTTTGAATGTACTTGAAAGTTTTCCACAAAGTTTTCTTAAGAAATTCTTTTATTTCTTTTCTTGTTCGGTATTTTTTTTTACTTTCTTTTTTTTTTTGTAAGATTTTCATCTTAAAAATTCACGTGTATGTTTATATTGTATAATTACATGAATCTCATGCTGTTTCCTTTTCTTCATCTACATCTGAAGCGTCATCATCCCCACTGTGTTATTTACAGAACGAAAAAGGATCTTTTTAGTTGTTGGTATTCATTCAGGAAATCTAACAATGGAGTGGAAATACTTGTACATGAATATTTTCTCATGGATTTGTTTTGCTTCACTGCCGATTTGTTTTGCGTGACTGTGGAGTAGTTTGCTTTTTTAGTTCTTTTCTGCTTCTAACAAAAATAAATGGCTGCAGAGATTTTAAAAACAAAAGTAAAGAAGTTTAAGTTTCATTGCAAAAAATTAACGAGCTATTGATTTAATCCCTGTTGGAAAAAATATTATAAAAATTAAAAATTAAGAGTTTCCCGTTGAAAAGTCTGATACAAAAATCATGCAATGCAACCCTCGTGTAAAGCAACTCCTTGATTACTCTATAACTCGTAATATTGTATTATTTATTTGAAAAATTGTATGATGATAATTTTTCGAGCAACTTCTTGAATATAAATAATTAATGCGACACAATATTTTTTTCTCATTCATTTCCTTATTCGATCTTCACTTAGTAACCCAAAAATTATTTTTCAAATCTTAAAACGAATACTTTAATATTAAAGGCGGCCAGTGCTAGAAAAAATTTTAATTTTTCCACATAAATTCAACATAATAACGCGAATAATTTTATTATAACTGTTAACATCGCTTTTGTACTATCATGGTTTTCGCTACTCCATGGATTTCTTTGGCTACATTCACCGAAGTCGCCTGTTTATGCATTTTATTATAAACTGTAGACAAATAAATAAGATGAGTAAAATGTTTTCGCTAGTCAAATATATTTTGAAGGACAACAAATTTAGAGAAGATTAAATATGAGACTGTTGTCTTTTTATATGAATGAAAAAGCGAACGTGTATTTTTAACTTCTATTTAATTTATTAATTTTAATGCTTTTATACAGGAAGCGTGTGCTACCTTTTCGAGTACATAACTACGAAGAAAAAAGTTACAAAATGTCAGTACATATCAAAAACTTGAATACTATTTGAGGGCTGCCAGATTATGATACCACAGATGCATTTTTAAAATACCTAGAATAGTTTTTTAAAATACCTAGAATATGTTTGTTGTGCTGACATTATTAACATTATGACACTACAGGGGGTCGAATCGTCACATTCGTTATCGAAATTTTTCGATCGAAATTATTTTTTATTTTCCAAAGTAAAATAGTAAGAGTAATTTTATTCTGTCGCAGCAACCCAGTTATGGTCCATCGTTAATAGTAAAAGTAAAACGAGGTCTGACGATTGTCCATCTTCTTTAAATAATAAACCAAAATATTGAATTTCGATTGATTTTACTCGATATTGAATGCGATGATTTCTCCAGGTCTGAATACTTCGACTCGATTAAAATGTACACAAAAAATAATTTCTGGTGCTATGACTTAATTATACCCTCCACTCCAGTGTGCAGAGGGTATATATAAGTTTGTCATTCCGTTTGTAATAATTAGAAAAAAAATTTAGGACCCCATAAAATATATATATTTGTGATCCTTATAACAACCGGAGTTGATATAGCGATGTCCGTCTGTCCGTCTGTGGAAATCACGATGACGGCATCAATCGGGCAGGTAGGGTACTCGTTGATATAGAAAATGATTCAGTAACATCCTGAAAAGTTTGCTGTTTAAAACCGTCCAAATCGGTCGATTAGGGCCCGAGATTTGAATGAAGAACTAAAAAAAGTCTTGAAAAAATATAACTTTCTATGTTGTTCTTGTCACGAACACGCCCTAAATAGTGCAGCTACAGTGATCATTTTTAGTGTCGATGATTCACCAAATTCAAGGGAAGATTTCTGTTTCAAAAATCATTAAAATCGGTGGTAGAGGTCCAGGGAAATCTCTGAAAAAGTAAAAAAATGGTGTTTCTATATTGTTCTTGTTGTTATTCTAAATGTTGTATTGTTGTCATACCTGGACTTGTTGTTTTTGTGGTCGTTGTGGTAATAATATAATAAAAACTAACCCTTTGTACATTTTTTTATTAACTCTGGTAGAAAAATTTAAAACTTTCCATTGTTTTGGTATCACTAAAAAAATTTCTTAGATCATTTCTGTTATTACCACGAGCCTGCCTGCAAAATTTCAGATCGAATGGGTCACGGGAAAGGGGTTAAAATCGATCCAAAATTTTTTCGACAAGCAGACATTACGTGTTAATATAAAGGGAGTAAAAATTCACCAGCATGTAAAGCAAATAATGCTAAAATACCTAGATGTTATTAAAAAAAAACAATGTAAATTTAGCAAAAAAAAATTTAATGTATTAATTTATTTAAAGAGAAAAACACAAAAATAACGTTTGATGTTGTATTTTTTGTGTGTAATATTTACATATACATACATACACATATTAAATAGTACAAATAATATACATATATTATATATATGTATGTATGTATGTATATTCATAGTAACTGCATGTTAGAAATAAATCAGTATATTATTTTATTTACATAAAATTCTGCAATATTTTGTTGTGGGTAAAATACATTTCTTTTGCATTAACAGAGTGTCACTTCATTTTGCTCAGCGTGACTATGCCACAGTAGATGGCGCCACAATTTTTGTTTGTTCTAATTAGCTTTGCAATAGTTATTTCTATTTTAACATGAATGTCAATAGACTAGATATCATACAGAACAATGTTAAGAGTATACACGGGCTGGTCTTTTATTTCATACGTTTTTACATTATTCTTTTACAAATATGAACATAAGTTTGGCATATTAACTTTTGGTTGTCTTTATAAAATACAGTTACCGAGTTCATCAATGAGTTTTTTGCTTTCAGAGCAGTTATTATTATTATTCTGCTTTACCTACAAAATATCTGATTGCGATTACATATAATTTTTAAAAATTGTTTATAATTACTAAAGCATCATTATTCACATAAATACAAAATTGCACTATTTAAATTTTCCATTCAGATTTAAGAAAATATCAATTCTAAAAACTGGAATTAAAAATTTCCAATTAAAAATTGCAATTAATTGAATTTCAAAAAATCATATCAAAACGTCGGAAATTATAATTTTAAATTTAGAAGACATCAATTGCATCTTTAATATATAAATTTTATTCGTTAAACACAAATTGAAATTCCAAAAAAAAAAAAAACACCAAATACCTATGTTTACATTTAAAAAATTTTTACATTTAAAAAAAATATTGACGTTCAGCAGAAATTAATAGCTTTTCAGTACCGCGATTCAGTAACTTCTTTTAACGATAGTCGAATCGGTAAAAAAAAGAAAATTGCAAAATTATCAGTAAAATTTTTAAACGATATTCGCTATTGTTAAAGTCAGCTGTTGTTGTTATATAAACTACAACCATTTTTGTGTTGTTTATTCAATCGATAAAAACTTAAATTTTTAGGTTGAAATGTCGTCATACATAAATAAAAATCATAAAATAGTGAAAGTATTTTGCTTTAATTAAAAAAAACTTTTTTATATAAATAAAAAAATTAAATAGCATATTCAATTCATTATTTCATTTTCAAATAAATACACAGAAATATTAGTAAAAAAATAAAGATATTAAACATAAACATAAAATCATCCTGTCAAACACGAAGTAATTTGCTTTTTTTCTATTCTTCTTTGTGTTTTTCGCTTATTTTGACAGAGATGCCACTCGTTTACAATTTAAATAAATAGAAAAATAGATGTATGTACTTTGTGAATCACTTAATCCTTAGTGCAAACAACAATAACTGTCGACATATTTTGCGATTGTCGGATTGTTGAAATTTACAGAATCGGACTACAGAAAACATTAATTTAAATTCAATGAATTTTAGAAAACGTTAAATGATATTTAAGAATTGCGAACATAAAAAGCGTTACACAAATAAACGCAATTTTATGAGAATGTTATATTTTATATATAAATTTTCACAATTTTTTTGGATGAAAATTTGAAGATTTTCAGAAAATAAAGATAACAAATTATTTTATTTAAAATGTATGGGACATTTCGTTTTTTTCATTTGGCATCCCTAATTATATTATTTATTATTATAAATTTATTCTCTATGTTATCCAAATATGGCAATATTTTAATAAAAAAGTTGAGAGAGTTTTTTTTGGTTATTATTTTGTTACTCCATCCGACCTATATGGCCGCAATGAAGAAATATTTGGCCAGTTAAAAGAAACTATACAGCCATCTCCAATTAGCTACGATTTAGTGCATATAGCCACCCTACACAACCATTACCTTTGCAATGGAGGTTAGGGCGAGCTATTTAATTAGCAAAAACTAAATTAAACGAGAAGTTATGTCATATAACCGGAAACGCATGCATATAGGTATATAACCTAAATGCATGACGATCAGCAACCACGATGACCAAAAAGCAAATACCGAAATAAATCCGAAATAATAGAAAAGACGAAAACCAACCCAAAGAATTTGCTGAAATAATTTGGTATTAAGTGTAACAAATTGTTTACTTTTTCATTTACATTTATTATCAAGACACAAATCGAGGTGGAGGGTATCAAAGATTCGGCACAGCCGAATTTAAGACTCTTACTTGTTAAAGTTAATGTAATTTTTTCAGACCGATAGCAATTGTTGCTATAATTAATATGCAAATTTTATTTTTGTTTTTAATGGTGCTTGGTAGAGAAGAAGAAAGCATATATTTCTAAAAAATCATACCCACTCTGTATTCTTAATTTTGGCATTGAGCCTTCATCAGTGATTATATTATAGATTGTAATAATTGTTTCTTTATGAAACTATTCTACTTAGGGCGCCGTGAAATTCATAAATCATCTAAAAAATTTTAAAATAACGATTGGCATGTGTGTTAGTGTTGTATCTTCTGACATTAATAGGAAGAAAGAGCTGTAACGTATAAAACTGCTCGTAGGCCTGACTTTATGTGAGTGTGTTAAAGCGCATGACTAAAAAGCGCAGGTACGGGTATATGAGATGGTTCAAACCTCAAGGCCGCCCTAAGTAGAAAAATTTCATATAGGAACAATCAAATAAATTATAACGTAACATTTTTCCAAACTTCAATATAATCACTGATGTAGGCTTAATGCTGCAAACCGGTCTGATAAAGAATACAGAGTAGTTATGAAAAATATATGCATTCTTCTACTGTACCCCGCTCCATCAAAAATCTTACTTTTTTACACATTTTTTAAAATTGTCCTCCTCTTCTTTTCAAAAATTGAAAAAATGCCAAAAATTCTGTATTTTTGAAGTACCTTCGACAGCTGCTATCGGATACGGCTTATGGATACATATTACAGTATTGTTTTACTTGATAATTATAAAAAAAATCCATATTGAGAACTTAGTTGCAATTGATGCGGGAACTTTATAACGATCGCAAAAAAGTTCACTATGCTATGTCAATTACGATATTTCCTTTGTAATCCTTTGTTAAACTTTTTCATTTCCGGACAAAAGGCATTATTTTAAAAATTCTCTGAATTCGTCCTCAAATGAAAGTGAAAATAACAACGTTTACAGGAATGTGGGCTTATCTAAACACATGCAGCTAGGCTTGTCCCAGAATTGTAAAGACAATAAAAAGGAACTTTAAAGTTATTTTGGAGAAAATTAAATTTAAATCAAATCAGCCAGTGCTAGACAAAACTTTAGCATATTAGAATCAGATGCAAGATTATTCAAATATATTTCACTGCATTTCATAATTTTATCTTTGAAAAGATGAATATTTAAGTCCGTATGTATGTTAGAATTTAGAAAACATCAGGGAATCTGTTGTGAGTTCTGTTCAGCTTATCAAAGTTAAATGCAGATGCAGTAGCCCGTATCTAAATACCATTGTAATATATGGCTTTTATAATTGAGTTGTAAAACAATAGTTTACAATCATGGCTTACTTTAAAGAATCTATCAACGAGTAGTAGGTATGGGTTTTGGATTGGATAGATTATGAGTTTAATTTTATGTATTAAACTCTAATATCAAATTTTGTCCAAAGTTTGTGAGACCAGAGCCGTACTTATTTCGTAATAGACCTTTCTAATCGCTTATGGATTTGATGTTTGGTGCTTGAATTTCTGAAGCCAAGCTGATAATATGGCATAGAGCTATTATGATTTACCGCTATGGGTAACTTATCTATTAGGAGCCTTCAAACATTTTCGCCATATTTAATAAAAATTAATTGGTCAATACGATTTGACATTTATGTTTCCTTTATTTACATTCTTTACATTCTAAGGTATAATACCCAAGGCGTAATGTAAGCATTTAAAACCAAAATAATTATACTTAGTAGTTGTAAAAGTGTCATATAGGATATGTTATTTATTCTGCTGATTTTTTAAGGTTTAATTCAGTACTGGCATTTCTGAATACTCGGATCTCAAAACTGACTCGGGTATTACTGCGGCAACTCTACTGTAGACTCAGTTAAATATTTTATACATTTGGAATTTGAAATTGAATTATCTGTAATAATAATAGGCTAGGCGATTTATTGTGACTGATGTTTTGTTCTACCGTTTTATCCCGATTTTGACCAAACGTATATTATTTGAAAGGTATTTCTTTTTAGCCGATTTGCAAATTTACAGATTTTTAAATTTTTTCCTTTATTTTGAGTAAATTGCATTTAAAGTTGCCACTAACACATACATTAAATTATACAGTGCTATGTTTGTGTTTATTAAATTTGTTAATTTGTTTGTAATAATAATGAGTTTGTTTTTTGTGTTGATTTGTGAATTGGCTATAATTGATTAGCGTACTTTTAGGGTCTTTATTTAATGAAAAAATAAAATTTCCTAGAATTTGCGCTCGAATTTCGAGGGTTGGAATCTGCTTGTTAAAATAAAAATATTATTATAAAAAATATATTTTTCAATTCCTATTATTATTTTTGGTAAAAACTTAAACAAAAAATATGACGATTTTTTAAAGGTCAAAGGTCATCTTTTTTAGTTTAGATGCTTATATATCAAAAAACAACATTTTTCAATTTGTTAAATTATGGTGGTGTTTGCATTTTGAACTACTGTTTATGTTGAGTACGGCATCACCAATGTCAGCTGTGTTATGACAAAAATTTAGTGTAATATATGCGGTTTACGATGTGAGTCGATTTACGCTTGAACAAGTATTAAAAACTTATTTCCAAAGTAGTAAATCTTCTTCCGAAAGTGCAGTAATATTATATGTGGACAATTTTGTCAAACGTGTTCATGAAACTGGATAAAACGACACGTTCTCGTGCTCTTATAGTTTGTACCGACCCGAATATTGTTGCTGTTGCCCAGAGTATGCAAAAACAAACATCACCTCACTCGCCATCGTTCTCACGAATTGAGCATTTCACGCCCTTCTTTCATGCGAATTTTGCAAAGTTCATTTAGTATAGGAGCTAATGCCACGTGACTATCCGTAACGTTTTCGGTTCTCTAATTAGGCTACGGAACGCTTGGAGGAAGATGATCTGACATTTTTATAAATAATTCCGAACTCAGTAATTCATGCATCCAGAAAATTTCTACATATGTTGCCAAGATAACCAAATTTAACTACTGACGCATTAAAAAGCATTTCAACCATAACTCAAGAATTGTGACATTTTAAAGCTTATTTTATTTCCTTTTATAAAAAACATTGTTGAGATCAAGTTTTAATTACTTTAAAAGATAACAGAAATTATATCAGATCTCTTAAGAAATCTCTGATGATATTATCAATTTTTTAGAACGCCATATTTCCAGAACGTGAATCGCAAGGTTGTTGTAGTGAATAATTTATTAAAATTATATATTAGGAAAATCCGTGGCTTTAAAATATTCGGATCACTAGTGTTTTTCTTGAGAATGTAATTTGTTTTTATATCAAAAGTTGTTAAATTTTCACTGTTGAAATTATTACGATATCCAACACTATTCTTCTCGGGATTATGGGGTAGATAAGCAGGACAAAAACTCTATTTGTTGAATTTCTGTTTCTATTAGGCGCTGGAGCATTAAACTGGGTGCCGACAACATAATGGCTTTAACAAAAGATTCATTCGTTTGCGTGTGTGTGTGTGGGTGTGTGTGTGTGTGAGTGTTTGGTGCTACCTCACTTAATAGTATACACACTCAAATAGGCATTGGTATTCAGGAGGCATTGTTTCTTTTGGGCGTAGCTTAACAAAAGGAATATTGTATCGCCAACAACAGTAACCATTTTGAATGCATGTCTTGTGGCATTTTGTTATGAGTACGTACTCGTCCACTTTTTTTTTTAAAGATTTATTTTAAGCGTTTTACCAGTCCTTACAGTCCACTTTTACTCATTGTACAAGAAAATATGGATGAATGTACATAAGTATGTATGTTTATACATACCGGATTTCATGAAATGTACCTTCACTTCAACACCATTAAACAACGTTTTATGTGGTGCTCTTTAAAACAAAACAAAAAACAACTTATACTTTAATGTTGTTCTTAAACATTTGATGGTACGGGAGGAGGATTGTATGGTTTTGGGTTTGTTGGTAAATGCACCTTGTTGTTTGGATATTCACCATCTTAAGTACAAGGTTTTTCTTATCATGTCATTAATTAATATACTCGTACTCTTGCAATTTGTCATAAATTTGCAAATTTATGTTTAAAAACAACAACGCAAAATACCAGTTTTATACTTTAGCCAAATAGTGGTTTTATATTCATGAACATAGACAGTGTTAACACTAAACAATGGACACAGTACAGTACTTAATGGTAAGAAAGATGTGATTGACAAAGACTCAATAAAACGATCACTAATAAATATTCAAAGTTAAGTTCAATTTTACAAACATTCAAAAATTTACAATATAATTTTTGTTCTTCCAAGAACTATGTACTTGAAAAACAAAATAGTCTCTACTGATTTCTGATTCAGAATGCCTACAATATTGTCGCTTTTCAAAAGCTTTTACTGTTATTAACAGGGGCATAAATGTATACTTAAGTTATGTATAGCATGGTTTTTAATACTTGGTTTATTCGTTCTTTTTTATTTCAATAAATATTTCAAAGTTTAGTTTTGCTTTAGTCGCTTAAATTTCTCGTTATCTTGGTGAGATATTTATTCAGCTCATAAAGTATTTGAGTTATTAAAGACAAATTTATTTCATTTCTGATAAGCTAAAATTATACGAGAGTGTACAGTGTATTGCAAGAGCAACATTTATATCAAAAACAGTTAAATATTCGCAAATGCATCGGTTATCAAATAGAATATGGACAAAAAAAAAAAAAAAACAAAAAAGAAATTCGACGATTTCTGAAACCAAGAACAACTTAATATCCTTATGTGAATTTTATGAATACATTCATTGGCAAATGACAATATTTCGAGATCGTTATGAAAGTGGTTGTGTATAATGTACACTCATTTAACTACATGTCACATATATTTGTAGTTTTTATTTATTTTAGTATCATACAATTTTTTTATTCTTCAATTGTAAGTTGCATATGCATATTTCTAATTGATATAAGTCGCGAAAACTGGCTTACAGAAGAGGCAAAAGCCGTTTACCACCTTATACCGTAGAGAACGTTTATAACGAATACTGTCTATAGCACACTATTTTGTTTCCATTTTGGTTCCATTTTATATTAAAAAAAAGTTGCCCACATATATAAAAACTTTTTATATGATTGCATATACTTAAGATTTCATAAAATACATTGGATAATTTCAAAGCTTGCCTAATTGCGTTACATATGACCATTTATAATATTAACATTTCATTGAAGTATAAATATGTTTTACAGAGATCAAGATGCTTCTTTTTCAACTTAAATATTAGTTTTAATTTACAAAATTTTAAAACATACATAATTTTATTGGAGGAAAAACTTATGAGAACCTATTTGAATTTTTAATTTTTTATGAAAACAATAATACTATTTAAACTACCTAATGTGATGCTACATCATTAATATGAACATATTCAGAATTTAAGCATCTGATTTTGAAGTTATGAGTGCGTCTCATTATTTTTTCTAAATCCGCAAGAGCATGAAGTCTTTCTGTAGCAGAGAACCAAGGGAGGTTGTAAATTAATTTTATTAATTTGCTTTAGATTATTTGACGTTTCTTGATATGACAACTTGCACTAGTGGACCACACAGGAGCCGCATAGAACATGACAGCATGGAAAATTTTAAAATTATTTTTTATTATCAATGCTAAGACGAGAATTCCGATTTGACAACGGATATATGTTTCTGATTAAAATGTTTACTTTATTTAATAATATTTAACATTTTTATCCCACCGTATGGAGTAGTTATCGATATTAATATTCACTTGTGGCAGATAACATGCTTTAATTTTTCTAGTAAAATATATAGCATTTCTTTTATCGTCATTTAACATTATTTTCCATTTTCTAAAATATACGATATTAGCTCAGTTAACGCTCTTTGTAGATTAGGTATGCTATTTGCGGACAGAATTTCAGAGCTTAGGACAGCTGTATCATCAGCAAAGATTGACATCATGCAATACTCTAACTGCTGAAAGTCAGCTGTATATAAGTTGTGTTAAACATGAACCTTGGGGACAACCCGCGGTAATAACAATATGATCGGATGTTGTTGAACCAATGTGTTGAACTTTAAAATTACGACATGAAAGGAAACTATGAATTATCTTTATCAAGTATCGAAGTATGAAGTATGGAAATTAATGCCGTTTTCTTTTCTGACAAAAAATTTCGCATTTTATTTGCACTTTTTTCGAAAAGTGTATTTTTTTATATATTCTGAATCAAGAGCAACCTTATCTTATACATCAATCGAAAGGTCTCAAAGTCAAGCCCTCGTAAATAGCAAAAAATTGTTCAGGTCATAGTGTGAGAATATTTCCCCATTGTTCCCCGTTTTTTCAATATGACACGTTTGACTGCAAAGAGGATAATAACCAAATTTTTTGCATTTTGGTAATACAGCAATTTGAGACCTTTCGATTGATGTATAAGATAAGGTTGCTCTTAATGCAGAATATATATAAAAAAATACACTTAAAAAAAATCAAATAAAATGCGATTATTTTTTTTTAACAGAAAGGAAAACGGCATAAGATTCACCATATTAAAAATGAGGCCGTCATGTCATACTAAATCAAAGGCAGTTTTGATGTCAAGTAGCACCATGCCGGCCGATTTTTGGTAATTAAAGTTCGTTTTTACTAAGTTCCTAATCCTTGTCAGAGGGTGGACTGTATTATGTTCCCTTCGAAACCCAAACTGTTGTTATTAGTTCCCATGAAATCTGTTATTAAAAAGAATATCGTTAATGTTTGGGATAACTAAATTTCTGTTTAAAAAAATAGAAAATTGGCTCAAATTCAAATTTTAGCATTGTTAAACTATTATAATTCCTTTTTAAAGAAATGTTTACGGGTAAATGGTCCGAGCTTAAGTCATTTATAACTTTTGCGGTAGAAAATGAATCCACAGCATTTATTGAAATTTATGAATCCCTTGAAAAATTTGATTGAAGGTGGAATAATAAAAACCGGTGAACAAAACACATTTTTTTTAAGTTAGTGATTTATATAACTTCAATATATTTACATATGTTTTGTATTCTCTTTATGTGCTACAAAATGTTTTTGTTAAAAAATGGTTGTTTTTCATATATATTTTTTTTAGTTTTAGCGAATTGTGCTTTACTCAGTTCTTACGAGTCATTACAGCCGTTCTCAATTGTACTTAAAAAAAAATAAACTCTAATTTATAAACCTGCTAAAAAGCTTTCATAATTTTTACGAACAAGATAATAAAAAGCTATTTGAAACAAGTTTCAACAATGAATTATTATAAAATATTTAAAAAATTCGAAACTTAACGGAATGTTCTATTTAGAGAATTTTGTATGGCAATTTAAAAATTTTTACAAAATGTATTTTATGTATATGACAGATAACAAGTAAGAAAATTATAGTCGGTCTAGACCGACTATACGATACCCTATACCATGCGCTTAGAGATCCTATCTCTCAGGCCCAACTAACTGGGCATAGAAAATAAGCATAAACCAAATTTGAATGGGATTTTTATTAATTTTTTTGGCTGCAGATATGAAAAAGTTCATAACGGATGCTGTATCTATACAGGGACTAGGCCCAAAAATGGACCGATCATGCCCATGTTTCGTAAAGTCTCTTGTATTTTGCAAAAATATATACAAACAAAATTTGAGAAGAATCAGTGCAACATAATTTGTTTTTGATAGATTTTAGTGAAGATCGGGAAGCAGCTCTATATGGGGCCTATGACTAAGAGTTGTCCCATAGGGATCATTTTTGGACTACTGATTAATGGATGTAATAAATGCATACAAACCCAATTTGAGTAAGATCTATACGACAATTTGGATGGTATGGCAATTTATGTCGATTTCATAGGGGCCATTTGTATGGGGGCTAGGTCTGAACATGGACCGATTCTCACCAATTTCCATAGCATTCATCCCATGGCCGATAAAAGATCAAATACCAAAAAAGGACCGATCCTGACCATGTTTGGTAAAGTCTCTTGTATTTTGCAAAAATATATACAAACAAAATTTGAGAAGAATCAGTGCAACATAATTTGTTTTTTGATAGATTTAAGTGAAGATCGGGAAGCAGCTCTATATGGGGCCTATTACTAACAGTTGTCCCAGGGATCATTTTTAGACTACTCATTAATGGATGTAGTTAACGCATACAAACCCAATTTGAGTAAGATCTATATGACAATTTGGATCTTATGGTAATTTATGTCGATTTCATAGGGGTCATTTGTATGGGGGCTAGGTCTGAACATGTACCGATTCTCACCAATATCAACAGAGTTTATCCCATGGCCGATGAAAGATCAAATATCAAATTTCATGAAAATATATTCATATCTGCGACCTGCAGTTTGATTACAAGCTTTACATTGACACAAAGACGGACGGACGGACGGACATCGTTTAATCGAATCAGATAGAGATTCTGATTCGATCGTTATAATTAAAGATCGGTGTAGGTCAAATATTATTGGTTGTTACAAACAGCAGCACAAAGTCATTATACCCAAACCACATAGTGGTATAGGGTATAAAAATGGTTTTAAGCAGGGACCGTAATATTTATTCCTTTTTTCAGATGATAACAGTTATTTTTTGATTTTTAATTTTTTTCATACAAAAATAAGTTTTTTTTTTTCAGTATTTTTATTATTTTTTTTTTTTTGGCAAAAATAAGTTATTTTTTATTTTTATTTCTTTCAAAAAAAAAAAAAAAAAAAAAAAAAACGTGCACCATCCGCAAAGAAATACCTTTTAAATGGTATATTTTTTGTAAAAATCGGCTGATAACTAAAAGCGTAGAAGAAGTCACAAGAAATCGACTTGCCTATTAGTATTATGGATATTGATTCTTAACCGCACTTCTCGCAGTCCTGACTTTAGGTGAGTGTATTAAAGCCCTTGCCAGAAAAGTGCAAGTACGAGTGATGTGCGACAGACGTGCCCCTCAAAGTAAAAAATTTCAATCTTAGCATTTATAGCATAACAATTACTAAAATGTTTAGTACAATCACTGACGAAAGCTGAAATGGCAGAAACCGGTCTGATTAAGAATACAGAGTAGTTATGATTTTTAGAAATAAAGACTTTCTTCTTCTCTAACACATCCCATTAAACACAAAAATTTAAATTTGCATATTAATTATAGTATTAATCAGAGCCTTAGTTCAAGCTCGAGCTACTCCAGTAGTAAATGAGCTACTTGATAGAGTGCATATTTTCGTACATTTGTATAGAAAATGACTGATCTTTTTCGCTGAAAAATTTGAAAGAGTATAAGTTCGCCACCTCCACAATTTTCCCTGGAATAGTTTGAAATTTTAAGGATATAATGTCCTGAATCTATAACTTCAAATCACATAAATTTTTAAAAATTAGTGAAATAAAATTTGCAGTAAAATTACATCAAACTTAAAATAAGAGCAAATTTTCACAAATTTGTATAGAAAATGGCTAATTTTTATCAAGTAGTAGTTCGCCAACAGCTCAATTATTGTCGGAATACTTTGAAATTTTAAGGACGTAATGTCCTCGTATTTAAAATTTTAGGATGTATAAATATATAACATGTGTTCCTAGAAAATTTTTTGTAAATGGATGTCAAACTTGGTTGGAGTCCATTTTTTCGTATATTTGTATGGAAACAGGCTGATCTTTTTCGATTAGTAATTCGTCAACAGCACAATTATTACCGAAAGTCTTTGAAATTTTAAGAATGTAATGTCCTCTTATAGTATATAAATTTGTACCATGTGTGCCTTAAATATTTTTTGTAAATCGATCTCAACCTTGCATGATGTGCATTTTTTTCATATATCTGTATGTAAACTGACTGATATTTTTCGAATAGTAGGTTGCCAATAGCACATTATTAGTCTGAATGATATAGTCAGTTGCAATTGTTGAAAAAGAAAACATAAAATTTTTTGTTTTTTAATTTTTGTTCTTTTCATTACTGATCTTTTTCGAGTAGTAGTTCGCCCACCCCACACCTTTCATCTGAGAGCTCCAATATTTTAGGAAAATAATCTATTGACATGAGGGTCCACCATGTATTTTTGGAAAATATCTTTTAAAATGATGTCAAACTTTCATGGAGTGAATGTTTTAATACATTTGTATGGAAAGTGGTCGTGCTTTTTCGAGTAGTATTTCGTCCACCCCACTATTAATGCTGGAATACTTTGAAATTTTAAGAGCATTATCTCGATATATTTGCAACTAAAAATAGTAAAAAATTTAGCAAGACGTGATGGAATTTTTTTTTAAAGTTACATCAAAATTGAAATAAGAGCAAATTTTCGCACATATGTATAGAAAGTGGCTGATCTTTTCGATTAGTTGTTCGCCCAGAGCACAATTTTAATCGGAATGATTTAATTTTTTATATGAATAAGGTCAATTACGGGCAGTGAGAAAAACAATTTTTTTTTTAATTTTTTTTATTTTCTGTTTTTTGTCCAGTAGTAGTTCCTCCAAGCTTCAATTTTTGGCGGAATGCTTTGAAACTTAAAGGAAGTGTTCTGTTTACATACACAGCTCTAATGAATATAATTTTTTATTACGTCATTGTGGAAAATTTTGTGGAAAATATCATCAAACTTCAAATAAGAGCATATTTTCACACTTTTGTACAGAAAGTGGCCAATAGCAGTCGAGTAGTGCTATACCGACGCCACAATTTTGGTCGGAATGGTTTAAAATTTTTTATGAGAATCTGTGGATATAGTCAATTGCAGACAGTGAAAAAATTAAAAAAAAAATTTTGTTTTTATTTATTTACACTTTTTGCAAAATTTCCGATCTTTTTCGAGCAGTTGCTCCCACACGCCAATATTTTTGTCGAAATGCTTTGAAATTTTGAAAACATATTCTCTACACATATTCAAATTAAAATACTAAGAGCTTTTTCTAAGTGTTCTTGAAAAACTTTTTGTAAATAGGCATCAAACATATACGAAGATCGTATTTTCATACATTTAAGTGGAATGTGGATGATCATTTTCGAGTAGTAATTAGCCACTCTTTAGTTTTTATCAGAATGTTTTAATATATCAGGAGGGTAATCGGTAATTTATCAGTGTAACTGACTTCAAAATATATTGAATCCTACCATGTATTTTGGGAGATTTTTTTTTTAAATGAAGTCAAACATCTATGAAGTGAATATTTTCATACATTTGTATGGAAAGGCGTCGAGCTTTTTCGAGTAGTAGTTTGCCCACGCCAGTAGGACTATCGGATTGAAGTCAGATTTCAGGATGATATTCTTGGTACTTGTACGATTCCAAAAAGTATATACTTGTTATACTAAATACATATATTTATCTTTTTTTATGCTTTTAAACATGAAAAATGTTAATTTTTACTACTCGAGATACTCGTTGAGCTCGAAGCTCGAGTAATGGGGGGCTCTGGTACTAATTGCAATCTGTCTGAAAAATTGATGTTAAGTATAATAAACTATAAATTTTAAATTCGATCTCAAACGGACTTGTATTATTGATTTATGTCTTGAACGAAATATTTAGATTTGCACGTACTTTTAAATATATGCAATAAGTTTTAACTGTTGTGTTTTTGGAAATATTCCTTTATTTCATGTTTAATATTTATAAAGCCATTGCAAGAAAATGCAACAAAATGAGGAAGTAATGAAATAATATTGACTATATAAGAAAGAATTTTTTTCATTTTCACATGTCTCGCGGTTGCAGTTTAGCTGATATTGATAAAGGTCAAATTTTGGCGTATAAAGATGAGAAACTATCTTTACGTATAATTCCGAAGAATGAAATGAAGTCTCTGTGTAGTACAAATTTTTTTACGTGATCAGATTATAGCAGAACTAAAATACCTGGACGAAAAATAAACTTTCAGAACGAGATATAACTCACATATTGGTTTCTACATCCACGATATATCGAGTTATTTCAAGTAATGAAAATATATTTTATTCCAAAATGAAACCAGTAACAAGATTATTGCCCCACCATACAATGGCAAAAATTTCAATTGGCCCGCGAAGACTAGAGTTCAAATTGGGTAAAGCTAAGCCATTTATAAATTTTTGAAAATTGCAGGAGGTAATATCGAGACTATTGTAGAGAGGCTACTTAAGAGAATCACCTTTCACCTTCTCTAGAAGGCCTTTTTGGTGGATGGCATAATGGTTGGGGAGCATTTTGTGCGGGAGGATTGCTGTATAGTTTCATGCAGAATGAATAGCATTGCGAATTTTTCAACTCTAAAAATGAGTTTAGTGCCTAACTCGAAACCACACAAAAAATCTCATTTCACAACAGTACGTTCACGAGAAGTTGGTATTTATCAAGAAATATAGATGTAATGCATTTGCCAACATGCATGCTATGGAAGATCTGGTAATTTTACCTAACCGAATTTATGCCGAAAATCGCCATTATGATGACATATCTTCACTAAAACCAGCGATTTTAGAAGAATGGGACAAAATTGATCAAAATATAATTTCAAATATGGTTGAAAATATGAAAAATAGAATTTCTATTTTAAAGAACTGTATGCAGCTTGTTAAGGAATCTTAGCAGAAAATTTTCATATATATCTTAAAGAAAAAAAAAAACACAAAAGTACCTTTCAGTGCAACAGTAGCAATCAGCTGTTTTCTGTCAATTATTAAGAATTGTGAAATTGAAATTGAAAACAACCATGTTTGCAACTGAAAAAGAACTTCTAATTTTTTAAGCTTATTACATTTTGTTTATGCTTACCTCTCCTGTCAAAATTCCGTTCAGAAAGAATGAAAATTTTGCTATTCCTGATCGAAGCCTGGGTTGCCTAACTTAATTTACGTCAAAAAAAAGTAGTAAAAACAATGCTACTTTTTTAAAGAGCTGCAGACTATCAACAGAAATTTTTAGACAGAAAAATTCCTTAAGCATTTCCGAAGCGTTTTTTTATATGAAGTTTTTGATTCCTTAGCAAGCTGCATACAGCTCTTAACTCAAATTTGCTATAAAATATAATTGAATATTATGACTATTTCTCCGTAACCACCAACTGAATTTCTTTTTATAGTTGTCAAGTAGATAGACATTACATTAAATCTAAGACAACTATAAAGTTGTCGTTTCCGTTTTTTTTAAAGTAAACCAAAAATATATTTCGGTAATAGAAATAGTAGATATTATCTGAGAATCGAAATACCAAACAAAAATTCCAATACTAAACATTATGAGAATTCGAAATTCTGTTGTTGTACGAGCAACAACTTGAAATAATGATTCATATTCGTTTTAAGATTTTTGCCTAGTAGATTTTTGTGCTTGTCTCATCATAAATGGAGCCACTTACTTAAGTGCTTGAAATTAAATGCTCAGACATAAAAACATACATACATACATACATCTTGAAATATACAAACAACAACTCAAGTATATAATTTATTGATACAACCAATGGCTGCAAACACTTCAGAATAGCGGCGCACAAAGAAATAATTTCCCCAAAAATAAGTGCAACTATAAATGTACGACGTATCTAAGTAAAACAATTGTCATCATTTATAACAAAATAAACTCTTTGTGGTATAATGGAGCGGCGTCTCCTTATTTTTTGCTTTTCCTTACATGCAAAAGGTTGCCGCTATCAAATAAAATTGTTGTAGCGACTAATCAAACTATATTATTAACTAAAAGGGGAGGAATCACTGTGCCAACTAGGCAACATTTTAAAAAATGTTAAGTGAATGAAAATTGTCTAAATATATCTTGATATTGAACTTCATACATAACATTATTTAGCTGATCGTGAATTTACTTAAAATTTTAACATTTTTTAAAAATCTCGTAAAATTTTTTTAAATTGACATTAATGTCAAAATCAAATCAATTTTCACTAATGGATCTTGTTAACATGTTCGGCTAATGCGTTTGGAGGAGAAACGTGTGCCTTAAACCGACAACTCGCACATGCCGTTAATGGAATCTTAATGGTTGATGTTGATAGATTTCATATTAGAATCAGTTTGTAAAAGAGATTCTATATACATAAATTTATCAGTGATGGTGTCAGTCAGTGGTGTTAAATGTTTTTGAGAATCAGATCTAAGAATAACCATAGCGATGAAAAAAATAATTTTCACGTGACCTTTAGTAAGGAAATTAGATTTGTAACCCATTAAATTTTATTGAAGTTTCTCCATTCGACTACATATTGGATCAATGTTTTTTTTTTTAATTATTGACCAACACTCAGGGGATGCCCCCTACAGATGCAGTGCATTGTGTGGATCTCAGGAAAATAGGTTATGGGAAGGAGGAAAGAGGGAGTAGTGTTTGTGGATATTTGACTTAAATTTTACTAGATTGTAACTGTCAGAAGAGACTTGCGCGTGGAGTTTATTCCATAACTGGACAATAGACTACAAATGGATGTGATTTACTAGAGAAGCGGGTAGAGGGTAAGTGCGCTAATCTCAGAAGAACATTTCCCATGGTAATATCTATAGAAAAGTGCTCCACAATCCATATGCCGTGCATGTTCCAATGAGTCAATAGACTTTGAAACTCAAGCCCATATTTGGGAGTTGGATTCCATTTTTGGTCGGATGTAAGTGGTATAAATTTTAAGGAGATCAGAAGGAATGAAGTAATTTTAACACTGTTTTAGAAAACCATGACACTTGAGACACATGCTCGTTCCAACGAATATCACATTGAATTCTCATGCCCAGAACATCAAGAGTATCCGATTCCTCAATACCTATACCATCCATATATGCAGATGACATTGTTGAATCCATGGTCCTATGGATCTTAAGCGCATTAAAATCAACCCTATTCGCTTTTTAATTATTCGGAGATTGTTAACAGGTATTGATTGTGTGTGTCACTCAATGTCCGCCTTTTGCCCCCCAACCTCCAAGAGGCTTGACCTACAAATAAAAGGAAATGAATGACAAATGCTGCCGTCATCTGCGAAAGAGTATATATAATTAAAAGTTTGACCAAGAAGGTCGTTGAGAAAGATAAGGAAAAAAGAAGGAGTAAGAACGGAATCTTGGGGTACCCCTGAATTAAACTGAAAGTCATTAAATGAGACCCCATCGATAACAATACGTAATGTTTGGTTTCTGAGAAAACTCGATATAAGTCGAGAGAAGTGTATACCGACCCCAAATGCAATAAGCTTTGATATCAATGCACCGTGCCACACGTGATAAAATGCCTTGGAAATGTCTAGAGCAACCAGTTTACTTTCGCCAAAATTCGGAATGTAGCCTCTTTAGTTCGAAATTATCTCCATAGAACGGGCTCTTACTTGTATGGTGTTTCTGTACATTTACCAACTTAAAATCAAATCCATTACAAGTGTGACCACCTAGAATATCGAGTGGCTTTAAACGAGATAGCGAAACATTTGAGTTTGACACTGTATTGCCTATATGCATATGTATTTTCTAGGCAGAGAACAATGCCCCATTCAGACGAAACCGACCACGCACCTGGTATACCTCTCAGCGCACCTGCGTATAAAACAAGTCGACAGGCATAGATGACGATGCGAGTCAGATTAACGAGAATGGTACGAATCTTACACAATCATCGCCGTACTGACAGGTTTGCTAGTTCGATGTATATACAATACATCCCACCAAATAAATTGCATCCAAAGCAAAAACTTGATTGCGATGTGAGAGTAAATAAAAAATTTATATTGGGAATATGATAATAGATTTTAAGGTAGAAAGAACTGATTTTGGGAAAAGGAAACACAAATTTTTATTGAAAAAAGTACCATAGAAATGGTTTTAAAAATATCTATTCAGGATCTACAAAAAAAAAAAATAAGTAAGATACGACCCATCTTAGTCTTAAACTCAATATTCTAACCAATGTTGGATACGGTTACTATTTCAATACAGTCGCCGATAACACTGTACAACAATTTTCAAAAATTGTCGCTGAATCCGGAACTGAAATTACGTTTTTCGGGTCATTTCAGATTTTTGTACTACAGGGGGTAAGTCCTAATACTCTACTGTTAACTAAATAAATAGGAAGTGTCGCAGAGGCTTAATATACATACTTTCTCGAAGAGACCAATCCTCTTCGGACCCACGTTAAGAGGGCTCCCTTGCAAGTTTTATGATATTTTATATTATTTGTTACTTCTAGACTTTATAAAGTTAGTATATAATTTTATGAAAATTTATATTAAGTTTAAAGCCATTTTGTAAAATAAAAAATAAGAATCAATGATGAAATTCGATTCAAAATTTATGTCAAATAATTGAGTTCTTTACTAACATCAACAAAAAGTGATTTTTTTTTAAGTCGTCGATAAATAATTTTTTGTTAACTTTTCTTAAGCTTTGCTAGATTATAAGAAAAATTTTAGAATCTGATAATTATTAAAGAACAATCCTTAAAAGTATTCAATAGGAAAAATATATAAAATGCTTAAAGATTCTAAATTAAAGGTTTTCCTACAAAAAAAATGTCTTGAGTTCATCAAAGCATGATAAATTATATCAAAAAAATTGTAAAATAGGAAAATTGGAAATTTTTTCAAATAAAAAAATTTGTGATATTGAAATTTTCCTGTAAGTTCAAATTTAGATTTCTTAAAAGAAAAACTGCTTACATCTAAAGTTTTGCAAAAAAAAAAAAAAAAATGTGAAAATCTGATTAGTTTTTATTTTTTCTAAAACCTAAAAATATTTATTTCATTTTATATAAATATCTAGACACGTGTTTAAGAAAATTTACTTTTATATTATTCTTTTCTTTCATGAGACGTGAAGTATAACGATGCATACCCATTCATTAAGCAAATGCTACGAACACAACTACCATAACGATATTAACAATCGCAAATGTACCACACAAAAAACAAAAATTTGAATAACAACAATAACAAGAACAACAAAGAAAAACCATATTTTTTGAAGAGTTTTTTTTACATTTTCATTGAAATCTCAGGAGCTATTCAATCTATTTCAATGATTTTAAATAGCAACCTGCTCAGAGAGTCAGTGAATCATTTTTATCAAAACTGAGCATAAGATCGTATTTTCAACAAACGATCAGACATAGCTTATCAACTGAGCTTTTTATAAGGATCAAGAATATATATATTATGAGGTTTAGATTTTGTTTTCTTCTAATTATTACAAATGGAATGTGTAGGGTATAAAAGATCACTAAAGAAGCATTGACTAGTAAGTATTCTAGTACTTTAATTGAATTTGAGGGAACTATGAAATTTTTAATTAATGATTTTATTAAAGTCAACAATTATATTGCAAACGATTATTTACTCAGGAATATTTCCTTTTAGCAAATTCCTAATAGCAATCATTTTTTGAAATAAGTATAGCACAAAACCTGAAACTAAAAAATTGGAAATTTATTTTTTTAAGATATATTTGAAAGTTCTGATATTTTTGAAAATAATAATAAAACAATAATAATAACATAAAGGAGAATTGTTTATAGTTAGAAAAAGAAAACTACAAAAGAACTGAAAAACTAAATATTCTTGTCAAGCTTTACTTCCAATTTCTCAAACATACACAGTCAAAGATTATTTCTAAAGATATTTTTAAAACCTTAAATTAGGTCACTTATATATAAAGTAAGTTCCTTTTTACTTTACACAGACTTATAATTTTTATCAAAAATTATGTGCTATGTTTTGTTTATCTTCTATATCAATGTTTTTCTATATATTAATTAAATACAAAAATAACAACTTGAAATTCGCGGCTTACTTTTAGTTAATCGAATAATTGAAAATTAACAGATTTTAATCCATTTAAATCTTAGCCCCGATTAATGAACAGATTAAAAGAGAAATCTGATATATTGAATACACTGGTCTGCGTCGTTTGAACGACAAACGTGCTCTGGCCCCTGGGTGGCTGCCACTTTCAACTAGCTAATTTACTATGGATAAAATGAATAAAATTTTAGCGGTAGTGCATAAAGTTCACACAAGAAACGCGATAAAGTTAGGAATAAAGATAATAATAATGCAATGTTTTTCATAACGTGGAATTATGGATACTATCAGACTAGAAAACTGATAAACTCATTTTCTGATAGCCCATTTACATATACGTAATAAGTTAGTTATAATAGGCTTCTATCTTATAACCGGCTTTTCCAGATATAAAATTGCATAATCAGCTCTTGAGGTAAGCTAGTTATAACCAGATAATTTTGCAATATGTAACTCTGCATTTTATACCCTCCACTCCAGTGCGCAGAGGGTATATATAAGTTTGTCATTCCGTTTGTAATAATTAGAAAAAAAAATTTGGACCCCATAAAATATATATATTTGTGATCCTTATAACAACCGGAGTTGATATAGCGATGTCCGTCTGTCCGTCTGTCCGTCTGTGAAAATTATGATGACGGCATCAATCGGGCAGCTAGGGTACTGGTTGTCATAAAAAATGATTCATTAACATCCTGAAAAGTTCGCTATTTAAAATCGTCCAAATCGGTCTATTAGGGCCCGAGATTTGAATGAAGAACTAAAAAAAGTCTTGAAAAAATATAATTTTCTATGTTGTTCTTGTCACGATCACGCCCTCAATAGGATAGCTAAGGTGATCATTTTTAGTGAGAATGATTCAACAAATTCGTGGAAAGATTTCTATTTCAAAAATCATTAAAATCGGTGCAACAGGTCCAGGGAAATCTCTGAAAAATTAAAAAAAAATTAATAATATGATGTTTCTATATTGTTCTTGTTGTTATTCTAAATGTTGTATTGTTGCCATAGCTGGACTTGTTGTTTTTGTGGTCGTTGTGGTAATAATATAATAAAAACTAACCCTTTGTACATTTTTTATCAACTCTGGTAGAAAAATTTAAAAGTTTCCATTGTTTTGGCATCACTAAAAAATTTACTAGATAATTTCTGTCATTGCCTCGAGCCTGCCTGCAAAGTTTCAGATCGATTGGGTCACGGGAAAGGGGTTAAAATCGATCCAAAATTTTTTCGAGAAGCAGACACTACGAGTTAATATAAAGGGAGTAAAAATTCACCAGCACCTAAAGCAAATAATACTAAAATATGTACCTAGTTGTTGATAAAAAAAAACAATGTAAATTTAGCAAAAAAATTGTTATATATTAATTTATTTAAAGAGAAAAACACAAAAATAACGTTTGATGTTGTATTTTTTGTATGTAATATTTACATATACATACATACACATATTAAATAATACAAATAATATACATATATTCTATATATGTATATCCATAATAACTCCATGTTAGAAATAAATCGGTATATTATTTTATTTACAAAAAATTCTGAAATATTTTGTTGTGGGGAAAATACATTTCTTTTGCATTAACAGAGTTACACTTCATTTTGCTCAGCGTGACTATGCCACAGTAGATGGCGTCACAATTTTTGTTCTAATTAGCTTTGCAATAGTTATTTCTATTTTAACATGAATGTCAATATTTTCAACTGGATATCATACAGCACAATGTTAAGAGTATATACGGCCTGGTCTCTTATTTCATACGTTTTTTCATTATTCTTTTACAAATATGAACATAAGTTTGGCATATTAACTTTTGGTTGTCTTTATAAAATACAGTTACCGAGTTCATCAATGAGTTTTTTGCTTTCAAAACAGTTCTACATAGTTATATAGAATTATTATTCTGCTCTACCTACAAAATATCTGATTGCGATTACATCTAATTTTTAAAAATTGTTTGTTGGGAAATAAAGTACTTTTTCATTATGTGGCAACACCTTCTGTGTCTGTCTTTAAACTTACTTCTTTTTGTACGACCACTGAGTTTGGTCGTGTGCTATTTATATTGTGTTAAATAAAACATTGACTTTATTTGTTCAACTTTATTTCACTGGATTTTTATTAACCAAGAAAACTAACAGGTTATGGGCCCAGAGCAGCTCATGTGATATTCGAAAATGAGCGCGTTAATGAGAATAGAATCACTAACTCCAGAAAACTACGATACGTGGAAATTGCAAATGCGAGCAATTTTGATAAAAAATGATTTATGGACATATGTAGATGGCACAAAAGTTCGTCCGGATGACGCTGGTGCATCTGAATGGATCGCAAACGATCAGAACGCATGTGCAGACATTATGCTTTGTATAATTCCTTCGGAACTTGGTCAAATTGCAAATTGTTTGACATCTCGGGATATATGGGTGAAGCTTCAAGACGCATATCAATCAAAAGGACCAGCTCGAAAAGCAGCGCTTTTGAAAAAGGTCGCTTTGTCCAGATTGAAGGATTCTGAGAATGTTCGAGATCATTTAAACAGTTTTTTTGATGCTGTCGCGAGATTGAAAGAGATAAATGTCACCATCGGAGATGACTTGCTTGCTATCTTGCTCTTGTACAGCTTACCGGACTCGTATGAAACGTTTAGATGTGCGTTGGAAACACGAGACGAATTGCCAACTCCAGAAATATTGAGAGTGAAAATACTCGAAGAGAGTGCGAACAGAAAAATTAAAGAGGAAAATGACAGTCAGAATGCGATGTATGCGAATAAGCAGTTTAGGCAGAAAAATTCTAATTGGAAATCAAGGGCAAACTCTAATACAGCGAATAATCAGCAAAGAGAGCAAAACACAAACAGCAGAGAATGTTGGATCTGCGGCGAGGTCGGCCATTATGCAAGAAATTGCAAATCGAAAAGAAAACAAAGCGCGCGTTACACAGACGAAAACTCTGATGTAAACAAGGACGATAAAAACGACGCTATGATTACAACTGAATATAGTGCTTTTGCGAATAATTATGCTGGTTGGTGTTTAGACAGTGGCTCAACTGCACATATGAGTGCTGATATAGAAAACTTTGAGAAGATCGCAGACTGTGAAAGAAATTTGCATTTGGCAAATAATATGTCAACAAAAATTAAAGGCATAGGAAATATGAAATTATGCGTGAACGTGAAAAACAACGAAAAGTGTTTAAATGTGGAAAATGTGTGTTATGTGCCTGATTTACGCACAAACTTACTTTCAGTGGCGAAAATAACGGACCATGGGCACAAAGTTCGTTTTAAAGCGAACGAAGCGATAGTCATAAACAGTAAAAACGAAATTATGTGTAAAGCTAAAAGAATCGGTAATTTGTTTTACGTGAAAGACAATAAAGAGAGCGCGAATATTTGTGAAGGAAATTTGTCAAATATTGATCTATGGCATTATAAAATGGGCCATTTGAATGGACAAGACTTAAAACAACTTTGTGAAAAACAAATGGTTCATGGACTTGATTTGAAAGGCAATGAAAAATTGCAAAAATGTGAAACTTGTGTAAGTGAAAAACAAACACGGAAAATGTTTCCAAAAGGCGACGGCGATCGTTCAAGTGAACTTTTAGAAATTATACACAGCGATGTATGTGGTCCGATGCGTACTGCATCGATGGCAGGTAAAAAATATTTTGTCACATTTATAGATGAAAATTCGCGTTATTGTGAAGTATTCTTTATGAGGCAAAAGTCAGAGGTTCTTGACAAGTTTAAGGCCTATAAAAACGAAGTCGAAAACTTTACGGGAAAGCACATAAAATTCTTACAAACGGACAATGGCAGAGAATTTATAAACGGTGAATTTAATGACTTTTCGCAAAAAAGTGGCATAAGGCGTCGGTTAACGGCTCCGTACACCCCCGAACAGAACGGTGTAGCCGAGCGTAAAAATAGAACGTTGGTCGAAATGGCGCGGTGTATGATGAAACAAGCGGGTGTTCCTTCAAGTTTTTGGGCGGAAGCCATTAATACTGCGAACTTTATTAGAAATCATTGCCCAACAAAACCATTGACAAGTGAAGTGCCATATGAAATGTGGAACAATATGATGCCTACAGTGAAATATTTTCAAATATTTGGCACAAAAGCGTACGTTTTAAATAAGGAAAATAAAAGAGGCAAGCTCGATTCAAAATCTGAGGCACATATTTTTGTCGGTTACTCGGAAGAATCTAAAGCGTACAGATTGTGGTCCCCTTCTAAACTAAATATTGTGACCAGTCGTGATGTGGAATTCGTGAATAGGTTTTTCTATGATAATAAGTATGAAGACATTTATGTTGTTCAAAATGAAAATCGCGCGAGGGAAAATGGACATCATAATGACATTGAAATCGAGATTATCAATACAGGGCAAAATTCGTTAAAACCTTCGGAAAATGGTACGGTAAATAACTCAAATGAAAATGACACTATTGATAATACAACAGAAAAACGTGTAAGAGGTCGTCCAAAAATAATACGTTCCGGGTCTAGAGGTAGACCGAAAAAGTCTTATTGCGTGGCAAAAGACATCACCAATCAAAACGATGATGAAATCGACAAAGTCGATAGCGGCGAAGAAGGTGCAGGAGGATCATCATCAGAGGAAATTTTTGAAGACTGCGAAATGGTTTTTCATGCAATTGTCTGCGATCCAGCAACAACCGAAGAAGCTATGAGTGGCGGCGATGCCAAAATCTGGTTTAAAGCGTTAGAAGACGAGATCTTAGCACAGATAAAAAACAAGACTTGGGACATTGTCGAACGTCCAAGTGACAGAAAAACCATCGGAAACAGGTATGTTTTTAAAACAAAAGATGATTGTAAGAAAAAGGTGCGTCTTGTGGCCAAAGGTTATGCTCAACGTCCTGGCGAGGATTTCCACAATACATTTTCACCTGTTGTACGGTCCACTTCAATAAGATTAATGACAGCGTTCGCCGCAAAACTTGATTTGGAGATCCACCAAATGGATGTAGTCACTGCCTATTTGAATGGTAAGCTGGAGGAGACGGTACATATGGAATTACCAGAATATTTGCCTTACATACTGAAGAAAATTATTGATGGTGCTTCGATCGGATTGAATGGGTCACAACTGACTGACAGCGAAATCTTGAATACAACAGAAAATTGGCTAGAATCCATCAATGAATTACAGAATCCTGTGTGTTCGCTACGTAAGGCTCTATATGGACTGCGTCAATCGGGCCTATCCTGGTATAATGAGCTGACAACAGTATTAGAACGACTTGGTATGGTGAAAACTCAGCGAGATCCATGTTTGTTTGCTAAAAGTGAAGACGGCGATTTGTTGTTGGTGGCGATCTACGTTGACGATTTACTTATAGCATCGAACAATGAACATTTGATCAGCAAAATGAAGGCAGCGTTGACAACTTGTTTCGAGATGAAAGATATGGGACTTGCTAGCGTATGTCTTGGTGATGAGTTTAAGCACAATATACATATGCATCAAATGTTTTTGTCACAAAAGGGCTATACGAGTACAGTTTTGGAGCGATTCGGTATGGGAGATTGTAAGCCAGCACCAACTCCGATTGAAGTGAATCTCAAACTTAAAAAGCCAAATCCAATTGATGAAAGTGTGATGAAAATTTATCCCTACCAGAGCTTAATTGGGGCCTTAATGTATTTAGCGGTAACGACCCGCCCTGATATTGCATATGCGGTTAATTTCCTGAGTCAGTTTAATTCAAACTACAGTGTAAATCATTGGAAAGCAGCAAAACGCGTTCTACGATATCTGAAGGGGACTATTGATTACGGTTTACTATATGAGCGGAATGATAAGGAGCTGTATGGTGTTGCTGATGCGGACTGGGGCGCTGATTTATTAGACAGGCGTTCATATTCAGGCTTTGCATTTATTTTGTCTGGTGCAGCTATCTGTTGGGAAGCGCGAAAACAACGAACTGTTGCGTTATCAAGCACTGAATCCGAGTACCTGGCAATATCCGAGGCTACGAAGGAAGCATTATACTTAAAGGGTCTTCTTAACGAGATGGGCTTACCATGCGAAACGGTCAACTTACACAACGACACCCAGAGCGCTCAAAAGTTGATAGAAGGTTTTGGTTACCATCCGCGAACCAAGCATATAGATGTGCGACATAATTTTATACGTGATTGCGTATGCAGCGGTGACATAAAGATTAATTATATGCCTACTGAGAAGATGCCTGCAGATGTTCTTACCAAGGGTCTCCCGTCTGTTAAACATAATACTTGCATATTTGATTTGGGAGTAAATTAAACATATTTTTTTTGATAGTAAAAGTACTTTAAGAGGGGGTGTTGGGAAATAAAGTACTTTTTCATTATATGGCAACACCTTCTGTGTCTGTCTTTAAACTTACTTCTTTTCGTACGACCACTGAGTTTGGTCGTGTCCTATTTATATTGTGTTAAATAAAACATTGACTTTATTTGTTCAACTTTATTTCACTGGATTTTTATTAACCAAGAAAACTAACATTGTTTATAATTACTAAAGCATTATTATTCACATAAATACAAATTTAAGAAAATATCAATTCTAAAAACTGGAATTAAGATTTCCAATTATAAAATAGAAAATATTAATTGAATTTTAGAAAATCATATCAAAACGTCGGAAATAATAATTTTATATTTAGAAGACATCAATTGTATCAAATTCCAAAAAAAAAACCACCAAATATGTTTACATTTAAAAAATGTTTACATTAAGAAAAATATTGGCATTCAGGAGAAATTAATAGCTTTTCAGTAACTTCTTTTAACGATATTCGAATCGTTAAAAAAAGAAAAGCAAAATTATCAGTAAAATTTTTAAACGATATTCGCTATTGTTAAAGTCAGCTGTTGTTGTTATCTAAACGACAACCATTTTTGTGTTGTTTATTCAATCGATAAAAACTTAAATTTTTAGGTTGAAATGTCGTGATACATAAATAAAAATCATAAAATAGTGAAAATATTTTGCTTCTATTGAAAAATTTTTTTAATTAATAAAAAAATTTAATAGCATATTCAATTCATTATTTCATTTTCAAATAAATAAACAGAAATATTAGTAAAAAAATAGAGATATTAAACATAAACATAAAATCATCCTGTTAAACACGAAGTAATTTTTTTTTCTATTCTTCTTTGTGTTTTTCGCTTATTTTGACAGAGATGCCACTCGTTTACAATTTAAATAAATAGAAAAATAGATTTGTCGACTGTCGTTAAGATGTATGTACTTAGTGAATCACTTAATCCTTAGTGCAAACAACAATAGCTGTCGATATATTTTGCCATTGTCGGATCGTTGAAATTTACAGCATCGGACTACAGAAAACATTAATTTAAATTCAATGAATTTTATAAAACCTCAAATGATATTGAAGAATTGCGAACATAAAAATTGTTACATAAATAATCGCAATTTGAGGAGAATATTATTTATATATAAATTTTCACAATTTTTTTTTTTTGGATGAATATTTGAAGTTCTTCAGAAAATAAAGATAACACATTATTTTATTTAATATTTTTGCGATATTTGGTTTTTTGCGTTTGGCATCCCTAATTTAATTATTTATTATTATAAATTTATTCTCTATGTTTTCCAAATATGGCAACATTTTTTTGAAAATAAAGTTGAGAGAGCTTTTTTCGGTTATTATTTTGTTACTCCATCCGACCTATATGGCCGCAATGAAGACACTTTTGGCCAGTTAAAAGCCAAAAAAGCACGATTTAATGCATATAGCCACCCTACACAACCATTACCTTTGCAATGGAGGTTAGGGCGAGCTATGTAATTAGCAAAAACTAAATTAAACGAGAAGTTATGTCATATAACCGGAAACGCATGCATATAAGAAATGCATGCATATTTTTCCAATATTTTGTTTACATTTATCATCAATACTCAAACCGAGGTGGAGGGTATCAAAGATTCGGCACAGCCGAATTTAACACTCTTACTTGTTATATATTCAGTTGATAGAACGATTCATTTGGCATTTGAAAATCATAATAAATAACCAACTGTAGTTCACTTACATAATAAATAAAGAATAGCTTAACTTGAGTTTACTGGTATAACTAAAAAATGTTGATGGTACGTAGAACTTTTAATATAAAAATATAAAATAAATCAATAGACGCAAATGAAATGTTTAATTCAACTTGTGGAAAATTGAATGTTATTTACGAAAAATCTGTAATAACTAGGCGGAAGAAAAAAAAAATGGATACGCAAACCCATGGATGATCGAATACTTAAATAAATGCTATGAAATTATAAATAAACAAGTAAGAAAATTATAGTCGGTCTAGACCGACTATACGATACCCTATACCATGCGTTTAGAAACCCTCTCTCTTAGGCCCAACTAACTGAACATTGAAAATAAACAAAAACCAAATTTGAGTGGGATTTTTATTAATTTTTTTGGCTGCAGATATGAAAAAGTTCATATCGGGTGCTATATCTATAAAGGGACTAGGTCCAAAAATGGACCGATCCTGATCATGTTTGGTAAAGTCTCTTGTATTTTGCAAAAATATGTACAAACAAAATTTGAGAAGAATCAGTGCAATATTTTTGTTTTTTAATAGATTTAAGTGAAGATCGGGAAGCAGCTCTATATGGGGTCAAAGGGATCATTTTTGGACTACTCATTAGTGGATGTAATGAACGCATACAAACCCAATTTGAGTAAGATCTATATGAAAATTTGGATCTTATGGCAATTTATGTCGATTTCATATGGGTAATTTGTATGGGGGCTAGGTCTGAACATGGACCGATTCTCACCAATTTCAATAGCGTTCATCCCATGGCCGACAGAAGCTTATATACCAAATTTCATCAAAATATATTCATATTTGCGACCTGCAGTTTGATTACAAGCTTTACATGGACACACAGACGGACGGACGGACGGACGGACATTGTGAAATCAACTCGGAAAGTGATTCTGATTCGATCGGTATAATTAAAGATGGGTCTAGGTCAAATATTTTTGGTTGTTACAAACAGCAGCACAAAGTCATTATACCCAAACCACATAGTGGTATAGGGTATAAAAATAGAGAAATACGTCAAACAACAACAATTCTATAACAATAGGTCAATTGCAGGCATAACGTGGCGAACAGTTAATGAAATAATCAACAAAAACTTGCAGCACTGATGAAACAATACAAAGGAATTTCAAAAACTTAAATTTAACGAACATTTGTAACAATTTTGTTATAAGTTCTAAGGAAAATTTCAATCGAATTCTACATAACTGCAACATAAAAACAATTAAAACTCATCCAAATATTTTATATATTTTAATGATACAATTTGTAGACTGTCGATCATAGAGAAGGTTATCGACGAAATAGTATGCAGAACAATCACAGAACTTATACACACAGAAAAAGAATTGAATGGAATTCGGTTACCACTAGAAAAATTTGTTAATGGTTATATGAGTTTTTATTTTTATTCATAATTATTATAAGGTGCACAAAATTTTCTTTCTTATCTACCATATAAATAAAATTTATATAAAACTAGATGTAACCCGGTGTGTTTCGCTACCCCTCCCCGTCCCCCGCATCGTAATGAAAGGGCACACGCAAAGTCTCAAGGCTCTCACTTTTACAGTAATTCAGATATATGACTTTTAATATTAAGTTTGCATGGGGGTGCCACGCGCATTTCTCTGACTACTCACATTAATAATAGATGACCTGAGACAAATTTGCAAAGCTCTCTCTATAACAGTACTTAACATATATGATATTAAAAATTTACTTTGCATGTAGCATGGATTTTCAAAATTAGTTCTGAAAACACTTAACTATGGGCCTTGAATTTTGAATATCATTTGGCAAGTTTTCTTTTTTAGCGGTTTTTGATTTGGCCCATTTTTGATTTTTAAGATTTTTGTTTTTTGGTCGATTTTTATTTAACGCGATTTTAGGTTTTTGCCATTTTTGATTTTGGCGATATATTTTCCACGTCTTATCACATTGATAACTAATGTACTTGTCAAAAGACTGTCGCTTTCGTAGTACTTCCTATTTTTTATATAGGAGGTGCCACGCCTACTAATCCCATCCCGCCCAATTTTTATTGGATTACTCACATTAATATCTGATGGACTCGTGCAAAATGCCGGGTCTTTCCCTTTTATAGTACACCAGTTATATGATATTAGATATCTACTTTGCATGGGCGGTGTTACGCCCACTGCTCCGATCACGCCCATTTTTTTGTTCGACTAATCATACAAATAACCTATGGGCTCACGCAAAGCCACAAAGCTCTCTCTTTTACAGTACTCCAGTTATATGTCATTAAATAGTTACTTTGCATGGGGAGTGTCACGCCCATTGGTGTGATACCGTCAATTTTTTGTCCGAATACTCATACTAAGATCTGATAAGCTCGTGCAAAGTGTCAAAGCTTTCCCTTTCTAAGTACACCACTTATATGATATCATATATTTACATTGTATAGGCGGTGCCACGACCACTGCTCCCTCTAACTAATCACATGAATAACTTACTCTCACTAGACTCTCACTATTACAGTACTCCAGATGTAATGCATTTTATATTTACTTTGTATGGCATGTGCCATGCCTATTGGTGCGATACTGCCCATTTTTTTGTCCGACAACTCACATTAATAATAGGTGATATCAGTCAAATTTGAAAAGCTCTCTCTATCACAGTAATCGAGATGTATAATCTATAATATTAATAGGCTAGGCGACTTCTTGTGACCGATGTTTTGTTCTACCGTTTTACCCCGATTTTGACCAAACGTATATCATTTGAAAGGTATTTCTTTTTAGTCGTTCTGAAGATTTACAGATTTTTAAATGTTTTCCTATATTTTGAGTAAATTGGATTTAAGGTTCCTACTAATACATACATAAAATTATACAATGCTATGTGAGTTTGTGTTGATTTGTGAATTGTCTATAATTGATTAGCATACCTTTAGGGTCTTTATTTAATGGAAAAATAAAATTTCCTAGAATTTGCACTCGAATTTCGAGGGCTGGAATCTGCTAGTATTGAATTATTACTTGTATGGGAGGTACCACGCCCACTTATCGGATCCCGCCCATTTCCGGCGTAGCTACTAATATTAACAATAGGTGACCTCACACAAATTTGCAAAGCTCTCCCTATCATAATACTCAATATATATGTGATATTAAAAATTTACTTTGTGTGGGAGGTGCCACGCTCACTAAAAATATTAAAAGTTATAGCCTGTAGCACTTCCCATACCCGCTGTAAGACGTTGTGAAAATTTCATGAAGATCAGGTGCGTAGTTACGGAGATTACCTCCTACAAACAAACAAACAAATACACATTACCTTTTTATTATATTATTTAGTATAGATGAAAGTACTTACAATAACTAAATAAGTTCCCTTTACCAGTCGAAGTTTTTAAACAATTTATTAAACTAATTCAGTTAATGCAACTAAATGTTGGCGGTTGCAGTAACTTTTTCTATTCTAACAACGTATTTTAAACGTAAATTGTTGGTTAATATGTTGAAACGCTAACCCATAAAAATAAAGTTTTTAATATACTCTCTTTTTCGGAAATTAAATTTTCCGTCATGTATTTAAATAATTGATTGACTGAAAATGAAACATGTCTAAAAAATATTTATGTCAAAAATCTCATAAATATTTCCTTATTACACTATATTTAAGTTTTTTAAACGATAATTTGTTAGATCATTTTTATCGTCACCACGAGTTTGCTGCAAAGTTTCCGCTCGATTGGATCACGGGAAAAAGGTTAAAAATGAATCCAAAGTTTTTTTCGGCAGAAAGAAAAGGAGTAAAAAATCAACCCATAAAAACCAAATTTTTATTATACATATATATTCAATCATGTTACTCCTTTGAGGAGCATAGGGCCACAACAAATTGTTTCCATCTCCGTCTGTCTGACACTAGTCCTTTGACTTCATTCCAACTCGTTCGCGAAGATTTGATGTCGTTGATGAGCTGCCTTTCCCACGTATGTGCCGGACGTCCTCTTCTGCGAGATCCTTATGGGTTGCAGTCAATTGCTTTTCTGGTTATGTCGGAAGGAGGTTTCCTTTATTGTGTGGCCAATCCAATTCCAAGGCGTTGGACTGCGTAATATACATAACCGTTCGTTGGTAATTACCTCAGGCCACCTTATTCTGAACAAACGGCGGAGAGATCGGTTCACAAAAACTTGGAGGTGGTGTACGAGCCTGGGAGATGTGTTCCACGTTTCGCAATTGTAGAGCTAAATAGATTTGACATTCGAGTTGAAGATTTTAATTTTTATTCGGCGGGATAGTACTGTCGAGTGGCAGATATTTTTAAGAGCGCCGAATGTCTGACCGGCCTTTTTTAACCGGTTTAGGATGTCATCTTCGCTGCCTCCAGTAGTTGATTTGTTGTTGATCTTAAACGGTGTATCGATGTTTGTGTTTATACACAGAGCTTCAGTTTTCTGTGCGTTAATTTCGAGCCCAGCCCTAGAGGCGAGCGTGCTTAACGCATTCAGCTTTACTTTCAGATCTTCGTATTTTTTTGCTAGAAGACAGATGTCGTCTGCATAATCCAGATCATTCAGCTTTCCTTGAAGCCCCTATTGTATGCCTTTCTATTATACCCCATTTATTTGTAAATTAATTTACCATCTAAATTATGGTAATTGATTGGTTGACAATGAAACATGTCTAGAAAAATATCTGTGCCAAAAATCAATCATTTGTTTTTTGGAAAAAAAAAATTAAAAAAAAAAAAAAAAATGTGTCAGATCGTTGCCACGAGGCCGTATGTAAGGTTTCAGTTTGATTGGATTACGGGGAAAGGGTTAAAAATCGATGCAAAGTTTTGTCGACAAGCAGAGAAGCAGACACTACGAGTTAATATAAAGGGAGTAAAAATTAATCTATACTAAAAATTATTTTTCGGTCATATCTGATGAAAAAAACGTTTTAATTGTGTTGGTAATTTTGACCGCAAGAATATTGGATGGAACAATTATGAAAATATTAACACAACCGAATTTTCGAGTTTTGTTGTTATATATGATACATAAAATAAAAATAAATGGATCAGAAATTAATGTTTAATATATGAAAATGTTAAAAATTTAAAGTATATAAAGTTCATTAAAGGAATTTTGTTGAAATATAAGCAAACGGAAAACTTTGGATATATCGGTTTAATCTTTTAGGTATAACTGTGCGGACAGTGGTCTGTTTAGGTCTCATGAGTAAGGACTTCTAATAGATATCATTTAAGGAAACAATAGGAGAAGAAAACCATGATGCTTCTATTCACATATTCATAAAGAACAATATAGAGCACCAACCACGATGAAGCTATGTATGTACATTTACGGAAACAGTCAGCCAAGAAGACAATACGAATAGCCGCTGACCCGGATAATTCACTGATGATTAAAATTCCTCTAGAAATCGGCACTAAAATCATGCAGCACAAGCTACACATTGCAACAAAATTGTGTTATTTTAGTTAAAGATTCTGCATATATGTTCAACCACAATAAAAATTGCTCCAACAATAATGTATTGAGACAAGCCTATTTTTCAATGTTGGAATCTTGTGAATACATGCGAATAATGTGTGGGGGAATTCACTACTTGCAACGCCCTACAACAGACTCAAAATCGATTAATCTAAATCCTTCAGTGAAATCGTATAAAATGTGCTAGAGTACCAGCAATTCTTGCCAGCCGAATCAACAAGAATAACAATCGGAGCATCATACAAAATACAAATAAAATAGAAAAAGACGAAAATGTCTTAATCATACAACACATTTACTATATCACAATGGCATTAGAATGGTTTAATTATAATTGATTTTTGATCACAATTACAACTCCAGAACGACATGATCTTCAAAAATACAGCAATAAGTATGGAAAAAGTACTCTCTCATTTTTACTACAAACAATATTTAACCTGATGCTACAAGATTTCGTAAATACTGACATTTACAGTAGATGAAAAAACAACGAAACAAAAACATTAATATATACAATATTATAATTAAATTTTTATACCTGCAAACAAGCCCCTAAGGCTTCGCCATGTTAATTCTAAATGAATTGTAATAAATTTCAATATATATTTTAATAATATTAAAAAAAATATTTTTTTAATTAAACAACAAAAGCAAATATCGTTAGATAAACAGACAATTTATCACAAATTCCCCAGGAGCTCACATTTAAATATTTTATTCCAACAACATTTTTATATGTGCTATATGTATAGTTTGTTATTCCGTTTGTACTAAAATACTCTTTATCCTTAATATAGCGATGTCCGTATGTCCGTCTGTGGAAATTACGATAATGCCCCATATAGTTCAGTTGAGTTGTTTTTTTTTAACTGAAAATGATTCACTCCAGTGCAAGTTTCAAAATCATTAAAATTGGTTTAATAGATCTCAAGATTTCAATTAAAATGTGGAAAAAGCCCTTGAAAAAGATATGATTTTTCTATGTTGTTGTTGTTATTCAAAATTTTTTAATTTGAGTGTGATAGCTGTAATTGTTGTTGTTGTAGTGATCGTTGTGTTTATAGCATTTGCTTCATAAGTGTGCATGTATGGTTATACTCCACGAGTCAAGTCGTGCCGTTTAAAGCCAGTTTGGCGTTGCCTCCGATTAATTATTTAGTGCTGGTCAATTTTTCATCTTCAAAATGGTTAGACAACAAGAGAAAATGTATTTAAATTAAGGTGTTGAAAATAAAAATTCTGCTAATAAAAAAAAAGTAACGAAAATTCTGCGTTTTGCTGAAGCTTTTAATTGTTCATCCAACTTAATATTGTCGTATACGAATATCTGCTTTTGAATTGTATAAGAGTTTAGCCGATTTCTTTTCCTGCTTACTTTTTATACCCTATACCACTATGTGGTTTGGGTATAATGACTTTGTGCTGCTGTTTGTAACAACGAAAAATATTTGACCTAGACCCATCTTTAATTATACCGATCGAATCAGAATCATTTTTTGAGTTGATTTAACAATGTCCGTCCGTCCGTCCGTCCGTCCGTCCGTGTGTCCATGTAAAGCTTGTAATCAAACTGCAGGTCGCCAATATGAAAATATTTTGATGAAATTTGGTATATAAGCTTTTATCGGCCATGGGATGAATGCTGTTGAAATTGGTGAGAATCGGTCCATGTTCAGACCTAGCCCCCATACAAATTACCCCTATGAAATCGACATAAATTGCCATAAGATCCAAATTGTCATATAGATCTTACTCAAATTGGGTTTATATGCGTTCATTACATCCATTAATGAGTAGTCCAAAAATGATCCCTTTGGCCCTATATAGGGCTGCTTCCCGATCTTCACTTAAATCTATTAAAAAACAAAAATATTGCACTGATTCTTCTCAGATTTGGTTTGTATATATTTTTGCAAAATACAAGAGACTTTTCCAAACATGATCAGGATCAGTCCATTTTTGGACCTAGTCCCCATATAGATATAGCATCCGATATGAACTTTTTCATATCTGCTGCCAAAAAAATTAATAAAAATCCCACTCAAATTTGGTTTTTGCTTATTTTCTATGTCCAGTTAGTTGGGCCTAAGAGATAGGGTTTCTAAACGCATGGTATAGGGTATCGTATAGTCGGTCTAGACCGACTATAATTTTGTTACTTGTTTTTATTTATTTATTTATGGAATCATCCTTACAGACTACTTAAAGTATATATTTATTTAATTCAGTTAATTTAATGCATTTAAGTGTAATATAATATCTCTTCTCACAATATCCAAACTTTTATTAAAATCAATAAACTGATACAGCATATTAAACTCATCACAAATTCTACGTAGTGGATTAAAATTAGCATAGTTTGTACAATAATATTTGATAGTTAGAAAGTTATAATTTCTTGATGATCAAAAAGGGATATTTATATTTATTTTGTTGATAAGAAATTCAGATTTAAGACTACCATTTAACAGTTTTAACAGGTAAGTAACATTTAGCATATGTCTGCGACTTTTCAATGTAGGAAGCTTAATTAGAGCCAGACGATTTTCATAAGATGGCAACCTCATATTAGGATCCCAGCCCAAACCACGAAGACAAAATAACAAAAATTGTCTTTGAACTGATTCAATTTTGTTCGAATGTATATGATATTGCGGATCCCAGACTACAGACCCGTATTCGAGTATTGGTCTTACCAAGGTAGTAAACAATTGTTTTGTCGGATACGGATCCGAAAACTCTTTAGCCCACCGTTTAATGAATCCAAGTACACCAGTAGCTTTATTTATTGTTAGCGAAATATGACTTCTAAAGTCTAATTTTTTATCCAGAAGTACTCCAAGGTCATTGAATGAATCCACTAAATCAAGCACAGCATTATTCATGATATACCGACCGTTAATTGGAATTGAACTTGTAAATATCATATATTTGCATTTTTACATTTAGGTCCATTAGATTAATATTACACCAAGTAGTTAAACGATCAATATCATTCTGTAAAAGTGATTGTTGATCAAGATTGTTGAGGGTAAAAATTAACTTTACATCTTTTGCATACATTAATGTAGTTGAGTGTTTAATTACAGAAAGAAGATCATATATAAATAGCGTAAATAAAAGAGGTCCAAAGTGACTACCTTGAGGTACACCAGATAATACTTTTATGTTATTGGAATACGAGTTACGAAACTTAATACATTGTGTTGTGTCTTATAAATATGATCCAATCCATTTTATCAGCAATATACCAAAGCCCATATGGTCAAGCCTAAACAACAATAGATCATGATTTATTTTATCGAATGCCTTGCTAAAATCATTATAAATAACATCTGTTTGTTTCATATTAATAAAACCATTTAAAATCATTTACCAAAGTTGTAAGCTCCAAAAGATTTGTTATTGTAGAGCTTGATTTGCAGAATCCATGTTGCGTTGGAGATATGATAGAGGACACATGATGTGACAGCATGTCATATATAAGTTTTTCAAATAGTTTTGGAATAGCACTTAGTTTAGCAATACCTCTATAATTCGAAATACCAGCTTTAGATCCAGACTTAAAGAAGGGAATAATAAATGATTCTTTCCAAATGGGAGGAAAGTAACCCAATTTAAGGGATATGTTAAACATATAAGTCAAAGGAATATACAATAAATGTGCGCAGCGCTTTAAAATGCAACTAGGAACACCGTCAGGACCAGCAGCATACGACAATTTCAATTTTGTCAGGGCATTCAGAACTGTATGTTGATTGATGGATGGTATATTAATAATTGAAGATTCCGATATTATGTATGGATACAGATTATTGCTATTAAATACTGTCGAAGAATAAGTTGATGCAAAAAAGTCTCTAATCATATTACTTATGGAATTATCATCTGAAGATTCTAAATCACTGTACTTCATAACCGAAGGAAAGTCCGCAGTACGTCTTTTAGAATTAATAAATTTATAAAATGATTTTGGATTGTTTTTTAGATTATTCCTTACTTTAATTAAATAGTTATTATAGGTCAATTGATTAGCAATAATAAATTCCGATCTTGATAACGAGTATTTCATATAATCTATCAATGTTCCATATTTTCTATAATTTTTGTACATTTTGTTTTTCATGTTTTTAAGTTGAGATAGATGTTTTGTATTCCAAGGAGGACCATTCGATTTAGGAGGAAACATTTTAGGTACAGATGCCGGGAAACATTCAAAGAGGTGATGATAAAATGTATGCAAACACAAGTCCAAGTTATCGTTGCAACGAGATAACACATTTATCCAGTCAATTTGGAATAGATGGAGTTGTAAATCTTGGTAATTAGTTTTATTAAAGCAAAAGATTTTATCGCTGTGAGTTAACTTTTTTTTATGAAGAGGATAGGAACAAAAGCAAGATATCTCAAGTGTTGGATGGTATATATCTTCCGGATTAGAAATAGGGCTATGCCGCAATATTGAAAAGTCATTAGGTTCATTAACGAAAGTAAGGTTCAACAGTCTACCAAATGCATTTGTGATGGAGTTGACTTGGAAAAGACAATTTTCCAATAAACCATGAATAAATGCAGCTGAAGAATCGGAATAATGAGATGGAACTAAATAATTGGTATCAGGATCACCTTTCCAGGATGTAGACGGCATGTTAAAATCTCCAATTAACATTAATAAATCAGATGGTTTTATATAATTTTGGATTAAATCAAAATAATGCAGTTTTTTAGATAGAAATTGATACTTTCTATAAAAAAGACCATCATTGTTTTTATAAAAGAAATAATAATAAATATTTCTTATATAATGAATACTGGCCAAAAGGAAAAGCAATTAATAATAAATTTATATGGTATTAGATTTTAAGGCAACAGTACTAAAATGGTAACCGTACCCAATAGTGGTTACAATATTAAGTTTAAGACACAGGTGGAAGGTATCAAAGATTCGACACAGCCAAATTTAACTCTCTAACTTGTTTTCATATAGTTTATTCTTAAGCAATAATACATATATTAATGTCAATAATTTCAAGGTTTTTTAACACCAGTTCGAAAACTCCAATTTTACCTTTTTAAACGTTTGTTAAAAACATTTGCAAAAATAAACGGTTGGACTCTAAGATCTCATTGAGAACATAAAACGAAATGCAAATGGTGAATAATGTACGTGCATCTTTTATCATTTAGCTAGCGTGTCATTTTGATTTCAGCGATTTTTAGAAAGATTTGATTTTGGTTACTTATTTAACCTTCTGGCTAAATTTTTCTGTTTTTATATGTCAGATATCTTTTGTCAGATTTATTTCTTCAATTCTATAAATTATGGGAAAACCAGAATTCTCTAAACTAAACCTCTTTAAAGTCGAAGATCAAATTTTGAGAATTTTGATGTTATAAAAATAACATATGGAACTAATAGACATTTGTAAAAGCATTTTGATAAAACTTGATGATAATATTTCAATTTAAGAAAAAAATCATATACTTCGGTACTTATTATTAAAATCAATATATACTTTCTAACTTTCACGTCGATGTGCGTCCCGAAAGCATTGTTCGATTTGACTCAAATTTTTAACACTGATTTTTAAGAGCCAGTGTCATAATATTCCGATCTGAAAGTCTTGAAATTATTAAATAATGGTAGTCTATGTTTAATTTACCACAAGGGGTCCATTTGCTCGGGCGCTAGTACTGAACATGCCCCAATACCCAGCAATGAGATTTAGAAAATGATTCAAAGTCAATCAAACCGATGTCTTCCGATCAGGATGCAATTTGCACCCAGGTTAGTCCTATTGGATAGTAGTTTATATACAATTTTTCAACAAGATCGGTCCAGAACTCTCTGAGTTAGAAAGGGTCAAAATTTGACGTTTTGACCAAGCGGGTGTTTCTTCTCATCCATGTAACTTCTTACTTATTGTTCTTAGCAAAATTTGTCCCAAATAGTTTAGATAGCTATTTCTTCAGTCTTTCTTCAGTCTTTGGAATTTTAATAAGCGGTTTTTTTCTGTTTGGTAGGTGAGACTTTAGCTTTTAAGTTTTGCTATAAAACGTAATTCTCGACCGAAAATAAAAAAAGTTACGGAGGGTTTAAAGTACATTTTCATTTGTAATTGAATTTTAGAACAAAAGTGAAGTGTTAAAAGGTAAAAAAAGGTTTTATTTAATATAATGTCTTATTTTTTCAGGTAATTTTACAACTAATACTTTTTAACAATTTTTTAAGTCAATTTTTTCAGACAATGCCAAACTTTGGCCCGCGTAAACTTTTTAGTCCTAATGCGCACAAGGGCCGAGTTAAACTATAATTTATTAAACAGCGAACGTAAAAGTTACCTTATATTGGTTCAAGATAGAGAAGTTTCAATGAAAAACTCGTATGTTTTTGCTTTAGTTAAATTTTTTTTATTGTCTTTTTAAATATTTCTATATCAATTTTTATGGTAAATTTATGAAATATAACAAATTTTATTGTAAATTTACAAAATATATAAATTTTTATATCAAGAAAATTTTTTAACTATATAAAAAAGTGTAACTTATTGTTAGTGTAATGAAAAAGTACTTTAAATCAACCAATTTTAGTAAAAATTTCTTCTAAATAGCCTTGATTTTCATCTTCTAGAAGTTGTTTAGCTTCTTCGTCTAATTCAATAGAGGTAGTTTTTTGCATTTTTGTCGAATGTTGGACATTTATGGATCTGAAGTGCACAACAAAATAATGAAAAGGTCTTCATTAGTACAACATCTGAACATTTGCCTTGTGTTGTGCTCGCGAAAGAATCTGTAGTCTTTGTTCCTTTTTTCTTGCGCTTCTTCAGATAGATCTCCTATTGGTAGCATATTGTTTTGAATTATTTGTTCCCCATGGTACAAAATTTTATGAACTGTGGACGGCATATATCTCCAAGGGTATTTTTCATTATAAAGTATAAAGTATAGCTATTGGCGTACTCTCCAAATTTTTTTGCATTTATCTTTCTGCTGCATGCTAGAACTTGTAATATGATTTTGAATCGTATTATTAATTCATGATCTACACCTGTGATAGATGCTGCAGTTTCCGGATCGGAAAAAAATCTCCTTGCAGTATTTCCATCATTTGTGTTTCCTTTCCCTTGTTTTGGTTGGTCGATTACGAGGGGTAGCTGTAGATATTTTTGTTGAATTTGTTTCTTTGCTCTCTTTTTTCTTCATTTTCTTTGTTTTTTCTCACTGTTTCGCCTAACGGACCAAATTCCAAATCATAACCCAATTTAAGAATATGCTCCATGAAACGTATTCTAGCATGAATATGGCACATTCCAAAATCGTAGGCTTCCTTAAAACTATCATCTTCTGGTGGGGGTTGGCCTAATTGACTTGATGTCTTTTGGCATATAATGCACCCTGACGTTGACTTTGTTCCAGTTAAAGATTGTGCAACTTTTCCATCAATCATTGTGAGACACATTTTAAAATGTACTTCAATGTCTTGGTCATCAAATTTAAATATAACTGGTTGACGTTCCTTAATTTGATCTTTTATTTTTTGAACTTCTTCAGTTATGACATCTTTGGTTTCCTTTTTGAATGCAAATTTTATTGGTCTGCAATACTTTGTTGAAGAAGGAATTTAATTTTTCCATATATCAATTTCTGTTGCTCTACTAGTTGACGGCTCTAAGACGCTATACCTTTTTGTTAAGCGCAATGGAACGAAAGATACCATAAATAAATTAGCATCTGATGAATTTTCGGCATTAAATTGCTTGTATTGTTTCTGACCAGAGGATCCATCACATCCTCATTTAGAAATTAAAGTAATGCTGCCATTATCAATTTTTTTTAAATGATCAGTATCAAGCGTATTTAGCAATCGTTCTGCAGTATGTTCAAGGAGATCTTGCAATTTTATTTCTGCTGATCTTGAAGTGACACTAATAGCAGATTGTGAAGGTAAGCATTCTTTTTTGGCAGAAACTAAATCTCGATACTCTGGAAAAATCCCACAATTATTTTCATTGGTTCGCTTCCGCAATTCCTTATTAGATTTTTGGTCAATTTCAAATCCAACAATAGGGCGAACGCTTCTTCCGGCGTAAATTTCAAAATCCTCTTTGTGCGCTTTGGGCTCGCTTCTACTATTTTTTCAGTTATTTCAATTTTATTTTTTTTTATTTCGGGTTGGTTGAATTTGGTGCAAAAATGAATCCCTAATAATTCTTTGAGAAATTTCTTCATTGATATTCTCCAGCTTGCGCTTTCGAGATCTTTTACTACATCCGTCAATTGGTTTTGCGGGTCGACCCTTTTTTCCACTTTCGTTGGCACTCTCAAAAATAAGTTCCTTTATTAACCAATCTTGGTAACGTTTGTATATCTTTGCCTTGCTATGAGAGCATTCAATGTACCGTCTTTTCAAATTCGATGCAAAATTAGTAATTTTACTTTTGCGCATTTCAATGTCTTCTAGGTTACAATTCTTAAAGAAGTCGTTGCTCACTATGTGCAAAATTACATCGTCTACATCATTTCGTTGAAAATAAATATCTGCCAGATCTCTGTTACAGTACTTAGCCATTGCACAAATTGTAATGAATAATAATTGTGGAAACATTATTATAAATACTCTTTCTTGCAATTATGTAAAATAAAAAATTTTATCTTTTATTACCACTTTTAGAAGCATAAAAAACCCACACCCTAACCCCTTTTAAAAGGTGAAGCATACCTGCTCATATCTTAAAGGGCTATGTCACAATAGTTTTTTTTTACCATTTACCTGTTATTTAAATTGTTTCCCATTTTGTCAGGTATTTAAACTATATAACTCTAATTCAGACTATTAATGTTTTTGAAAGACACCTATGTAAATGTACAATTAAGCGCATTATATCTCAACCCTTTTTTATAAGTATATAACAACTCCTGACAACTTTACCGACACGCAAAAAAATACACCGCGGTGCACCGGTACGACCAACTTTTGTATTCATAACACTCAGACGGACGGACGGACATGGTTTAATCGACCCAGAAAGTGTTTTTGAGTCGATCTGTATAATAAAAGATGGATAAAGGTCCAATATTTTTGGCAGTTACAAACATCACCTCAAACTTAATATATCATAGTGGACAACTTTTGTATTCATAAATTTTGCAGAAAATATCTAACCTTGGGTCAGAAAAATTGTTCTGGTGCACACGGGCGGAAACTGGCGGGTGTATAATGGGGCATAGGAGTATAGGGGAGGGTTCGGACTATAGAAGAGTGCAAGATTTTTTCTGACTGCTTTTGACTGGTAGGAGTTATGTTCTATTAAGTAGGAGATTTTCGGAAAATTTTGACCTTTTTTAAAAATTTTTTTTTTTTTAATTTCTGAATGACTCAGTGATTTTGCGTTTTTAACGTTAATTGCATGGAAGCCACAAAATTATACAAAATTTATTTCACTTTAAAATCTTTTAAATCAAAAAAGTTACAGTCATTCAAAAATAAAAATTTACAAAGAAATTTTTAATTTTAGCAAAATACTGAGAAAGCCCATTTTCGAAGACCCTGTTCGCTGTGATATACTTGATATAGAGTCACAATTTTTTGGCTCCCGAGGTTTACTAGTATTTACTTTCAAATGAACAACATAACTTTAATATCGGTAACAAAAAAAAATGATTTTTGGCCGCCTTCTCAAAATATGGTCCACTGTGCAACGGTTTTTCAATTTTTACCATATGCACTAATTTGAATTTTTTCCTATTAGTGTGTAAATGTTTCTAAAACCTTAAAAATATACCATATACTGAGAAACTAGACAAATTAACCTTTCCAACGGTATGTAACATACCTAACTAAAATTTCATAACCTCAATACTGTAATAACCACAATATGTTAACCTCAGGAAGAAAATCACTTTTTTTTCTATAGAAATGTTGAAAAATTATTTTTTTATATATTTGTAATAATAATTAATTTAATACATAATAATAATAAAATTAAATAAATAAATAATTTAATAAAATTTAATCTTCATTACAACAGATCCATTTATATCATAATTATTTTTTATACTTACGTTTTAAAAATCCAGTCTTTCATCCAGCTTATTTGTCACATTTATTTGCTGCATTTTTAGCCTATCATTTATTGGCTTTACTATGTAGATTCAGCTGTTGATTTCGCTGCTGGTTTCTTGTTTGGCTTTGGAAAGAAATCGCATTGAGTGGAGGCAGAAAACTTTTTCATCTTGAGTCTTCCATCGACAAGCGGTATAAAAGCCTGGTATTGAGCGGTGCCATCGATTATTTGCGCAGCATCGAATCTGCTCTTCAGTGTTTTCAATGTTTTCTTGTGATCCTCTTTACTACTAAAAACTATTTTAGTTTCTTTATAATAATTCTTTGCCCAATGGAATAAAGCAGTCGCGTTTAAGATGTGTTCCTGATGATAGCACTGGAGGCTATACTTCGCTGCATTTTTTTTAAGGTTTGCTCCAATACCATCACATGCTTCTTTACCATTAGCAGTAGGATGAAAATGCCATTCAGCTGGCATTCCAAAATCGGTTTTATGAGCCATAAGATTTGCGAAGCTACTTTTGTTTTTAAAACGTTGACGAGCTCCGTCCGAAACGTAGTATACCTTCTTTACAGTAAATTTAGATTTTAGATATTTTAGTATTATCTTCTGGTACTCATAAACTGCAACGGTATCATGTTCGAAATCGTGGGATATGACTGCCACACTTTCGTGTTCCACTTCTTCATCTTTCTTGTAGTAAATAACTACTGTGATTATAGTTGCTTGGTCGTTATTGAAGTGAAGTGCTTGTATGGCATCCTGAAGAACATATTTATAGTTTTCTGCGAAATTATATGAAATAACGAATTCACCAGACTTCAAGCGTATTTTCAAATCCTTGAAGAATGACCATTGCTCTTTGACTAACAAGTCATGGGTTCTCAAGTTTAGCAATCCTGTACACATTTGTTCCACAAAATCATCCACATTTAAAGTTATTGTTTTCAATGTGCATCTTTCAGTCTGAATCCAAGATTCAAATTTGACCTCCTCCATATATTCTCGATCAAAAGAGTTGATTAAGTTCTCTTTGATAAATGTGGTTTCCGGGCAATTGGAACATTCACCTAAGTGGCAAGTAGTTGTTGCATTAGGACACATAGTCAATTTAAGGCAATTGCGATAATCGTGTAAATCTTCTGGCAAATCATCTGTTAAGTAATTTAAGTTGATTTCCTTCAACATCAATTTAACGTTTTCATGGTAAATGCAAACGCATACTGTGTGAGTTCCGCTGCTTCCTGCTAAAACGCAATGTTTTGGTCTCAGTTGGGTAAATTTTGTGAAGCCAATTTTGAAATGTTGCAAATAACTGTTTCAGGTTAGGGAGAACCATTCTCTTCTGCATTTGAACTTTCTTGCCATCGATTCGCACAGGCACCCAGTCTTTCATCCCTGCCATCACGCGACTCACATCATCTCGCTGATTAGACTGAGTTACTAGAGCTTCAGTTTCGCAATCTAAAGTTTTTCCTTTCTTTTTGTTTGGGAGTGTGAGAATCCCATGCTCAGCAACAAATTTTTTTTTTACAATTCTTGCTTTTCGGTGAGACACTCCAAACTCAGTCTTTATTTTTCCACAACTCCATGTCGATGGAGCAAGCGTGAGAAGTTGAATTCTTTCAGCTCTATTCTGTAACATTTTGTATTTCTCTTTTATTTGTTCAATACTGATACTGATACTGGCAAATCAGTAAGTCAACAGCTAAACCTAGTAACGCCAAGAAAAGATTGGAAAATAAGCAGCAAATAAAGGCGATACATAAGCTAGATGAAAGGCTGGGTATTCGAAAATTTACAAAATTTAAATACTTCAACAGCTACAATAAATTAATTTAAAAATAGTCAAATGGATCTAATGTGATTACGCTTAAATTTTATTCAATTATTTATCTTTTTATTTTTATTATCGTTACTATTATTATTATATATCACTTAATTATTATTACAAATAAAAAAAATTATTTTTCAACATTTCTATAGAAAAAAGTGATTTTTTTTCCTGAGGTTAACATATTGCGGGCATTACAGTAACGAAGGTATGAAATTTTAGTTAGGTATGTTACATACCATCGGAAAGGCTAATTTTTCTAGTTTCTCAGTATATGCCTTATTTTGAAGGTTTTAGAAACACTTACACACTAATAGAAAAAAAATTCAAATTAGTGCATATGGTAAAAATTGGAAAACCGTTGTCTTGAGTTACAAAACATTTTTTTTGATAGATATCGCACTCGCATCCCTCTAAGCGACCAAAAAGTTCTTAAAGGAAAAACCTAAGCTTTCTTTTTAGAAAAAAAAAATCCCTTTTTGAAAAAAAAAAAAGTTAAAAAAAATTTTGAATTTGCAAAAAAAAAGAGTAAAAAAAATGTTTTTAAACTTTTTTTCCGAAAGATTGAAGAAATAGCTATCTAAACTATTTGGGACAAATTTTGCTAACAACAATAGGTAAAAAGTTACATGGTTGGAAAAAAAAAACACCTGTTTGGTCAAAATATCAAATTTTGACCCCCTCTAACTCAGATAGTTCTGGCCCGATCTTGTTGAAAAATTGTGTAGGAACTACTATCCATAAGGCTAACCTTGGTGCAAATTTCATACCGATAGAAAGACATCAGTTTCAAAAGTTGGATCACTTGACATGAAACGCCCCATATACATACATATATAAACACAAACTATTTATACCCTGAGCACAGAAGGTTTAAAGATATTATTTGAACCTGGTTTTTATTCCTAAACCAAACATATGTATTTCAAATTATTCCAATATTCATCAAGTCTTAAGCCATTTGCTCATCTTACTTTTAAAATTCCTCAATTTATTTAATTTTCAACTACAAAGAATTGTAGAAGCAAGTATGCTACAATATCATGAGTTCACATGATCTCATAACAAAACATTGAAAAGTGTTTTGGCGGCATGCTATAACTTTGTTGTGCGCCTAGATATTTCATTTATGGTTCACTCCTTTTGAAGTCTTTATTATGAGACTCATATGTCATCTCAAACGAGACTGTAAGTATCGTTCTCTTGCTATATCTTAAAATAAAGACAACTGCGACGTGTTAATTATTTTAATGTCTCATAAACAAACAAGTTAATTGCAAATATACGAGGTTAAATGATGTTACTCGAATAGAACTTAAAAAAATGCAAAATAATCACAAAAATATAATCCTTTGATCATAACTGGATGTTTACGGTTATTTGTTTAATGTTTTATGATTATATTTAGTGCATTGTTGAAGTAAAAACAAAAACAATTTCAAACCAAATCCAATATTAATCTACCAGCGTCCAATGCTACTCAGAAATTCATTGTACGATTATGTGTATGGCCATGTAAAAGGTGTGAAAATTTTACATCTATGCTCCAAAAAGGATTATAAATTATGACACTTTACGAACTATCACCATCCGTTTGATGGGCAGCAGACAGAGGGTAATTGTGGTTGTGTTTGGTGGGCAATGATTAGGGCATTCAATACCGATATACTTATTATACCGATGCCGGTTAATCAATAGCGCTATTTCACTTAATTTACTCACCGAACAAAAATTACTTTTTTTTATTTTTCAATTCGAAGAATAAATGATCATGGCTATCACTGTGACATGTCTTGTTTCGTGAAAGGTCTGTCTAGCAGCAAAATGTAAAAATAGTGTAACAGATATTAAGACAAGTGAAATTAAGACTACTTATCAAATAAGTTTATTCACATATGTTTCAGGTGAAATATTAGTTTTGTCCTCCAGAACTTACTGGTGTTTTCACTACATTCAATTGCAATTCGATGGTTCTAGAAATAAAAATTTGACAGTCTTTACGAAGAGCGGCTTTAGCTAAAAAATTAGACTGTAAGTTACATTACACTAAGAAAATCACTTATAACCTGTCCAAATACTTAGGACATAATCTAATAAAGTTCGAAAAGAAAAATTATTAACAGTACATACATACTTATTATTATTTATACATATGTATGTGCATAATCTTATTTATACATGAATTCTTATTTTTTCTTTTGGATCATTCTATAGAAAAAAATATCAGAAGAATTTTACAAATAGAAATAATTATACATATTTTTAAGTTTAAAGTCATTACATGTAATTTTTAAATGATCTATGGCCCCAGCGATGCCATGTTTTTCAAATCAAAAAGCGCAAAAGGCGCTAAATTTGAATGAAACGAAAAGCGCTAGACAAACATACAAATGTTTGCAAAAAAATAATATTATATTTATTAATTATAAAAAATATTATATTATTTGTACATTTGAGATCATTTAGTATTTAATGAAATGTTTAAAGTGTTTATCATTTGGGTGCTTAGGTTCAGGTCGCGATAATTATTTTATTATATTTTTTTTTATATGCTATTGTAAGACCCAAATTAAATTTAAAATTTACATAACGCAAATTAATTCGTATAACGACAGATTCGATACACTTTGAAATTTATGCAAATTTATGGAAATCAAAAAGCAAAATATATTTTTGCAAAGAAATTGCGCTGTACATCGAAGAAAACAGCGGCCTGTATAATTTCACTATAAATGGTTTACATCAAATATGTCTGTTAATTTGTTTTCATACACAATATGATACCGATTAGTTATCAAGATGTCTCAAATTTTTGGTCAAAAAGGTGTAGTCGTATTGTCAAGTTAATTACATGTTTTAAAGTTTTCCAGCTGTAGTGTTTTATGAGTTGTTGCTGTCGAACATTTAAGAAGTATTATATATTTGTCAGCAAGTAAAGGTGCCCCTATGAAATTTCAGACTTATGATACATAGAGTGGCTGATGAATATTGCTATCAAAAAATTGTGTAAATACTTTTTTCTGTGTAACTTATCTGTTTCTTTTGTTAATATTTCAGTGACTGATGCTTAAAATTAATGAAAATGGATGATGAGTATGATGAAAGAAGAATTTGGATTACGCTATCACGCATTGGAGTCTATCATATCCTCTGAGCAGATGGACTAAAATGACCCTCGACCATGGCACAGCCAAAAGAAGGCCTTCTTATCGAGGTTTGGAAGCAGGAAACTATTTCTGCTGTAGGTGCTGTCGTACAAGTCAATCTTATAGTTTCGACAAGGAGTTTATCTACTTAAATGAGTATCAGAAGACATTCGTTACCGACAATTCTGCATAAGGATTTAAACTTAGTTCCTTATAGATTCGATGATGTTGAAAAAGGTTTTTTTTTCCAGAACCATACCGAAAGATAATCCTTCTGAAATCTCTGTGGTTTCAACAAGATAGTTAAATTTTCGATATAGCCGGGAATGTTATGACAGAATAGCAGCGAAAATTCCCCAATAAGCTGATTTAAAAAAAAATCATATTTCATTCTTCTCAGGTGTTCTGACTCTATTGCTTCAGAATTTTTCATGCAAACAGGCATTAATGAATAACTTTTTGATAAGATGTGGCACATGCATCACCTAGGAAAGTCATCAATATTTAATTATATGTATCATTTTTCAAACAAAAACAGTTGGATTTATCGTGTCAAATTTTAATGAAATTCAGCAAAAACATTATAAATTGTCAATTGTCACATACATTACGGCCAGAGGTCCCTTCTAGTGTCAAAATTGGCAAAATCGTTAAAATCTCAGTATAGTATCTTTACAATTCCGCACATTACTATAAACTATACAATACGATATTTTAATTTTCATCTAATTTTAAAAAGATTTTTGTAAATATTTCAATATACATATAACATGTCTAGAATATTTCATTTAAAATCATAAAAACAAAATCATGACAGAAATTAAGCATATAATTTAAGGACTTCATTTTTAAATTTTAATGCGTTACTATATAGCTGAATGTGATATGGTAGTGCGTTCCAAAGGCGTATGTCATTGATAAAAAATTGCCACTCGGATACGAGCGTTCTATATCTAATGGCGGTAACTCTTTTCCCCCTGCTGGATCTCTCAAATCTAAGTAAGTCATGTAGATACTTTGGTGTTTTCTCATATATAAAATAGTTCGTAGTTTGAGGTGGTTTTCGAAAGAGATTCCAAAAAGTTTTGTGTTGAACGGGGTGACTGAGCCATATCGCACAATATTTCTAAAAATGGATTTTAGTTTACACTTGCTAGCAGCATCACAATTTGAGAAAATTTCACATCCATAGAGCAAAGAGGGAATTAAATAAGCTTTAGCAAAAAGCATTCTAATGTTTAATGGTGTGCAGTGTTGAGTGGCCCAAACTGTTCTTAACATTCCATACGTTCTTCCCACAACATTGTTTACGTGATTTGTCCAAGAAAGGCTGTCATTGAATATAATTCCGAGATTTTTGACAGAGGTTACGACTTCAATTTGCTTGTTATTTAGTTTTACGTCAAAAACACGATCAAGATTCTGTAATCGTTTATGAATAACGATAAATTTCGATTTTTTCGGATTGAGACACAACCCATTTGCAGCTGCCCATTTATGTATGTTGCTTAAATCATAATTAAGCTTGGAAATTGATGTATTGAGCATTTTAACTGTGCTACTGAGATATACCTGGACGTCGTCAGCATACATATGTATATAACAATATTTTAGTTGACCTGGTAGATCATTAGCATATATGGAAAATAAAAGGGGCCCCAAAATCGATCCCTGAAGCACACCTCTAGATACAGAGACTGTGGTAGACAATCGGTTATGTAAGAATACTGTTTGTGAACGATCGGATAGGTACGAAGACACTGAAATTAAACATATGTTTCAAATTTTCACATAAAATAAAGTGATCTACCGTATCAAAGGCTTTCGACTGATCGAGCAGTACCAAGAGAACCACTTTTCCATTATCTATGTGTTGCCTTATTTCTTCGGAAACACTTAACAGAGTTGTGACACAGCTATGCTTAGGACGAAAACCCGATTGCCTTTCAGTAAGTAAGTTATTTCTTTTAACAAAGTCGCTTATTTGAGAATGTAACAGCTTTTCAAAGACTTTGGAGAGAAATGGAAGGATTGCAATTGGCCTAAATTCCTTGTTTGATTTAGGTATTGGTATAATCTTAGCATATTTCCATTTAAGTAGATAAGAACTTGTTGTAATAATGTGGTTGAAAAGATATGTAATATATGGTAGAATAAATGGCAAAAGCAACTTCTACCTAAATAATTTCTTTTTCTATAACCAATTTCCTGTTGCTTATAGTTTTCATCTTATGGTTTATGGCAGTATTTTTCAATACTAGTATACCTACCGGTTTCAACAAAATATACCGAAACACCGGTATTTGAATTTTGATAAGGTATTGGATGCCCTACCAATGATAAATTTTGCAAAGTGATTAATATTCATTAAAACGGTATGCCAGCACAATCATACATGAAACACTTTCATATACGAGTACAGTTAACATTATAAGTGTGTGTATGTGTGTGTGTGTGTATGTATGTATGTTTGCCAAATTATAACGCTGTTGTAAGTCGCGTGCTGGTCAAGCTGAAAAGTGTCAAAAGGGATTTAACACCCGTGTATCTGACATTAGAATCATTTGAATTTTGACACTTTGCAAGTTGACCAAGCAAATGGATAAATGACAGCATTTTGCTAATCCTCAAATAACAAAGATTTAAGCATACTCGTAATAAACACTTTGAACAGAAATAATGCAATGCAGTTTGATATGAAAGGTTTGTTGATGCATAATTTAGGGTTCTCTTAATTCAATTGATAATTACATATAACAGAAAAATATTTTGTTTATTTATTATTTTTTTTTTTTTGAAAAGTTAAAAAGTGACAGTAATTCTGAATGAGCTTTTACCATTTCTATCATGATTTCAGAAAAGGCGCGATTGCTTTTTTTTTTTTTTTAATTTAATCGATGAAAACCCAAAGTTTTATAAATTAACTCATAAAAACAAATTCGCCAACCAAATAATTCTAAAGCAGTTGTTCTTAATTCTTTTGCGCCCGCGGAGCACTTAATTAATATCGTTCCACTAATTTAAAACTATAATATATATGTATATATAGAGAAATGTATTAATTTTTTCATTAACTTTAATCTAAATAATAATTGTATACTAGGGCGGGTCGATTTGTAGGGACAAGGAAAATTATATCCTAGGGATCAAGTGACAAGGAAAATCATATTCTAGGGATCAATATAAGAAACTTTGCTAAGGAACCATACCTCTAAAACGAATTCTGATGTCCCGACTTTTGACCTGTGTCTGTCTGCCATGGGGCAACCCCATTCCCCCTCATGCAATTGATCTGAAACTTGGCCCATAGTCTTGTTGTGACTACAGATTAATTTTGGGGTAGTCACGCAGAGTCACGCATAGTCACGGAGTGATCTAAAAGTTATTTACCGTTATCCGATCGACCTTTCTAAATAACATAACAAAGTCAAGGCGTATGATTATTATTTATTAGCAGAGTAGAAGATACGTGTACGTATGAGTGTTAATTTTAATATTGAATCAAACATAGTCAGCCCAATTCTAAACAAAAATGGTGATTTTTTGAAATGTTTGTATGGGGAACCCCCCATGGGGTTCCAGGGGGTGTGCCACTGGCATAGGTGGGTCGGCCCTCCAAAGTTAGTGGGGGTCGACATACATTTGTACTCGATTGGGGCACTCTAAATGGCTCAAAGTGAGACAGACAGACAGACAGGTCAAAAGTCGGGACATCAAAATTCTTTTTCTAGGTATGGTTCTTCGGGCAAAGTTTCTTATTTTAATCCCTAGGATACGATTTTCCTTGTCACTTGGGCGACTTTTAAATCGACAGGCAGTATTGTATACATATTATAAAATAGAATTAACATAATTAAAACTGTTACAATTTCAAAATTAGCACCGATAAAAATAATATGATAAAATATTCATGGGATATTTTAGCCTTGCGAATTTTATATATTTCGTCAATATAACGTCTAATATGAGATATTGCCACCTTCATCTGTTAGTTAATTTCAACTTAAATTTTATTACGTAAGATACTTACTTATACAACTCTTTTGTTGTCAATTCTTATAAATTCTAATCAATTATCAAATAAAAACACATTTACAGTACGTGAAGTTTATGTTTATATAACGACGCACAGTGAACCATATTTTGAGAAGGCGGCCAAAAATCATTTTTTTTTTTGTTAGCGATTTTTAAGTTATGTTATCTATTTGGAAGTAAATACTAGTAAACCTCGGGAGCCAAAAAATTGCGACTCTATCTCAACCATATCACAGCGAACAGGGTCTTCGAAAATGGTCTTTCTCAGTATTTTGCTAAAATTAAAAATTTCTTTGTAAATTTTTATTTTGAATGACTGTAACTTTTTCGGTTTCAAAGATTTTGAAGTGAAATAAATTCTGTATAATTTTGTGGCTTCCGTACTTTTAATTTTAAAAATGTAAAATCACTGAGTCATTCCGAAATAAAAAAGAAAATTTTTTTAAAAAAGGTCAAAATTTTCCGAAAATCTCCTACTTAATAGAGCATAACTCCTACCAGTCAAAAGCAGTCAGAAAAAATCTTGCACTATTCTATAGTCGAAACCCTCCCCTATACTCCTATACCCCACTATACACCCGCCAGTTTCCGCCCGTGCGCACCAGAACAATTTTTCTGACCCAAGGTTAGATATTTTCTGCAAAATTTATGAATACAAAAGTTGTCCACTATGTGGTTAGGATATATTAAGTTTGAGGTGATGTTTGTAACTGCCAAAAATATTGGACCTTTATCTATCTTTTATTATACGGATCGACTCAAAAACACTTTCTGAGTCGATTAAACGATGTCCGTCCGTCCGTCTGAGTGTTATGAATACAAAAGTTGGTCGTACCGGTGTATTTTTTTGCGTGTCGGTAGAGTTGTCAGGAGTTGCTATATACTTATAAAAAAAGGGTTGAGATATAATGCGCTTAATTGTTACAGGTACATTTACATAGGTATCTTTCAAAAACATTATTAGTCTGAATTAGAGTTATATAGTTTAAATACCTGACAAAATGTGAAACAATTTAAATAACAGGTAAATGGTAAAAAAAAACTATTGTGACATAGCCCTTTAAGATATGAGCAGGTATGCTTCACCTTTTAAAAGGGGTTAGGGTGTGGGTTTTTTATGCATCTAAAAGTGGTAAGATGAAATTCCTTCTTTAACAAAGTATTGCAGACCAATAAAATTTGCATTCAAAAAGGAAACGAAAGATGTCATAACTGAAGAAGTTCAAAAATAAAAGATCAAATTAAGGAACTTCAACCAGTAATATTTAAATTTGATGACCGAGACATTGAAGTACATTTTAAAATGTGTCTCACAATGATTGATGGAAAAGTTGCACAAGCTTTAGCTGGAACGAAGTCAACGTCAAGCTGCATTATATGCCAAAAGACATCAGGTCAATTAAGCCAACCCCCACCAGAAGACGATTGTTTTAAGGAAGCCTACGAAGTTAGAATGTCCCCTCTTCATGCTAGAATACGTTTCATGGAGTATATTCTTAAATTGGGTTATGATTTGGAATTTGGTCCGTTAGGCGAAACAGTGAGAAAAATCAAAGAAAATGAAAAAAAGAGAAAGAACAAAAAAACAAATTCAACAAAAATATCTACAGTTAGGCCTCGTAATCGACCAACCAAAACAAGGGGGAAGGAAATACAAATGATGGAAATACTGCAAGGAGATTTTTTTCCGATCTGTAAACTGCAGCATCTATCACAGGTGTAGATCATGAATTAATAAGACGATTCAAAATCATATTACAAGTTCTAACATGCAGCAGAAAGATAAATGCAAAAAAATTTGGAGAGTACGCCAATAAAACAGCTATACTTTATAATGAAGAATACTCTTGGAGATATATGCCATCCATAGTTCATAAAATTTTGTACCATGGGGAACAAATAATTCAAAACAATATGCTACCAATAGGAGATCTATCTGAAGAAGCGTAAGAAAAAAGGAACGAAGACTACAGATTCTTTCGCGAACACAACACAAGGAAAATGTTCAGATGTTGTACTAATGAAGACCTTATCACTATTTTGTTGTGCACTTCAGATCCATATATGTCCAACATTCGTCAAAAATGTAAAATTACCTCTATTGAATTAGACGAAGAAGCTAATCAACTTCTAGAAGATGAAAATCAAGGCTATTTAGAAGAAATTTTCACTAAAATTGGTTGATTTAAAGTACTTTTTCATTACACTAACAACAAGTTACACTTTTTTTTTATATAGTTAAAAAATTTTCTTGATTTAAAAATTTATATATTTTGCAAATTTACAATAAAAATTGTTATATTTCATAAATTTACCATGAAAATTGATATAGAAATATTTAAAAAGACAATAAAAAAAAAATTTAACTAAAGCAAAAACATACGAGTTTTTCATTGAAACTTCTCTATCTTGAACCAATATAAGGTAACTTTTACGTTCGCTGCTTAATAAATTATATTTTAATTCGGGATCTTTAAAAAAAAAAACAACCTTTGGCCCTTGTGCACATTAGGACTAAACAGTTTACGGTGGCCAAAGTTCGGCATTTTCTGAAAAAATTAACTTAAAAAATTGTTAAGAAGTATTAGTTGTAAAATTAACTGAAAAAATAAAACATTATATTAAAAAAAACCTTTTTTACATTTTAACACTTCACTTTTGTACTAAAATTCAACTACAAATGAAAATGTATTTTAAACCCTCCGTAACTTTTTTTTATTTTCGGTCGAGAATTACGTTTTATAGCAAAACTTAAAGGCTAAAGTCTCACCTACCAAACAAAAAAAACAGCGTATCAAAATTCCAATCCAATCAAAAGTTATAGATTTTTGACCGCCTTCTCGTCAAATGGTCCACTGTGCGACGCACAGTGGCTGAAAATCATTTTTCATTGGCCAAAATTCTGTAACTTTTGAACCGATCAAAATATTTTAGTACTGTTTTTTTTAATAGATAGATAGATAGTTGATCTTGACTCAGTGTGAATTTCATTTAAATTGATTGAGTAGTTTTTAAGGAATTCTAGGTCAAAATTTAACTTTTGATTTTTTTTAACTTTTAGCGTGATATATGTTTTTTTTTATTTATTTTTATTTATTAGAAAGTGTCATATTTGGAGTTAAATAATTATTATAAACATTTTTTGTAATAATGAAATTTTTTTAATGCTTACACTCAAAAAAATTTTTACACTCAAAAAAATTTTTACACGCAACAAAATAGTAAAATTCACTAGAAATTTAACTAGTATTACTAAAAAATTAAAAATGTTTGCTATCAAATTTGCAATTTGCTTACACTCAAGAAATATTATTATTACTACAGAAAAATTTATTAGTGTTTGCTGCCTAATTTGTTACACTAGCTAAATAAATCTGCTAAACATTAGCGCAATGATTCTAATTTTTTTTTTAATTTTGATATGAAAATATGGGTGGTTATTTTTTGAATCTTTCTTATCTATTAAAACATTGCATTCATATGTGGGAAACCTTTTAAGAATAAAAACTGCAATAGATTTAAATAGCATTTGTAACAATGGTAGGTTCTGTTTATTATTATTTTTTACTAATACTATGTTTTTCGTACTTAAATAACAATGAAAGGCAATTATAATTATTATTCATTAGACTCAAATATTGATTGCAAATATTCTATATTTTGTTCTGTGCTATTTCTGTTCTTTAGTAGTTTTTTGGCTTCTTCATCTAAATCCCGATGTTCCACTTTCCATTGATTTCGAATACTGGAGTTGAACGGATCTGACGTTGCCAATAATATATTAAATAGATCTTCATTTGTGGAATTTCGTGACATTTTTCTAGTATTGTGCTGTCTATAAAATCTGTAATCCTTGTTCCTTTTTTCCTGAGCCTCCTCTGATAGATCTCCAAGTGGCACCAAATGATATTTAATGACATCTTCTCCATGATAAAGGATTTTGTGGACTGTTGCAGACATATTTCTCCATGGGTAGTTGGTTGTATATATTTTTGCAGTTTCCTTAGCATAATCTCCAAATTTTCTAGAGTCAATTTCTTCATTGCACGCAAGTACTTCTAGGATTATTTTAAATCTGAAAATAAGGTTTAAATCCACTCCTGTTATTTCAGATGCTGTTTCTGGATCTGAAAAGAATCTTCTTGCGGTATTGCCATCATTTGTATTGCCTGACCCTTGTTTTGGCTGATCTATAATCAATCCAAATTTGCGATATTCATCTTGAACATGTTTCTTTTTTAAACTTCTTAACTCTTTGTTGGTTTCGTTGTTTCTTATTGATCCTGAAGGCCCGAAATCCAAATCATAACTGATTTTTAGTATGTGTTCCATAAGTCGTATTCTTGCATGTAGTGGTGATAATCCAAATTCGAAGGCATCGGTATTATCGAATGATTTTGTCGGGACTTGGTTTAATTGGCTTGATGTTGCTTGGCATATAATGCAGTTGGATGCAGCCTTCGTGTTAGTCAAAGCCTGACCTACTTTTCCATCTATCATTGTCAGCACTAATTGGTAGCTTACTTCAATTTGCTGCCCATCTAACTGTAATTGTAATGGCTGTAGTGTTGCTATTTGGGCCTTGATATCACTAACTTCTTTGTTAATGGCATCATGACTTTCTTTTTTGAATTCAAATTTGATTGGCCTGCAGTATTTCGTAGAAGATGGTGTCTCATTTTTCCAAATATCCATTGTTTGCGTTGTACTACTCGAAGGCTCCGAATCTTCCAAAATCTTTTTCAATCGCAATGGTACAAATGATACCATGAACATATCTGAGTCCGAAATATTTTCACATACAACTTGTTTGTATTGTTTTTGTCCCGAAGAACCATCACATCCCCATTTACAAAATAGAATTAACTTTGTGTTTCCATATTTCTTTAACTCAGTTCCTGTTATTGATTGTAGCAAGCGTTCTGCCGAAATTGGTGTGATTGTAATAGTGTCCTTTGATGGCAAACAGTCTATTTTAGCAGCTGTTATGTGATGATATGCTGGATACATATTTGAGCCTTTTTCAATCGCACGCAATCTGAGCTGAATATATTGGTGTTTTGTTAATTTCAAATCCAGAAATAATGCTAATGCCTCCTCATTTGTGAACTGTTTTGCATCGCTCGGAGTTGGTATACTTTTAAGAATTCGCTTTGTTCTCACTGGACTAGCATTACAAGTTTTTTCAATGATATCCACTTTTGTTAATTGGTTTTGTGCTCGTAATTGATGTAGAAAAGATTCTTTTATATTTGTAGAACCAATTTCCTCGTTAAAATTTTTAAGTTTCCGCCTCTTAGATCTATCGCTGCAGTTGTCCAATGATTTGCATGGTCTTCCAGCCTTATCTAGCTTTGCTGTTTCTCCACCAACATTAAGTTGGCCTTCTAACCAGTTTGCACTTTTATTATAAAACTTTTGTTTACAGTAGTTAACTTCTTTCAATCGTTTTTTAGTACTTTGACGAAATTAGATAATTGCTCTTGTATTTCGGTACTAGACGAATTTAAGTTTAATTTTATTTTAACGTAACTAAGAACATCTTCCTGGTTTTTGTTTCGAAAATACTCTTCGGCCAGTTCTTTATAACTAAAGTTCTCCATATTTTTCTCAATATTTTTATTTGCGTCTGTTATCACTTTTTTTTATCACTTTTTATCACTTGCGAATATACGTCCGTACACTTGAAGTATTAACTTATTATTGAGTAATCCCTTATAGAATCCGTCATTTTATACATTTTTAGGTACATGTTATTCACACATTGATCTTTAATTTCATAGCAGGTAGTACTTAAATTGAACAAAACTGCACTTGTTATCCAGACTTCAATATCAGGTAAAACTAATTAGTTTCTCGCCAATATGGGGTGGTTTTTTATCTTTAGTGGTTTAGTGCCGCGATTATTGACAAACTTATAAAATTGTTTATGACTTTGGTTGACCCTTAAATTTGACAACAGGTAAATTAAGAAAGAGATCATTTGTTTACTGTAGAACCTATTGTGATCATTTTATGACTTATTTTTTTGCTGATCAAAACAAAGCCAATAAACCCTTTCGCAGGTATTTTATTTAATTATTTTACTTTTACGTAGTCTAAAGTAAAAAAACAAAATTTTTTTTAGAGTAATTTTTTTAGAGTAATTTCATTAAAATGAAAAAAGTGTTCTACCGGGGGCTCGGGGGGGTTGCAAAAGTATATATAGGGTTAAACAGGATACATTCGCCTTTCTCCGGGTGGTATACGTTTCTTGTTCCCTTACTTCCTTTAGAAGTTCTATTCCACTAAAGTTTAAATTTGAGAAAAATATAGTGGTTTCATAAATATTTCATAACGCCCCTAATATCAAACGTTAGAACTGTGACTACTTACAAAAACTAAAGACTATAATCCTACTAACATTATAAAAAAGACCGCAGGCCAATATCGATGATAGCTTGCGAGTAGTAACCATTTATTTTTGATAAAAAACAAAAAAAAAACACCTTTTGCTGAATTAAAAAAAACAGTTGAGTTTGACAGCATGCCACGCCCACAATTATCAATAGTTTAACCTAATTTTTTGGCTACCTTAATCTGGATATATAAGCTACAAAAAGGAGTAAAAATTTTAAAAATCGATGACAAAAAAAAATTTGACTTTTGGCCAATGAAATCAAAATTTGAGCCACAGTGCGACGTTCAACACGACTCTAACCCTCTTGTTTACTCCAGGGTCTGGCCATGCCCTTTTTGTTTTCTTCATGTATTTTTTATATTTCCTGAGCAGCTATCGTTATGATATTCCATGATATCCTCACGGATACATTTTAGAATATATTAGTGCACTTTTCAAGTTTTTGTTTAATAGGGGGTATACATTTTAGCGGTTTTCAAACTCTAGTCATATTCGCAACACCTGGGTCTGACCAGACCCGCAACATTTTCTTAATATTTTAATAGGTATTGACACTTTTTCTTGACAAAATTTGAAAAAAAACAAAGTAAACATGAACTACAATGAGCATAAGCTGTAATGAAAACAATCAGTTCATTCGAAATTGTGATTCAATTTAGAGTGAAATGACATAGACCGGCTCAAAATTGAGCAAAGTGCCACTTGCAGCCGCTGTAAACCGCACCGTTAACATAACATTATGCGACTTACTGGAGGTCCTGTGTAAAAAAAATCAATTTAAATTAAAGTATTTAAGAATTTTTTTTACCCACACCGTACTTATTATCTTAAATGCAACAAATCGGTATGACGATGATTCGATATCCAAGGGGAATCAAAATAACCCAGACAAGAACAAAGTGTGGAAGACATTTACAGAAGACGAGTTAGATGCTTTCATAGGCATAATTTTAACTTCTGGTGTACGCCATAACAATATGCCACATGCATCTGTCCTCTGGAAAACAACATATCTACCAATTTTTAGAGCGACAATGTCGTACCATCGCTTCATCTCTTTATTGAGTTATATCCGATTTGATGATAGCCGCATGCGTAAATTTCGTGCCCAAACTGCTAAAGTTGCAACAATTAGTGACATTTGGAACATAGCGGCCGCCAAAAATTTATCAAGTATATTCCCTGAAAGCATGTTAGGTATGGCATTAAAAAAAGGGTGGGCGTGTGATGTCAAGACTCATTACCCACTACGCGGCAATATATACATTGGTAAAAATGCAAATGGAAACCGCGATACAGACCAAGACGAAACGGAAATGATGCGATTAGCTGCAAGATGTGCTCACTCCGGTAAAAGGTTGATAAATATTGGTTTGGGTTTTGTTGGTACTGTTCGGAGTAGCATGTATTCCATCTGAATTGAAAAAACACAGCTCCTGGCCAATTCTTTCCTCAGAATTTGGATTTTTTTAAAATGATATTGCTATATGCTCATATGTTCCGAAAAAAATAAAGTCGTTAATATTCTCTCCACTCAAACAAACCGGAAGCACTTAAATATTATAATCAAAACTAATGTGGAGTCGATGGAGTGAACCAAATGTTATCGCATTATAACACTAAAAGGCGCAGAAAGAGATGGAGTTCAGATTTTTTTTTTTTTTTTTTCAATATAATAATTGTCTGGCATTGGTAAGTTGTATAATTTGTAAGGAAGTAGGTGGCCTCAAAAATACAGATGCTCGCAGAAATTTCCAGTTTTCTCTATCTGAGTCACAAGCTCGTCCTGAAATAGAGAACCGTTGCACCAATCCACAAGTTATAAAGCAGTTCTCCAGTCGATCAGCTATTGAAAAATTCCTCGGCTGACCTTTAATGGCAAGTTTTTTAATCTTATATGTGTGTTACATATTATAAATTTATATCTTTTTGATTTTTCAGACAGTTATAACAAATGTTATTACATCAAGCGGAGCCAAAGTTATAGAGAAGTGACGAGACTGTCAATTATGTAATGCCTGTGATAAAGTACGTCGAAAAACTCGCTTTTTTTGTGAAAAATGTTTGCAGCAAATATGTCACCAACAATCAAAATATGCCTATACATGTTTCTCATGCATAAATGAAGAGCTCCAAGAATAAATTCAACATTTTCTTTAAGCTTTTTAATTATTTAATTCCTGAGATACTTTTTTGTTTAGTTATTTAGTTAAAACTAGCAGATTCCAGCGCTCGAAATTCGAGCGCAAATTCTAGGAATTTTATTTTTTCATTAAATAAAGATCATAAAAGTATGCTAATCAATTAAAGTCAATTCGCAAATCAACACAAAAAACAAACTCATTTTATTACAAACACATTAACAAATTTAATAAACACACACATAGCATTGTATAATTTTATGTATGTGTTAGTAAAGGAAAAAATTTAAAAATCTGTAAATCTGCAAAATGGTTAAAAAAATACCTTTCAAATAATATACGTTTGGTCATAGTCGGGATAAAACGGTAGAACAAAACATCAGTCACAAGAAATGGCCTAGTCTTTTAATATTATAGATAGATGCATATATTATTTTGAATAATAAATAATTTTCTTAATACAAAATCTTTATATTTACTTATACGTTTTTTTTATAAAGTCCTATAGTTATGTGCCGGGTCTGGCTAGACCCTGGTGTTATGAATGTGAAAAATCAATGTGGTGTAAACATAAGGGCTAAATACTTTTAGCTTGCTTGATTTAATTTTCAAAGAATAAAGTTTTTGAAACGCCGTGAAACTATATAAACCAGTGAAGACCGTTCCAAACACGCTGGTGCTCGGCTTCTTATATGTATACAGCCGAACGAAAACAAAAATACTCATCAAAGAGTAAAACTAAACAACAATTTCATTCAGTCTTATGAAAGCTTTTGCACAAAGCAGGTCTATGTCGCATTGCTTTTTGAAATTCATATATATTTTTTTTAATAGGTACACAGAGAATATTTGTTTAAAAGAAACCAAAAATGTTGAGGAAATTTCGAAGACTTGATAAACTAAATTACGCAAAGCAGTTGAATCTGCTATAAATTAAACATTTTCTATAAATTACATACGTCGCCTCCATATGACAACACTATAGCTGTCTTGTATACATTTTTTTTTTTTTAATTTTAAAAAATATCCAGCTAGTTACTGCAGGCTGTTAAGTTTTTTTAGTTTTTGGTAACATATCACTTATTAACCTTTGAAATTTCTTATCTTTTTAAGTTTTGCTATTTTTTTCTTTTTTTTTTAAAGAAATTAATAATTTATTATTACTTATTTGATTTAATAAACTTCAAACTTATGGATAAAAGAGAATTTCTTCACATTTTTTTTTTATATTTTCAGAATGTAAGATTTAAAATTTTAAAACAACGAATTATATTTAAAATTTTACCATATTCTTCGTGAACTCAACTATTTTCCCTTTTATTCATTCATAAACACATTGATACAAAATCTACACAAACTCATTTAATAGCGGCAAGGTTCAGAAAATACACACATGAAACACACAATGTTCTGTTCAAAAGCAGCCAGCACATATCTTTATTTTCATATCAATTATGTGCGTTTCTAAATTTTCTACGGTGCCCAACACAACCATGACTGTGTTCGTTTTAATATTTCGTTATTTACACGAACATTTTTTTATCACGTACTTTTTGTTTCAATCACACATAAAGCACACATTTTTGAGTGTTGCTTTATTTGAAGTTCATGTTCTGGTACGTGTACTGAAAAAAAAACAGAACATGTACAATAAACAGCCGCAATGAATCTGTTTACTTTTAAACACGTTGCTATATCGATGATTTGGATCTTCACGAATAAGATCTAAAACTAGGTCATTGTGGAAGTATTATCAGTGCAATCAGTGATGATGGGGCCAATATTAGTACAGACATGGCATGAAAAGTGTTTAACTTAAATTTATATTAATTACATAGAAATGCTGCATATAAGTAGTAGCTAAAAGTAGAAATCGGTTTTGAACTTAGTAGCTTTTAATATTTTCTAGAGCTGATTATTGATGTATAATATAATTTACATTATTTAGAGGCGGAACGACGTTATACAGGAATTGTGTTTCTTGCGAGTTTCATCGGGTCGAAGCGGGATTTGTCAAAATATATGTTGAAATAGTAGAACAATTTTATGCTGATCGGAGTTCCACTTCGCGTTGCATAAAAATCATCTGATACAGACCCCAATTCTATTATACCGATCAACTCAAAAGCACATTCTGAGTAGATTATGCACTTTAGTCTGTCCGTTTGCCTGTGTGTAACTTTGAAAGCAAAATATGAACTATATAATTTTATCAGGCAAGGGATCATCGCTGCAGAAATTGGTGAAAATTGGTGTGCGTTAAGCCTTAGCCTACATACGAATAACTTAAGTTGCTTTAAAGTATTCGGTTTTAAGTTTGGTCAATACAAAATTTTTAAATTTATGTTTTAAATATTCTTCAAATTATCGATCAAATACGAAGAATAGAGAAATTACAAAAAATTATAAAAAATGTTAACAAACTGCAGAACAGAACACAAAAATTAACATAAAATATTAAACAAAAATAATTCTAAAAGACAATTTAAATAAACATAAACATAAAAATTTTAAATTAATTGAGATTTTATTTTTTTTTAGATTTAAATTTTTTTTTTACTTAAATGCAATTCATAAACATAAGAAAAATTCAGAAGAGCTTTGAGCAATTAAAGATATAAATTAGTGTGATTTTGTAAAATAATCTTTTAAAAATACTTTTTTTTTTTTTTGTATTATAATATTTGATTTGGATTTTTTATAATATATGTAAGTCAAAATTATATATAAGTAAAATTTATATATTGAGTTTTACCATCTATTTTTTGGTTATATAAATTGATAATTTTTCAGAAATAGAACATTTTTTTTCTTCTAAACGAATTTAACAAATTAATCACTTTATGTGATTCATCGACACAACTGGATCGGAATACCAAAATTTCCAAGCTCTTCGACTTATTTTTCTTTATTTGATCGATTAATAGAATAATTCTTAACCGGTTAACAATATTACTTAAGGTCCATTTTATGATATAAGTATATATATTTTACTGAAATCTGGTTTATCTCTGTTTATTATATTCATAAACTACACTGTGCAACAGTAAAACACAATACACGGACTTGATAGTATAGGCTCGCTTCTACTATCAAAGGATAGCAAATCCCTATACTCAGTTTGGTGACAATATTTTTTTTTTTTTTGGTCCTCTAAAGATTTTGAAAATAAGTGATTTTTGTTCAACAGCTAATTCAGACTTGTATATATCGCTTAATTATATTTGCAATAATGTAGCTAAGAATTCGTTCAAAAACTCTTATTTACACTTTATCAGCTTTTCTTACACATTTTTTTTTGAAAAATATAGAAAAAAATTATTTTTTTGTCACATATCAATACAATCTGAACGTGTTTAGTCACCCTAAATAGTTCAAAAAACCACTTGCTACCTTAAAATTGTCTTTTTACTAGACTGCACTTTTATTGCATTTTTATACCCTATACCAATATGTGGTTTGGGTATAATGATTTTGTGCTGCTGTTTGTAACAACCAAAAATATTTGACCTACACCCATCTTTAATTATACCGATCGAATCAGAATCACTATCTGATTCGATTTAACGATGTCCGTCCGTCCGTCCGTCCGTCCGTCTGTGTGTTCATGTAAAGCTTGTAATCAAACTGCAGGTCGCAAATATGAATATATTTTGATGAAATTTGGTATGTGAGCTTTAATCGGCCATGGGATGAACGCTATTGAAATTGGTGAGAATCGGTCCATGTTCAGACCTAGCCCCCATACAAATGACCCCTATGAAATCGACTTAAATTGTCATAAGATACAAATTATCATATAAATCTTATTTAAATTGGGTTTGTATGTGTTTATTACATCCATTAATCAGTAGTCCAAAAATTATGTCTATGGGACAACTCTTAGCCATAGGCCCCATCTAGAGCTGCTTCCCGATCTTCACTTAAATCTATCAAAAAACTAAAATATTGCAATGATTCTTCTCAAATTTTGTTTGTATATATTTTTGCAAAATACAAGAGACCTTACCAAACATGGTCAGGATCGGTCCATTTTTGGGCCTAGTCCCCATATAGACTTAGCATCCGATATGGAATTTTTCATATCTGCAGCCGAAAAAATTAAGAAAAATCCCACTCAAATTTGGTTTATGCTTATTTTCTATATCCAGTTAGTTGGGTCTGAGAGATAGGGTCTCTAAACGCATGGTTTAGGGTATCATATAGTCGGTCTAGACCGACTATAATTTTTTTACTTGTTTAAACTTTCTTTGTTATTGTTGCATTTCTTGTGTTGTTGATTTAAATATTATATATATTTAGATTATGTTATTGTTTTGCTTAATTTTAGTAGTTGTTATTTTTAAGCTTTTTTTTTAGTGACATTTTTGCGATCGCGAATAATAGCATTGCAATTAAATGTAATCAAAACAAGTAAGAGTGTTAAATTCGGCTGTGCCGAATCTTTAATACCCTCCACCTCGGTTTGAGTATTGATAATAAATGTAAACAAAATATTGGAAAAAGTAAACAATTTGTTAAACTTAATACCAAATTATTTAAGAAAATTCTTTGGGTTGGTTTTCGTCTTTTCTATTATTTCGGAGTTATTTCGGTGTTTGCTTTTTGGTCATCGTGGTTGCTGATCGGCATGCATTTAGGTTATATACCTATATGCATGCGTTTCCGGTTATATGACATAACTTCTCGTTTAATTTAGTTTTTGCTAACTAAATAGCTCGCCCTAACCTCCATTGCAAAGGTAATGGTTGTGTAGGGTGGCTATATGCATTAAATCGTGCTAACTGGAGATGGCTGTACAGTTTCTATTAACTGGCCAAATATTTCTTCATTGTGGCCATATGGTCGGATGGAGTAACAAAATAATAACCAAAAAGAAAAAAAGCTCTTTCAACTTTTTTTTTAAATATTTTGAAAACATAGAGAATAAATTTATAATAATAAATAATCAAATTAGGGATGCCAAACGCAAAAAACCAAAAGTCCCAAACATTTTAAATAAAATAATTTGTTCTCTTTATTTTTATGTATTGTCGACAGCGTATTGACAGTGTATTGAAGACAGCGCTGTCTTCAATTTTTTCCAAATTTCTCTTACATTGCATAAAGTATTATCTTTTCTAGTATTAGAAAATGTATACATGATCTCGAACCGAACTATAAATAACTAATTATTAAAATAATTTAATGTTATCTTTATTTTCTGAAAAACTTCAAATTTTCATCCAAAAAAAATTGTGAAAATTTATATATAAAAAATAACATTCTCATCAAATTGCGTTTACTTATGTAACAATTTTTATGTTAGCAATTCTTAAATATCATTTGACGTTTTCTAAAATTCATTGAATTTAAATTAATATTTTCTGTAGTGCCATTCTGTAAATTTCAAATTCAACGATCTGACAATCGCAAAATATATCGACAGCTATTGTTGTTTGCACTAAGGATTAAGTGATTCACTAAGTACATACATCTTAACGACAGTCGACAAATCAGTTTTTCTATTTATTTAAATTGTAAGCTAGTGGCACCTCTGTCAAAATAAGCGAAAAACACAAAGAATAGAAAAAAACAAGTTACTTCGTGTTTGACAGGATGATTTTATGTTTATGTTTAATACCTTTATTTTTTTTACTAATATTTCTGTTTATTTATTTGAAAATGAAATAATGAATAGAATATGCTGTTTAATTTTTTTATTTATATAAAAAAGTTTTTTTAATAAAAGTAAAAAATTTTCACTATTTTATGATTTTTATTTATGTATGACGACATTTCAACCTAAAAATTTAAGTTTTTATCGATTGAATAAACAACACAAAAATGGTTGTCGTTTAGATAACAACAACAGCTGACTTTAACAATAGCGAATATCGTTTAAAAATTTTACTGATAATTTTGCAATTTTCTTTTTTTTTTACGATTCGACTATCGTTAAAAGAAGTCACTGAATCATGGTACTGAAAAGTTATTAATATCTCCTGAATGGCAATATTTTTTTTTAAATGTAAACATTTTTAAATGTAAATATATTTGGTGTTTTTTTTTTTGGAATTTCAATTTGTGTTTAACGAATAAAATTTATATATTAAAGATGCAATTGATGTCTTCTAAATTTAAAATTATTATTTCCGACGTTTTGATATGATTTTCTGAAATTCAGTTAATATTTTCTAATTTATAATTGGATATTTTAATTTCATTTTTTATAAGAATTGATATTTTCTTAAATTTGAATGGAAAATTTAAAAAGCGCAATTTTGTATTTATGTGAATAATACTGCTTTAGTAATTATAAACAATTTGTAAAAATTAGATGTAATCGCAATCAGATATTTTGTAGGTAAAGCAGAATAATAATTCTATATAACTATGTAGAACTGTTTTGAAAGCAAAAAACTCATTAATGAACTCGGTAACTTATATTCATATTTGTAAAAGAATAATGAAAAAACGTATGAAATAAAAGACCAGCCCGTGTATACTCTTACCATTGTTCTGTATGATATCTAGTTGAAAATATTGACATTCATGTTAAAATATAAATAACTATTGCAAAGCTAATTAGAACAAAAATTGTGGCGCCATCTAATGTGGCATAGTCACGCGGAGCAAAATGAAGTGACACTTTGTTAATGCACAACAAAATATTGCAGAATTTTATGTAAATAAAATAATATACCGATTTATTTCTAACATGCAGTTACTATGAATACACATACATACATACATATATATAATATATGTATATTATTTGTATTATTTAATATGTGTATGTATGTATATGTAAATATTACACACAAAAAATACAACATCAAACGTTATTTTTGTGTTTTTCTCTTTAAATAAATTAATATATACAATTTTTTTTTGCTAAATTTACATTGTTTTTTTATTAACAACTAGGTACATATTTTAGCATTATTTCCTTTAGATGCTGGTGAATTTTTATTCCCTTTATATTAACTCGTAGTGCCTGCTTGTCGAAAAATTTTTGGATCGATTTTAACCCCTTTCCCGTGACCTAATCGATCTGAAATTTTGCAGGCAGGCTCGAGGCAATGACAGAAATGATCAAGTAATTTTTTTAGTGATGCCAAAACAATGGAAACTTTTACATTTTTCTACCAGAGTTGATAAAAAAATGTACAAAGCGTTAGTTTTTATTATATTATTACCACAACGACCACAAATACAACAAGTCCAGCTATGACAACAATACAACATTTAGAATAACAACAAGAACAATATAGAAACATCATATTTTTCATTTTTTTTTAATTTTTCAGAGATTTCCCTGCACCTGTTCCACCGATTTTAATGATTTTTGAAATAGAAATCTTCCCATGAATTTGGTGAATCATTCTCACTAAAAATAATCACCCTAGCTGTCCTATGGAGGGCGTGATCGTGACAAAAAAACATAGAAAATTATATTTTTTCAAGACTTTTTTTAATTCTTCATTCAAATCTCGGGCCCTCATTGACCGATTTGTACGATTTTTAATAGCAAACTTCTCAGGATGTTAGTGAATCATTTTTACGAGTACCCTAGCTGCCCGATTGATGCCGTCATCATGATTTCCACAGACGGACAGACGGACATCGCTATATCTACTCCGGTTGTTATAAGGATCACAAATATATATATTTTATGGGGTCCAAATTTTTTTCTAATTAGTACAAACGGAATGACAAACTTATACATACCCTCTGCACACTGGAGTGGAGCGTATAAAAATATAAAAATAAAATGTGTTTTTGAATAAATTATATAGTATTTTATCACCAATTTGCACAGATACCAAAATGAAATTCGAGCAATCTCTATGGCTCGTCACTACAATGTTATGTACATTGTTTTTTCAGATTTGCTTTCGACAAGATGAAAGATTTTTTTTTTCAAAAATTAAATGTTAAATCCGTACTCCCGAAGAGATTTAAAATTTCATATTCCAGAAAGGAAAATTTTTACAGTTTAATAAAATATTTAATTTGTACAAAGATAAGCTAGCCATACTGTTCATATGTTTGAATGGAATACATTAAACACATTAATAAAAAAATACGTACATGGTCTGCAAAAGAATATGCAATACCATTATTTTGACTTATTTATGGATTTTCAATATATTATTTATTGCCCATTGGAAAAAAATCATTCAAATATTTCCATCATGTAAATGTGTGTTCGCTTTAATACTGAATATTAATTATTGGAAAAAATTTTATTTATTGAGCGAGTAGTATAAAAACAAACTAAATATTATGGGTTTCAACTATGATTTAACACTTATTTATTAAATATACAACAATAAAATCCATAAATTTATTAACATAAAGTTATTATATTTTATTTAAATTTATTGTAACTATTAAGATATTAGTAGTGGAATACATATACATACATATGAGTATGTGTTTACAAACGCTGTATTCTTCTGCAATGTAAAATATATAGTCTCCTTTAACATAACCGGACCATAGACAACAAATAAAATGAAAAAGATATGAAACTTGCTTATCGAAAGTTTTGAAAATTCGAGTAAAAAATAGGCTTGCCAAGTTATTGTATAGATGGGGAATACATATAACCTTATTATAGTTAATGGAACTGTTTTTAAGTCAATCCATAAGAAATTATGATTTAATAAGGCATCTCCGAAGCAATATTGTGTTAATTGTACACAACTATACTAACATATTATTTTAAAATAGACAACCAATGTACAAACATTAAATAACTAAGTATCAGGATTGATCAATGGATGTTCGAATAAATGATGGGATGCATGACTGGTTAATGCGATTTACAAGTAGGAATGTATAACCCAAATTTTTCATGTCATTCAACAACTGAGCATCACAAAGCATTAAGTACTTAAACTTTATTGAGGCGTTCATTATCCTTACGTGCAAATGAACAACAATTTCAATAGGATTAATTCAAACACAATGGATACATACAAATAAAACGAAGAATTTAATAATGTACAGGGGACATACATATATATGGAATATATATATAAAAAATATAGCAAAAAGAACAACAGTTCTGTAAATAAAAATATGAGAAAATCTTAAGACATTCTTTTTTAAGAAGATTAAGTCTGTGTAGTGGTATGTACGTACGTAGGTATATCCAGAACGCCGGAAGGAAAATATTTAAGTATGTTGCTTTTTGATTAATGTCAACTTATTACCAGATGTTTGTATGGATGACCCAATTTTTAAGTTTTGAACAACAAAAAAGGTGCAATTTTTATTAGTTTAGGCCGACTATTTGATACCCTATACCAAGAGTTACGAGAAAGGGTCTTATATCCAACTTTGCTGAGATCAAAATTGGATATAGAAAATAAGTATACTCTAAAATTGAGTAGCATTGTTATCAATTTGTGCCCTGCTGATATGAAAAAGTTCATAGCGTATTTTGTTTTCCTATGGGGTCCAGGTCTATCCGTATCATATTTAGAAAAGTAACATATTTTACTTAAAAACATATATAAATCAATTTTGAGAAAGATCTATGCAATAATAGTTTTTTTTTTTGATAGTTGAATTGAATATCGTGCAGCAGCTTTATGACTAAACATGGTCCTACTAGGATTATTTTTGGCTGTAATAAATACACATAAACAATAATAACAATAATATACATGATCCGATGTTCACCAATTTCAATTTTAAGCGTTCCATGGTCGATACAGGATTATATAAAAATATCATCAACATAATTCATATTTACGACCTGCAGTTTGATTACAAAGTTTGGATGTACACACAGGTGGGTCAAGTTCAAATATTTTTTGTATATACACACATCACCACTAAATCATTATACTGTCACCAGAGTGGTATAATGTATAATTGTGTCATTTTTTGTTATGGGGGGGGGGGGGGGGAGAATTTAGAAACAACCCCCCTCCCCCTTCTAAATTCTAAGTAACCAACTAAACAACTGACAAACTTAGCATATCATCAATCATATGTTTAATCACAAAATTGGAGACAGTTAACAAAACATTTAGTTGTCCTTGCATTCCAAACGTACTTATTAGGTGGCATTCGTATGTATGTGGTGGTTTCATTACCATGCATGATTAACAATAAACGGAAGTACTTGAAAATATCAGTAGAGATAATAAACACCAATATACAATGTGTTTAGTATTGAGTGTGTTTGTTATCAACAAATTTTATCATTTTATTTGGTTGATTCGTTTAAATGGTAAAAGTTTAACAAAATTAGAACAAACTGTCACCTCGTCCTAGTAGCATGTTGTACAAAAGTTTTCGAAACCCAATCATCCACCCACTCTCATAGTAAAAATCACCAACGAATCTATAGGCGGTACTGCCAACTAAAATTATAACCTCAAACTAACTGAGGGCCTTGACTTTAATATATATTTTGCATATAAATAGCATAGCATCGGCAAATCTTGGGTCATTTTGAGAGAAAAACCCCGCACCAAACGTATATTCCAAAAGGACCCAGATAAGAAAAAAAGATTGTTTTTTTTATATTTTTCTATAAATTCAATAATCAGAATCACTTTCTGAGTCTATTATTATTATTTATTATTATAGTATTTAATAGTTTCAGAAATCTTGATTTATTTAATAAATTTAAAAAGAAAAACTACAATGAAAAGTTCTTTCTAGCCGGTGCGGAAACTTTTATAATGATCACGAAATATTGATTTACAATTTCTGAATCATTAGATATATATTTGGTTATGTGGACCAAAATTGGAATCGAAATTTCATAGTGAACTCTAATATACAATACCTACATCAATATTTGATAAAGTATTCCACAATATTTCGGTATAACGATAATCATCCGTGAGCTAAACCGTTTGAAAAAGCATCCAAAAATTTTATTTTTTATGAATAAAAAAATACTTGAGGTACATTCCGTCCAGCAAAACATTTTTTTTAAGAAATTCATGAATTCTTCGATTCTGCGTCAAAACATAAATAAAAGTTTGCTACAGACTTGATAACGTAATTTTAATATAATTATTTTGACGTTTTTTAATGCTTTTTTTCATGAAAATGTAAATAATTTATTTGAATTTCTTTTCCTTTATTTACAATCTATTTTACATTATATAACACGTAAAGTTTTTGACTGATGTATTTGCAGTATTTCTACATTAGAGTTGCTCGTTGTACCCCACGACTGAAGGCCATATGTTATTAATTAACGTATGAATGTTGCTCTTATGTACAGTTATTAATTAATACTTTACAATAATGTTCTGTAACTAAAGAATGGAAAACAAAACGAAATATATTTAATTTTGCCAAGATTCGCATTAAATACACAACAAAATAACAGGAGAATCTCGTTATGTTTAGTGTGTTTACATTTGGTTCAATATCACGAATAATGAAATTTCGATTAAAATCGCAAAAAAATCTCGTGAATTCCCATATAAGTTGAAATCTCGATAATTGGCGACATTTCCACGAAATCTCCCAAAATCAGAATCAACCCTGCGTATATAACATTTTTAGTTTGGGACGAATATAATTGATATTAACGAATAAAGTGTTTACTGAAATAAATGTACTAAAGAAGAAGGGTTAAATGTTAAAGAAAAATATTATTAAATCTTAATCTCAATTAAATTTCATGAATTACAAAAATTCAAACATTTGTATCGATTTATATGATTTTTTTTATAAATAAATTAATTTTCAGCATTTGGATAAACATATTATCCTATTTTTACTAGAAGAAAACAAATTTCTACCACAAATAAATATATAAAAAAAACAAGTGAGAGTGTTAAATTCGGCTGAGCCGAACCTTTAATACCCCCCACCCATTTTCTAAACCCTAAACACTAAGAGACACAAAAGGCTAGATTTGAAGCATTTCTTTTCACTGAAAACAATTATTAACTACACTGAGCATTAATCTAAACACATACAATCGCATTTTTGTTTGTTTGTTTATCAGAGATCAGAGATGGTTGTAAAAAAAAAAAAACAAAAGCAACAAGCAAACAATAATGTGTGCGTATGACGACTGATACATATGTTCAATTACGTTTAAACATTTTGCATAGTTATACCCTATACCACTATGTGGTTTGGGTATAATGACTTTGTGCTGCTGTTTGCAACTACCAAAAATATTTGACCTAGACCCATCTTTTATTATACCGATCGAATCAGAATCACTATCTGATTCGATTTAACGATGTCCTTCCGTCTGTGTGTCCATGTAGACCTTGTAATCAAACTGCAGGTTGCAAATAAAAATATATTTTGATGAAATTTGGTATACAAGCTTTTATCGGCCATAGGATTAGCCCCCATACAAAAGACCCCTATGAAATCGACATAAATTGACATAAGATCCAAATTGTCATATAGATCTAACTCAAATTGGGTTTGTATGCGTTTATTACATCCATTAATGAGTAGTCCAAAAATGATCCCTGTGGGAAAACTCTTAGCCATAGGGCCCATATAAAGCTGCTTCCCGATCTTCACTTAAATCTATCAAAAAACAAAAATATTGCACTGATTCTTCTCAAATTTTGTTTATATATATTTTTGCAAAATACAAGAGACTTTACCAAACATAGTCAGGATTAGTCCATTTTTGGGCCTAGTCCCAATATAGATATAGCATCCGCTATGAACTTTTTCATATCAGCAGCCAAAAAAATTAATAAAAATCCCGCTCAAATTTGGTTTAGTTGGGCCTATGAGATAGGGTCTCTAAACGCATGGTATAGGGTATCATACTTGTTTTTATTTGAAATTTGATCGCAGTGTCTATATTTTCGACGTCATTTCACACCAATTTGGTCCAGACACTCAAAATTCAATAAGATTGTGACGAACATTTTAAGTCTAAGTAGTGTGACCCCCTCGACTTATTGCTGAAAGAAGAATGTTTTTAACATACGGGCTGACAGAGAGACATCGCCAGATTGACTTGCCCTTTCATAATGATCAAGAATATATATAGATTATGGGGTCTCCGGAATTCATTTCGAAGAGTTACAAACGGATTGACAAACTGATAGATACCTTCCTCACAACGGTGTGGACAATATAACTATTAAAGGAAATGGTGATTCATATAAAATTTAAACAAACTAGGTGTTCGATTATTTTCAAAATCAAAAATTACAAAAGCTATCCAAATAATTTGTATATCCATTTGATTGGTACATCTAGGCTTTATATAGTTTTACATATCTCTTTGTTAAAAATTACATTATATTTAAATTACAATAGAATCTGACAAATATTTAATAACAACTTTTAAATGTATTTAATAGGAAATATATTTAAAATGCTTTAAATTTCTAATGCGAGAGTTCTTGTACGAATCAAATATCCTGAATTCATCAAAAAAATGATAAATTGTATAGGAAAAAAAAATTAGGAAATCTGGAAATGTTTTCAAATACAAAAACTTGTAATATGTAAAATTTTTTTTGCTGAAAAACTGTGTACATCTACAATGATGCAGAGAAAACTATAATTAATTTTCATTAAAATTTATAAAAGGTTATTTCATTTATTATTAATAAGTAGAAACTTTTTTAAGAAAAGATGGTTTTTTATTATTTTTTCTTTCATATTGGCGATTTTTTGTATTTTTTGAGGTTACCTAGACCGATTTTAAGGATTTTAAATAGCGGCCATCTCAGAATGTCAGTGATTAACTTTCACTAAAAATTAGCAACCAAGCTGATTTAAGAGGGGTGGTCGTGATTTCCACAAACGGACATCGCTACATCAACTGCATTTGTTATATGGATCCCGATTATTTATATTTTGTGGAGTCCAATTTTTTGATTTCATAAAAGCGGAATCAAAGGTCAGTATAAACCATCTGCACACTAGAATAAGACAAATAAGCTGAACAAATTAAAGTAAACTACAAATGGATAAGTCCTCGTTTAGACGTTCGTGATTCTAAGAGAATCCTTGTAAGTAATAAATTTTCAATTTCAATAAATTAAAAATTTTTGAAAGCATTGAATTTATTGAAATATATACGAGTATATACACTTATATACATATGAATATATTTTTTCTTTTTTGGAAAACAAGATTATTTTTACAAATTTCATAAAAAATGAATGTAAATAACTTTCACTGATTAATAAAATCATTTGACGTATTTTTGGCTAATCTGTCGAACCCCATCTGAAGGTGATCACTTTCACCTTAGCGAGTTTTGTAAAATTTTGGTAAAGACTCTTTTAAGGGCTGATAACGTGAATTTGTTAACTTCCCTTGTAGATATTAAACATCAACACTGCTAATATTAACTACGATCTGTTATAGATAACTGTAAAACTTTTAACAAACTCTATCATTAAGTTTGTGTTTGACAGTCATTAAAAGCAAAAATTAAAAAAATTAAAAAATGTAATTTCAAACCAAAGATTAGCTTGATTAGTCATTTGCAGTCAGTCCACCGGAAAATGTATAAAAAATCACGATACTGTTGGCCGATACAGTGCGCGATATTGTTGATGTTTTATTATATGGCTTAGTGATTTTAATTTAAAATAATTAGTTACGTTTTAGAAAACAGTAGGAGAAATTGTTGCCGCGTTGGCTTAAAGTTGAACCTAAAAGCAATAGTGTGACAATGTGGGTCGATTGTATTACGCCGTAGTCTCATAATCGATTTCTCTGGGTGAAGTGGCGCCGAAGATGGCCAGGTGGGATTATCGACCATCAAGGTCATGACAACAACAAACGGTGATTGCTTTGCAAACTTATCGGACCGATTCAGCGACGATTTAGGAATAAATTTTTTATTTCAATCTTTAGGTCTAGAAGAAATTGCTTCTTCATTAAGACTATGCACGGGCGCCTTCGTACGTAGTCACCATGGAAAATTCCATTAATTGGACTACGAATTGTTACCTCATCCACCATATTTGCCAGATTAAGCCCTCGGTGATTATTTTGTATTTTTTAACCTAAAGAAAATGCTCAGAGGACCTTCAGATATCCTACTATTTGGAACGGATCAAAAAAAAAAAATTGAGAGATGCTGGACAAAATGTGTTAAGCTAAAAGGAGATCATGTTAAAAAATATTTTTAAAAAATCACGGATTTATTGATCCCTCGTCGCAAAATATTGTTTCGTGGTAACTTCAATTTTATTCGAATTGATAGGCCCTTTTTTCGTTACTCTACATACAGGCCTCAAATTTAGCGCAAACTTACCCCGATACAAATTCAGTGATAATCTAATAAAATCATAATAAACACAAGCGGTTGCACGAGTGCGAGTAAAATGTTGCATAAAATTAAATCAAAATAATCTACAATAGAATACATGTGACATAAAACATAAACTGGCACTGACAGAACGATTTAGATTTAATTAGAAAATCAAACAAATCGAAAAACAAAAATATTCCGATATTTCCATATTTTGATATGCATAAACACGTACATATATGTAGAAATTTTGTATACATATATGCCCGTAAATATGAAATTGTACTCGTACATACATAATAATAAACTCGTGCCAATGCAAGAACATGTGTATGTATGTATGTTGTATGTTGGTTCGTGGTGCAACTACTCTTTTGAATCGTGTTTGGTTGATTGTGTACATAAATATTCTATATGTTTTTTTTACTTTTAACCATTATTGTATGGCAAATATTTAATAATAAATCTACAATATGTTTCAATATTTTGTAATACAAGAGTACGTTCGTATGTTAATCTGTATTCGCATATTATTGAAAGTAGTCAACAAATGAATCGTACTGTTCGTATGTACTCATGCTGGTATGAATTTATACACTTGTGTATATTTTATCATTATACTGTATATAAAATATTGTATAAATTATTAAATACACACGATAGGATGTCCCTGATTTTTGTTCACAAATGTTAACACACCATGAATATTTTAAAATGCAATACAGAAAATAAAATAGAGAAAATGACAGTTATTTTCTCCAATGCCTGAGTTTAATGTTGACGTTTTCAGTCGTAACGTTTTCAGACAGTAATTACTAAGCGGTTGCAAAACTATGCAATATTATATCTAAGATTACAGTGTCCAGTAAAGAATCCCGTCAAGGTCCTTAAGTTCTTCTTATCAAGGGAAAGTAATCTTTCCGATTGAATACTGGATGGAGTTATGAATCTTTTAGCTTGCCGTTGGCAGGGAGTTTTGTTCCAGTGTTCGCCAATTTGTGATTCCCTCCACTCCTTCATTTTTTTCTTGATGTATCCTGCTGGAACACCACAGAATGGTTCCGGACTGATGAAAGGACGACGGGCCCCTCGATTGGCTATACAATCTGCCCTTTCATTGCCCTCGTATCCTTCGCGTCCTGGAATCCTGCAGGACATAATTGCCTTTAGTGCAAGCCTGACTGTCGGATAGTATGGGAGCAAAAGTTGTATTCATAGAACTGGCTTGCCAGGGACATGATACAATGGCCTATAACCTACCTCCAAGTGGTGCTCCTGGGCAACGCTAGGCAAAGCCAGTTAATTCTGGTGATTATTCCTAGCGGCTAAAGGTTAAGGAAGAGAAATGTCTGCCAGTGCAATCCCTTCACGGGGGATAACTGGTAGCTACTAAATTGGCTACTTAGTAGCGAAGCCTTACCAAAAGGCGCTAAATTTGGTACTGCGGGGAGATCGAATTGCCCAAAAAGAGGACTCTTCGACTTCTTGTGGATACCAAGCGAGCCATGACACTGTAATCTGATAGCCGACTGGTGGATCGTGAAAAATCCAACCAGATGAAAAGGTTGTCACAACCCTTTAATATATGTGAATCCAAGTTGAATTGACGGAATTGATGGATCACATTACGAACGTGGCACTAGAGGCTTTCGAATCTGATGTGCAGAGGAGATCGCTGTGTGTGACTAGTAGGGGTGGTTGTGAGTAGAAGAGCTGGTATATACGTTGGATGGAAATGCTGGTATATGCGTTGGTTGGGTGGCATGAGTGGAAGATGAGTCGCAAGATGAATCGGATGCAAGATTGTCGGATGTAGCATGAGTAGATTTGACGCTACAAGAGTGCGTGGAAATGGGTCAGAAAACAGTGTCATGGTAAGCAAGGTCAAAGCAGAAGTCTTTGACGAATCTTTTACGATCTCATTGGGAACGGCCCCTCGGGGAGTTTCGCAGTGGCTTGTGGTGCCCGTACCGCGGGCAGATCGCAGATCGATGTGGAGGTGCATTCACCCAGGTGTTGCTAGCTCTAAAGCAAAAGAGTTTTAGATAGGCTCGACACAATAACAAAGTGTGAAGTGATGCCGTGAACATCACTCCAGCTTGTAACCGTCTTATGGCGGGGCGAAGGCAAGACGCATAGTATCTCTCCATGTGCTAAGACCACCGTGTGGTTAAGTCGTCAAGACAGGTATACACGTAAAACCCAAAGAGACTCTGTCGGATAGTATGTAAATGAGTGCACTTCTTGTCCTTCTCCTAAGATATTCAGTCACGCATACATAAATAGCGAAGACCTCCGCTTGAAAGATGGATGGATAGTTTCCCATGGGTAAGGCACGTTGAAAATTGGGATCGAATTAGCCTGCACCCGTGTACCCATTTGTTGGTTTTGACCCATCTATGAACCACACATGAGAACCCTCTTCAAGTTCCCAGGTCCTACTGGTCCATAAGCTCCATCCCATATCATTGTTCTAAATACCCTGATAAATATCTTTCTCGGTAGCATTCTCCCCGTGACCATCGCCTCCGGGTCGTTTGTGAAAAAAATCATGAAGTCGTATTACCGAAATATGCAATGGTGTGATGTTAAGCATGACGTCGATAGCAGCGGTTGGACACGTTCTGTTCCCCCCGGTGATACTAATACAGGCAATACAACTTGTTCAAGATTGCCTTAGCATTCGCTTTCTCTACCTTTGGTTTCACAATGTCCTAAACGACCACTAGATCATGTGGGGTTTTAAACCCCACATTCTACCAAATAGCCTTTGACAGGCACAAAATACCCTGGTGGTCTTTTTGGAAATTTAATCTAAGTGGTTGTTCCATGTGAGGGATATATCCAGGGTAACCCCAAGATATTTGATTCGTCCAAGAACCCTATTGTCAAATTGTTCAGTTGTGGTTTCACAAGGTTGCGTTTTCTCCTTTGGTGAACGGTATTTGTGTGGTCTTAAATGGGTTCATAGATAAAACTATATCCGGACGTCAGTTGAGGGCATAACTCAGAGCCTGTTGCATACGCTCCGATATTGTGCTCTCGTCAAACCCGGTGACAGAGATAACAAGATCGTCTGCGTAGCCAAAGGTTCTGAATTCTAGGTTGCTTAGTTCCTCCAGTAGGTCATCAATGACCAAAGTCCTTGAGGTCGGCCCTTAGTGGCACTTATGGTTCTAGATGTTAAGTATAATGACCGTAGAGTTGAGCATCTCTAGGGTCCAATTAATTATGATTGCTTCATAAGATAATAGAATAAGCCTTATTACAAAATTATAAAAAAAAAGCCCAGAATAATGCTTGTATTTCTTTAAATGTACCCACACGCTTCCAAGAACGTTCAAGTTCGGACTTTGAGGTGACCAGTCCAGCATATTGAGTCCAATATTACTTATGAAGATTTTGATAAATTTTTTCGTATGGCATGGACCATTATCCAGTTGCAAGATAAATGCATCTCCTATTAGTTTGTCACATATTAGTTTTGGTTCATGAAGCCAGTGGTCGGCACCAAATCATCCAAGCCATTATGAGCAATGTATCTCCAGAACATAACACCATGGCTAACTTTTTCACAAAATGGCGGATTTTTTTCTTTGAAATTGTGGAAGTCTTACATAAACCTTCTCCTTCGATGAACTGTATTCGAATAAGCCTTCATCAGTCTCAAAATTCTTTGGCTTTTGTGCATGTGCATTAACAAAAGCTAAATGTTTGAGGTTGTTTAATTTTGATATGTATGGAATCTGCCTTACTGCATAAATCATCGCCGAATCGGCTTCTCAGTAATTAATGTCCTGGATGACATATTCCATTAATCTATAGGTTTCAATTGAACGTCTGCTTTAAATTTTCGCAATATAATTTGCTTTTCACTAGAAGTTGTCTTGCGTCTTACGCCGAATCGCAGCAAATTTTGTACGCCGTTTACATTTCTAAATTTGTTTAGTTGATAATAAACTGTTTGACGCAACAAATTGAAACCTTTGCTAATATTGAGTTTAAATCAACCATTTTCCTCTTGTTTTCAAATCATTGGTGAACCTTTTTGCTATCAAAATTAAAGTAAAGGCAGAAAAATTAATTAGAACAAGTTCAGTTGACTTTTATTTGCAAAGAACAAGTGCGAAAACCGAATGAAGTGCATGTCAGAATACATATGCCTAAGCAAAAGCCGCTGTCTGTTTTCATTCTTATCAGCAGATGGTGCGTGCATAAAGTAATGGACAAAATATTTTGCGCAAGTGTCATTGTTGATATGCGCTTCGTTTTGTGCATAGTTAAGCTAGCCGCATTTTACGCAATTGAATGAAAAACCCCCGATAGTCCAGAAAACAATTTGTCAAAATAATTGTGGCGACAACTATATGTAAAATATATTTCCCAAACAAAACTTATAAATTACTCAATGAATGTTTTATACAAATTTAACCATTTTGGGTTTACATTCATTTTCTTTATTTTTTATTTTATATTTTTAATTTTTCAAAACTAATGATAAAAATGTTACACGTTTTTCCCACTTCCCACTTTTTTTCTCTTTCTGTGTTCTTTTCTAAAAAAAAATGTCAACCTTGCGATAGGATAACGTGTTCTTTTCTAAAAATGTCCCACTGTAAATATGTGAAAAATGTGCATTTTTCGCACTCTAAAAAATCAGAGGGGGAGAATAACACGATAAAACAGCTGACATTTGTGTTGTTTGTAGATGTGTATTTGTGTGAAGAAACAAAAAAAAAAATAAAAAATAAGGAAAAGTGTAATTTTTATTGTTTTGTTTAAAATAAATTATTAATATGGAAAATGTCAATTTTTTTTTTAATTTTTATATTTCCTTTTTGGTGTCCAAGAATAAAAACGTCATTTTATGTTCTATTCTGACCATTAAAAATGCAACATCTTTAATGTGTGAGGCAAACATTATAAAAATATAATATTATAAAGTGTAACAGTTTTTTTCAGAAAAGAAAACGCCATAACTTTAACTCATCGGTTGATTACTATTGCATTTTAATCTCTTTCGGGACATTCTTATATGGATTATCGTACATCTTCGTTGTGGATAAAGGAAAAGGTCATTTCATATTGTCGTTGTTTCAAAATTGAAACAGATATAAAGAATTTCTTTGCTGCTGTACATTGAACAGTTGCATTAAAATACATGTGGAAAAGAAGGTTGCAGCAAACAACCTCTTATTTCAATACTAATTTTCGTGAACTATAATGTCTGTATTACATTATGTCATATTCACTAGCAACAAAATATTGCCTCAACTGACATCTCGTCATTTTCTGGCAATTTACATTTTCACAATTATTGCTATGTGTTGCAATTGACATTGTATTACAACCGTTTTCATTTAACTGGCAACAATTGACATTAAAGTCCAAAGTCCTTGCTTTATTCGCTATGCAATTGTTAAAATGCCATTAACAATATTTTCAATGTGAGTTTTGAACTAAAGATATCGCATTCGACTATTAAACTGGAAGTCAAACAAACACTTACACTCTGAAAATAGAATATATTTTAAGATAGATTTAAGTGAGTATCGATCGTGAGACTGATTTTGATAGGAACTACAACATGAAATGGTCTTGTACTGTTAATGATTTTTGGATGGCTGATTTATGTATGATACTGTGAATGTAGAGATCGTTTGTAGGGCCCATTTGTATTGGGGATAGTTAATATCACTTACCAATTTTATTAATTAAAATTTGTTTAAGTACACAAAAAAATACGTTATTTTATTGAAATATACTCTACTTCGATAAGCAATAGTATTATCATTTTAAATTACCTGAATTTAACATTATATAAAGTTGAAAGTGTTTTAGCAGAAAGTAAAAGGCAGGTGAAAAAAAATTTAAAACAAAATCATTATGGTAACACAAGGTCATTTACATTTTAGATCTTTAGATTATATGAGTTAGTTGTTATATTTAGTAGAATGATTGGTAAGAAATGATAGTTTCTCATAACTAATAAAATATCTGAATTAATTCATATTTATAATATTTGCATATTTTTTTATATTTATTATAATATTTATTTACATCTCTTGTTCTCGTTTTTGTTCATTCATACAAGGATATACAATATACATATATAAACTTATGAACAACTTTACTAATAGCAAAATATTCCCAGCAAAAAAAGAAACAGAGAAATGCTTCAAAACTGATATTTTTTTTTTGTTTGTGCATACCAAGTTGCGAGGAGTGCCGCTTCTATAAAAAGTTAACATGAACAACTATTAAAAATGCCAATAGAATTAAAAATACATATAGTGATTACGAACAAATAGCTTAAATTGTAATTGTCAAGTAGCGTGTAGCATTTTTAAAGCAAATTCGAAGGTATAAGGCAAAAATACAAAAACAATGTATAAAACGAGTAAGAAAATTATTTTCGGTTTCGACCGACTATATCGTACCCTATGCCATGAATTTCGCGAAATGATTATGGGCCTATCTTAGCGGAGGTTATAGTTGCAACCGAGTTTGAGTGGCTTTGTTAGTAATTCGTGCCCTGCAGATATGAAAAATTTCATATCAGATTCTATTTTACTATGGGGACCAGATCAAAAAATTTATCGATTATGGTACTAAATTCACTTATTTTCTAAAATCACTTAGATTCATTTTGTAGTTATCCAAATTAAAAAAAAAAATATTATAAAAACTAAAAACTTTGTGTGACATTATTTATATTATATATTCCTAAATAAAGAATTTTAAGAAACGTCACATAACTGGCAATACTATTTTGTGTAAAAAACAGTTTAAGAGTCAAATCTTAAGGGTATTTAATGCATAAATATATATTTTTTATAATTGCCTTAAAGGTGCATAACGTTTGTGTGCCAGAAACTTGGCATAATTAATCGTTTAACGTTTTATGTTGAGTGAAAGTAAAACAACAAAAATCTGCCTTTTTCCATCTTGAGGTGGCGAACTTGGCTTCCTATAAAGCTGTTCCCAAATTTAATATTTTGAAAGCCTATAGACGAAATAGAATATAATCGCCCTTAACCTAACGCTCCATTCACATCAATAATTCATAAGTTCTAAGTAGAAAATTTTTATACCCTTTACCACATAGTGGTATAATGACTTTGTGCTGATGTTTTTAACTACCAAAAATATTTGGCCTAGTCCCATTTATTATTATACCGATCGACTCAGAATCAATTTCGGAGTCGATTTAGCGATGCCGTCTGTCCGTCTGTCCGGGAGCAAAGTTGTAACACAAAATGTACTGGTTCTCCAGTGGCAGTGATACAGCGCCCATGCCTATAACCTACATCCAGTTATTCTGGTGATTATTCCAAGTGGTTAAAGGTTAAGGTCAGGTCCACCAAGTACTACTCTGCTTGGGGAATAACTTGGTAGCGGCTAGTAAGTAGCCAGACTGGCAACGAAGCCTTATCTGAGGCTATAAATAGGTACCACGGGTGAGCTATAAGCCCAAGGTTACCAAACTGTGTTGTCAAAGTCAAAGGCAGTACAAGCAAAAACATAAAGCTGGAGGTGTCAAAACCCACCAGATGAAATGGTTGTCACATCCCATAATTGTGTTGGTGTCCCAAGGTGCAAATTAAGATAACGATGGTACATGAGCGAAAAAGGAGGCCAAGTGTGGGTGCGCCAGTGGCCCTGACAAGATACCAGATGGAGAAATTTGAGCGACAGTAAGGAACGTTGACGTAAGCATCATCTAGCATGATGGCGGCAATTAGTAACTTCGGAGCGTAGTAGCCGGATGAAGGCATGAGTCGAAAAATTCGAAGCTGTGAATGGGTGAGCTGGAACCAGTACTGGTAAAGATAACCATTACGGTATAATTAGTAGACAAGGGTATTGGATAGATGACGAGTCTAAGATCGCTTGACTCATTTGACAATACAGCGTTTCGCGGATGAGACCTATGTATATTGGTTGAAATGTTGGTACGGAACGTTGTACAAATCAGGGCCACCTAAAAATAACAGCTAGTAAGAACGAACGTAATAGACAAATGTACTGTTCATTGAAGGTATGTGTTTTTGCAAGTACTGCTGATTACCGACAACAACGTGTTGTACCCTTAAATAGGTTTTTTGGGAACGGCCCCTCGGGAAGTTTCGTGATGGCTGTGATAGCCCAAAATCGCGGAAAACACAGTTCGATGTAGTGTTGCATTCAAGCGGGTTCTACGACCCATAGACCAGAAGGCTTTTAGATCGGGCCAACTCAATATCAAAGGGAGGAGAGTATGCCAAACCATCTCTCCTAGCTTGCTATCCATCTAAGGAAGTGGCGCTGGTGGACGCATTGTATCTCACCTAGTGCTAATACCACCATGTGGTTAAGCCAACAAGACAGGCATGTACGTAAAACCAAAAAGATTTTTGTCCGTCTGTTCTTCCGCCCGTCTGTGTGTCCACGTAGACCCTGTAATCAAACTACAGGTCGCAAATATGAATATATTTCCACTAAATTTAATAATATAAGCTTCTATTGGCCATGGGATGAACGCTATTGAAATTAGTGAAAATCGGTTCATGTTCAGTGAGTAAGTAACCTTACCAAATATGGGATCGGTCTATTTTTCGACCTAATCCCCACATAAATACAGCATCCGGTCTGAACTTTTTCATATCCGCAGGCAGAAGAATTAATAACCATGCCACTCAAGTTTGGTTTATGCTTATTTTCTATATCTAATTTGTTAGACCTAAGAGGCAGGGTCTCTAAATGCATGGTGCAGGGTATCGTATAGGTGGTCTAGACCGACGGTAATTTTCTTGTTGTATTTTGGCTTAAACCACTGTGTGGGGACTTAAAAATAAAACACAGGCATAAAACGAAAATATACTTATTGGGAATAGTTAATGGACAATGTGACAAATAGGTGATACAAAACATACATATAAAACGGATTCGTTCTGGCAACCGAATTTGTTGCCAATCGAATTGTGATAGTCCCATATATTATCACATTATTCTGTTGTGATAACTAAATTATAATTTCGAAATAACCGTACGAAGTTTAGTTCAAATTGGAAAATTCAGTTTCTATTTATTGATGGTTACAACCATTTATCGGTATACCCTATTTCAAATGCATAATTGCAGTAATAATAACTACACTTGAAAATAATTTTTAATATTAAATATTTATTTTACAGTTACAAAATAAAACGAATAAGTTAAAAATATTTGAAATCTTGATCCGTAAAAATACTGGCTACAGATTTTTTACCAGTAGATTATAAACAAGGATTCGCTTCTTCACCTTTTTGTAGATATATAGTGGTAAAAAATTAACATTAGAATTATTCAGAGGTAGTTAATGAAAACAGCAGATTATGAAATATGCTTTATTAGTTGAAATGATGCGAAGAGACGGACTAAGGAGAAGAAATATTGTGATAATGATTTTTCGTTGGCGGTTATCTTTTTCGATGTTGTAAGTGTTGTTGTTGCTACTTGCGTATTTATCGTATTCTAATTGAAGCTTTGTCGTTCCAGTTTTTTTTTTAGAGCCGATCCTTAATGCGCGCTGGTGTTGTTGTATGTAAATTGGATATTAAAGCTGCTATTTATTGTATATTAGTGGAAATTGAAATATAAAAATATTCTTTTTTGATATAGATATCAAAATATCTGCTGATAATTCTTGAATCGGCAAAAATCGAGACGCAATGATAAAACCTATGATCGTCGTTCCCGGTCTCATAATGGACCTTACAATTTTTATTTTGTTTTGTATGCTTACAATTTGTTGTTTTGTTTATTTAAAACTTCTATATTATCAAATTCCATCTTTAAACTCTTTCTTTTAACTCGTACTCTCTGTCTGTCTGTCTGTCTGTCCTGGGGCAACCCCATTCCCCCTTATCCACTTGATCTGAAACTTAGCACATAGTCTTGTTGTGACTACAGATTAATTTTGGGATAGTCACGCACAGTCACGCATAGTCACGCACAGTCACGGAGTGATACAAATATCATTTCCCCTCATCCGATCGATCTGAAAAATGGTCCATACACTTGCTGTGAAAAAAAGATTAGCTTTGATTTAGTCATGCACAGTCACGCATCGTCACTTCGACATAATCACGCACAGTCACGCATAGTCACGCACAGTCACGGAGTGATTTGAAACTCTTTTTCCCTTATCCGATCGATCTGAAACTTGGTCGATAGACTTGCAGTGAAAAAAGATTAACTTTGGCGTAGTCACGCCCAGTCACGCAGAGATTAAGACTTCACATCCCCTCATTCGATCGATCTGAAACTTTGTACATAGACTTGTTGTGGCCAAAGATGAATTTTAAGACAGTCACACACAGTCACGGATATAATCAAAACTCATATGTATAAGGAAAGAAAGAGTTTTAATAAAAACAATGTTTTTATGGGATAGATTATTATTATTCTTTTTTATAATAAATATTTAAAAAATGTAAAATAAATTTGAATATTCTGTTGGTCTTATCTTTTCTGGATTTACATCACGTGTGATTATCGCGATAGCCGAATTTTTTACTATAAAATATATCTAGGTTTAATTTCAGGAAGTTACATTAAAAACTTTGAAGCATTCTAATATACTGAATTCAAATTTTTATGATATTATGACTACTAGTTTCAAGGTAGCGATGATTTGTATTTATTAAAAAAAATTTATTTATATTTAGAACAGAAGTTGTGGTTCTTTTTCTACATTTTGTTAATCAATTTTTTTGCTGGTAATGTTTGGTTTCATTTGCTTCAAATGTATTTGTGTGACGAATATACATATTTATTTGCTTTTACTTACATATATTTATTCATACATCATGTATCTGCTCTCAACAAAAAAAAAATAAATAAAAAATTATAACAAATATTAAAAAATAACTCTTACAAAAAAGAAATTTTATTTATTAAATATTAATACATAACATAATCTGCTTCATTTTTATATTTTTATGATGAAATGCACAGAATTTTAAACTTTTTTTATGCTGATGAATTTTAAACACAGTACCTTTTTTTCATTACGACAAACATATTCACATAATCATTCTATTTATATATTGGATGTATATATATCAATTGTAAATAAGAATTTATTAGATAATATTATTTATAAACAAGAAAACCACAGAGGCCATTTCAACTTTTATATTCAAATTACCAAATTTCTGAGTGCCTGCAAAAATGTGTGATTGAGATTGGAGTGTAATAAGGGTTTATATAAAATCTTTTGAACCCTTAACGGATTATATAGTCCGACATATGTTATGGAACTTCAAATAACATCGAGAAAAGTCTGGTCCCATTTTTATATGAAAAATGAGACACAGAGTGGTGTTTTCAATAGCATAAAGCTCGAACCCATGTTAGCCGAGAAACAAAACCGTGTTTTTTTTATAAAAAAAAAAGAACATAACAGTTTTGGAGAGGCCGGCGTTAACCCCATAGAAATTTTGTGGCTCATCTTTGTACAACGACTATACAGTGGTAATCGACAGTTTGAATCAATTGCATGTTTTGCTACCACTGCAAAGAATTGTCCAAACCAAAATTAACAATTGACATTTCTCTACTTTTCGTTTAAAAACTTTAATGACCTAATAATTTTGTAACGTTTGTTTTTTTATAATTGCTAATTAATAAATGTATCATGATCAAAAATTATTTTTTGTTATTGCTTACATTCTTCGCTACATGCACAGTTGTTTCAGTATGTATTCGTACCTTATAGTCCGTCGCATAAAAGATTGAAATATTTCATAAGTGAGGATTAATTCAAAAGTTGAAATTAATATATTGTAATAAGTTTTGGTACCGGGTGAAAGCAGATAAAATTCAAATTAAGCACACATCAGAGAAATACGTTTACATATCGAATATACTTTCGCTATCGTGGCAAACTATTTTAGGGGAAACTATTTTTGTTATTTTCTTCCCTGAAATATAAATGATTTCAATAAAAAAAAAATCCAACTTTAATTTGGTTTAAAGTAGAGTTAGCGCTTAAATTACCCCTTTCTCTTTAAGTAGGGCAAATATGTACACAAGGTAACTAAATGACTAGGCGAAAACAAAGTCATTTAGTCGAATGCATTACACGCATATCTGTCTGACATGTGCTCAATCAAAATTATGACAAATAAAATACAAAAACCATACAATACACATACAACTAAAGTGAAAAACATGACCCACACTATGCGAGTGTTAGTGCCAACTATGGAATTAAAATATATGCCACATGCATTTAATGTAATGTCCATTTATATAATTGACAACCCCTCATCTTATAAAAGTGAAATCATCATCATTATCTTCAAAATCATGATCAATGAACAGAAAATATAAAACGAAAAAAAAAAAAATAAAAATAATAATAATAGTTAAACAACGAGTATGAATGGAATGGATGAATGAATAGATGGGTGGTGGATGGATAAATGTGATATAAAGTAAGGTGTAATTATGCGACAATAGAATGACATACCGAACTACAGCAAAAACAACAGCAACAACAGCAACAACAACAATAACATAAACATAAAATTAAAATATAAAACAAAATGTTGAATTGCGTGCAATGAACCCATTGACAAAATGACTAAACGTACAAAAGGAGTTGATAAACAATAGAACCGAGTCGTTCACTTCAAATACGTACAAATTAATGTTAAGAAATAGAAATAATTTTCAGTTCACATCATTTCAACCTAACTAGAATACATACACATACAAAAAATATTTGCCAACCGAATTGTTCTAAAGTGGAACAACTGCATGTTTGATTACACCAACTGAAATTTTATATCATCAACAAATTTTCTATTATGATAAAATATTTACTGTTAAGGCAATTGAATTGTAATCAACGTGAACCCGAAAAGCGGTTATTAGCATTACCGCAATTCGGTTGGTAATAAATTCGGTAGCCACAATGAATCTGTTTTTTGTGTGTATACGTAATGTTGAACTCTGTAAAATTTGTTTATGCATTGAGGAGCTGTCGAATTCTCCAGGTAAAAATATCAAAAGAAATACGTGATAACAGCAAATGGGCCTAACATTAATCTGGTACGAGAATTTTTTTGTTATTCAACGCAAGTTGTGTGTGCGCTTTTGGAGTAGTTTGGTTTTAAAATTTTTTACTTTCCAAATTTCCGCACAAGCGGTGGGATATTTTCCCTGCATTACAATAGATTAAATGGATGTTTTCTAAAAAAAAAAAACTCATTCTGGCGATTCTTTTCGCAATACTTAAAACCAACTTTTCAGTCCTTTTTATTCAATAACTCGGAAGAAAAAACAATGGCATCCTCATTTCTCGACAGCAAAAGTCAAGTGATTTTACCCATCAAACATATTTCTCCCAATGAAGTAGAACTGGAAATATATACTCTTAATAATAATAAAATACCAGGTTGCGATAAAATTTGCGCCAAAGTAATTAAATATCTGCCTAAAAAAGCTTTAATTTCATTAACATTATTTTGCAATAAATAAGGATCGTGCCAAATCCCACGGTAAACGATGAAATAATTTCAAAATCAGAATGTGTTAAGTACATAGGAATGCATATAGATAGAAGATTGATATGGCTAAGAGAAATCACCTAAATTTAAAAATAAGGCCCGTACATTGGTTGTTATGTCAAAACACAGATTTGAGCCTTGTAAATAAAGTTCTGCTATATAAAACCATTTTAAAACCTTGATGGACATATGGAATTCAGCTTTGGAGTACTGCAAGTAACTCCAATATTGAAATTCTCCAACGCTACTAATCTAACGCCCTTGGAATAATTGTTAATGGTCCATGGTATGTAACCAATAAAAATATTTATTAGGACTTACACATACCAAAAATAAAATATGAAATTAAAAGCTTTAGCTCTACACACAGAAAAAATATTGGTTGGAGATCGGTTAACACTAGAAAAATTTATTAAGGTAATAAGAATTTTTATTGCAATTCTTCAATAATTAAAAATACTATAGGTTTGCATCAATAACAATCGCATGAAAATAGTCAATATAAAATGAAGGTAACTATAAAAACAAAATTAGTTCCGATTACCATTCAAAGTATTTAAACAAATAATAAAACTGATTTAATTGGGGTACTTAATTAAACTGCCTATAACATGCTTCAATCCTAAATATTGGTGATTGCAACTACTAATTATATTATAACAACATTTTTTAAGCAGAAAATATGTGAACAGATATTGTAACAAAATATTGGTTAAACTAATATAAGTAATATTTCTATTTGGAATGATTTTTCTGTTATAGTAACAGAAAGTCAAACTTTTATTGATAATTGGAACCGAAAGGAATAAAAATACTATTGTAAATACCAACAAAAAAAAAATTTGTCTGATTGAAGTTTTATTATTATGACGTATTTTTAAAATAAAATAAAAGAAACTTTCTGAATATTGTGTTAAATATTAATACGGAAATCAAAAGCACAACGTGAAAATATTGTTACGAACTATAAATAAAAACTTTTATAGTTGGCTTAGAAATAAATTTTATAAATTATTTTTTACTTAATTACGACATTTGTTCTACGTTTAGAGTTTTTAATTAAAATGATTTGGTTTGGCTTTATAATCCACAAAGAAATGTCGGAGTATCGCCTAAGTTAACACCTAAATGGGAAGGACCATACACAATAATTAAAAAAATAAATGAGGTAGTTTATCGAAATCGAAAGTTTCCAAAAACGGCATACCGTGGAGATAACATTGATTCTTAAGGAGGGAAAATTGTTACGAACTATAAATATAAAGAAAAAAAAATCATGTGAGTCCGATCACAAGGGAGATGTGTAAACATCTAATAATTAAAGAAAACATCAACATCATATTTTCCTGTGCATAAAAAATAAGTTGATTATGCTGTTTTCTGAAATTCAATTAATGTTTTCTGAAATGCAATTGATGTTTTCTGAAATTATATTGATGTTTTCTGAAATTCTATTTATGTTTTCTGAAATTCAAATGATGTTTTCTGAAATTATATTGATGGTTTCTGAAATACAATTGATGTTTTCTGAAATTCTATTTATGTTTTCTGAAATTCAATTGATGTTTTCTGAAATACAATTGATGTTTTCTGAAATTCTATTGACGTTTTCTGAAATTCAATTTATGTTTTCAGAAATTCTATTTATGTTTTCTGAAATTCAAATGATGTTTTCTGAAATTATATTGATGGTTTCTGAAATACAATTGATGTTTTCTGAAGTTCCATTGATGCTTTCTGAAATTCAATTGATGTTTTCTGAAACTCGAATGATGTTTTCTGAAATTATATTGATGTTTTCTGAAATTCTATTTATGTTTTCTGAAATTCAAATGATGTTTTCTGAAATTATATTGATGTTTTCTGAAATTCTATTTATGTTTTCTGAAATTCAAATGATGTTTTCTGAAATTATATTGATGGTTTCTGAAATACAATTGATGTTTTCTGAAATTATATTGATGTTTTCTGAAATTCTATTTATGTTTTCTGAAATTCAGATGATGTTTTCTGAAATTATATTGATGGTTTCTGAAATACAATTGATGTTTTCTGAAATTATATTGATGTTTTCTGAAATTCTATTTATGTTTTCTGAAATTCAAATGATGTTTTCTGAAACTCGAATGATGTTTTCTGAAATTATATTGATGCTTTCTGAAATTCAATTGATGTTTTCTGAAACTCGAATGATGTTTTCTGAAATTATATTGATGTTTTCTGAAATTCTATTTATGTTTTCTGAAACTCGAATGATGTTTTCTGAAATTATATTGATGGTTTCTGAAATACTATTGATGTTTTCTGAAATTCTATTGATGCTTTCTGAAATTCAATTGATGTTTTCTGAAATACAATTGGTGTTTTGTGAAACTCGAATGATGTTTTCTGAAATTATATTGATGTTTTCAGAAATTCAATTGATGTTTTCTGAAACTCGAATGATGTTTTCTGAAATTATATTGATGTTTTCAGAAATTCTATTTATGTTTTCTGAAATTCAAATGATGTTTTCTCAAATTGTAGTGATGGTTTCCGAAATAAAATTGATGTTTTCTGAAATTCTATTGATGCTTTCTGAAATTCAATTGATGTTTTCTGAAACTCGAATGATGTTTTCTGAAATTATATTGATGTTTTCTGAAATTCTATTTATGTTTTCTGAAATTCAAAAGATGTTTTCTGAAATTCTATTTATGTTTTCTGAAATTCAATTGATGTTTTCTGAAATACAATTGATGTTTTCTGAAATTCTATTTATGTTTTCTGAAATTCAAATAATGTTTTCTGAAATTATATTGATGGTTTCTGAAATAAAATTGATGTTTTCTGAAATTCTATTGATGCTTTCTGAAATTCAATTGATGTTTTCTGAAATACAATTGATGTTTTCTGAAATTCTATTTATGTTTTCTGAAATTCTATTTATGTTTTCTGAAATTCAAATGAGGTTTTCTGAAATTATATTGATGGTTTCTGAAATAAAATTGATGTTTTCTGAAATCCTATTGATGCTTTCTGAAATTCAATTGATGTTTTCTGAAATACAATTGATGTTTTGTGAAACTCGAATGATGTTTTCTGAAATTATATTGATGTTTACAGAAATTCTATTTATGTTTTCTGAATTTCAAATGATGTTTTCTCAAATTGTAGTGATGGTTTCTGAAATAAAATTGATGTTTTCTGAAATTCTATTGATGCTTTCTGAAATTCAATTGATGTTTTCTGAAACTCGAATGATGTTTTCTGAAATTATATTGATGTTTTCAGAAATTCTATTTATGTTTTCTGAAATTCAAATGATGTTTTCTGAAATTATATTGATGGTTTCTGAAATAAAATTGATGTTTTCTGAAATACAATTGATGTTTTGTGAAACTCGAATGATGTTTTCTGAAATTATATTGATGTTTTCAGAAATTCTATTTATGTTTTCTGAAATTCAAATGATGTTTTCTCAAATTGTAGTGATGGTTTCTGAAATAAAATTGATGTTTTCTGAAATTCTATTGATGCTTTCTGAAATTCAATTGATGTTTTCTGAAACTCGAATGATGTTTTCTGAAATTATATTGATGTTTTCAGAAATTCTATTTATGTTTTCTGAAATTCAAATGATGTTTTCTGAAATTATATTGATGGTTTCTGAAATAAAATTGATGTTTTCTGAAATTCTATTTATGTTTTCTGAAATTCAATTGATGTTTTCTGAAATACAATTGATGTTTTCTGAAATTCTATTTATGTTTTCTGAAATTCAAATGATGTTTTCTGAAATTATATTGATGGTTTCTGAAATACAATTGATGTTTTCTGAAATTCTATTGATGCTTTTTGAAATTCAATTGATGTTTTCTGAAACTCGAATGATGTTTTCTGAAATTATATTGATGTTTTCTGAAATTCTATTTATGTTTTCTGAAATTCAAATGATGTTTTCTGAAATTATATTGATGGTTTCTGAAATAAAATTGATGTTTTCTGAAATTCTATTGATGCTTTCTGAAATTCAATTGATGTTTTCTGAAACTCGAATGATGTTTTCTGAAATTATATTGATGTTTTCTGAAATTATATTGATGTTTTCTGAAATTCTATTGATGTTTTTTGAAAGACAATTGGAAAATGTTTAGAAAAGAACATTTCATAATTTTTTCACAAATACAATCAGATAAAGTCACACCGATTTACACTTCAGCTCACACCGATGTGTTACGCTGTTTTTGCGATTGTATTGTGAAATAGAAATTTACCCCCCTGCGCGTATAGATGTTTACACATCAAAAACAATCAGTGCTCGAATAGTGTACATGAAATACACATTGGAACAGGCCTGAAGACGTTATTGGTTTTGGCTAAAATAAACCAAAGGCAGATAAGTTCAGAAATCAATCGAGGTATAAAATCTCGATTAACATTATGCAACAAATTAATCCATTCATGACTGTCAGGCATGTATTTCGGGTAACTGACTTGACAACTCAAATTTAGTGCTTTCTATAGTACTCGGCAAGAGTTAGCATATTCATTTCCACTGTTATGTTGGCGGAGCAAATGTCTGTGAGGAGGCACATAACCTGGAGTTTAGTGTGCAGTACACCCACCCATTTATAGATGTGATTTACTGCATATTTTACGCGCCAATAACATAATTTTTTCATGAAATTTTTCGTGATATCAATGACCAGATCCAAGATTCACTCAAGATTTTCAAACTGCTTTTTATCGCATGATACATGATGCTTTACAATGTGTTATAATTATATGTGTGACTACTTATTTTTGTTGTATTCATTATAAAGAGTGTAAATGAACACAGTTTTTGCAAGTTTCGTTACATTCACAGAAGTTATATTGATACGAATATTGTTGTAAAATTAGCATTTCAAAAATAAATATCACATATCGTAAAAACTGTTTTTTTTATCAATACCAATTTAATATGGACACCATTTATTCTTTCAGGAATGCTTGCGGTCAATATATGCGGGATAAGTCACAATTTAAAATTGGCGAAATAACAACATCTTTTACAACTTACTTGTAGAGTATGTATTAACGAAACTGGGAATTACTACGTTTTACTTCATTAAAGAAGATACTTTTTCATATAAAGTAATGTAAAATAATAAAATTTTTAATAAAAAAATCAGTATTTATAAAAAAAAAAATAGTTTCTATATTTTATATCAGTAACAACGCCTATAAATGGTTGTCACAATCAATTAATAAAATAAAAATGCCATTATATCAACTTATGCTACGATTCATACAAAGCAATTTCTATATAGTATTAACTGAATTTTCCAAACAACGGTAGTATGGTTCATATAATTCAGTTATTACAACAGAATAATGTGATAGTACATGGAACTATCAAAATTAGGTTAGCAACAAATTCGGTTTCAACAACCGAATCCATCTCTGTGTGTAGGTATCTTGAAGGACTGAGTATTCACTCAAACTCGCTCGCTATTAGTCTACTAGATCATAGTGAAGAGGTAAACAGGTAAATGACACCACATTTCAGATCTACCTTTTAGATAATAATAATTGTAAATATATAAATACGTAGCAACAGTAAAACAGAAATAAACATGAATTTATAAAATAGATTAAGCTTTATATAAGTTATGCTCGTACATTTTGTACGTATTTATTAAGATTTTTAAATCAGTGGAGGTTAAAACTGATGTAATTAAAAATTTTTAACTAACTTGCTTATTATTGATTAAATAAACAACCAGATTTATGCTGGAAATGCTTCATATACTGAATGTTCCCAAGGACGAAGCTCTTAATTATAAGAGGGATATGGAAAACATCGCTAATATCTACAGACATACGGTTGACAAACACAAAAGTTAGTTGATAATTACAGTGTGAAGAGAAGATGTAACTCAAACATATTAAAAATTTGTTTTAAAGTAAATAAAATTAAATTTTAAAGTCAATATAATTAAATTAATGATTAATTCAAAATTATTTGTGTTTTTGTTGGTATTTATCAGATAATCCATGATGATGGAAATATATTGGAAAAAATATTATTACAAATATTGTTTAAAAATTAAAAAACTTGTGTTTATTTATTTTTAACAAAAATGTTCATACAACAAAAATAATGTTTTAACAACCGATGACCTTAAGCCGAACTTTATTCACCCTTAAAAAAAAAAGAAGTAATTTCAGATTTCAAGTGATTGATTCCACATGACATAAACCAAACATAATAAAACAAAGTACTTGTATAAGTCATACTATGAATTTTGGTGACCATTATAAAAAAAAAAAACCTCCCTCACTGGCAGGTATACAAAGAACTGAAAGGAAGAACAGGAAACAACAGGGAAGTGTTGGTTGAAATGAATTTTTTTTAACAAAAAAGTTAATTACTCTCATCAAAAATCATTAACGAATGCAATTAGGCCTGATCAAAATAAAAAAGGGTTACAAACTCGTACTTAAAATACAAAAAGCTCTGAAAAAATCAGTTTAGTTCTTTAACAAATGAGACACCAAATTTATTCATACAAACAGAAAAAGGACCTGCTGCATACATATTTATATTCTATGGTCGTTTTATGTATACAAAGGTGAGGCTATTATGATTGTATATGAAAGTGTGTTTTTAGTTTTTTTTAATTTTAAAGCAACTTTGTTGTTACTTCGCACCTTTTTCCGGTTTCCGTTTTGACGTTATGCTTTTATTTGTTTTTCTTTTTCACTTTTACAATTTAAAGTGCATTATGTGTGTGTATGTGAATATTTACTTCCCGAGGGAAGGGAAATTTAACAAACAATATTTAAAAAAAATTCAGAATAGAAAAAACTAAAATCAATTTTCTTTTGTTTATTTTTTACATTTTCTCTTGTTAACTTCCTGTGACAATTATTACATTGATGATGACGATGATATGGGCCAGGATGTAAACTTAATTTATTTACCGTTAAACTGACTCGGAATTACCAAATAAATTGTTTGAGCAAAATGGAAATTTGTATATGTTGTCCAACCATCGGTGACACGAATATGTCATCTCTGCGTCAACAAAAATACCTACATAGTTAATTTTGCCTTACTTTATAAGAGAGATAAAAAACAATTAAATTTTACTTTTAAGTTGTTGGATTCTTTAACTAATCTGACGTACTCATTTATAAATTATAAAAAATCGAACTTCAAACGTATTTTTGAGTGGTTCAACAAAAACTCCACATAGGCACTTTGATTCGGATTTTTTATAAAAATTTTATTTTGTAATACACACGTGTTTTTATTTATAAAAGAAACTTTCATTAAAACTTGGATTTCGTGAAATATTTGGGTACTACAGTTTTTCAATATTCTGTAGCAATTATTTATATTCAGATATAAAATCGTTTTATAGAACGATAATTGTCAAACATTTAAAATACATTTATATCTAAATGGTTAAGTGGTTATTTGGTTAACCCATTTATGGATATTTACCAATCCGCTCCAAATTTTTTAACAAAACTTTTTAGATCTATAGAGCTGTGCTTCATGAACATATTTCTAAAGGCCCTAACCGAAGAAAACATCAAAAAAATTTAAATTTTCAGATGCTAAATCTTCAAAGTTATGATTGGAGCGAAGTCTGTTTCAATTTTGACAATTTTTTTGTAATATCCTTCATTAAGATAATAATAATATTATTAGAACTAACAATTGTTTAAATTATCAAAATATAATTTGATTAGCCGCTAAAAGCCGAATGTAACGTATGTACACTTTTCAATCTTTTCGTTTCGCTACTGTCATCGAATAGTGAAACAGCTAGTGGATTTGTATGGTTGCTTAATCTTTCGCTAAACCTACTTATTTATTCATGGACTGACAACATGTCCAGATCGGTTTGAATTATTTTGTTAGCCACAAACCAGGAAGCTTTTGTGATTAGCCTAAATATGTTAGACTGGTATCTTGATATTATATTGATATTTGATTTGCTTCATGTACCCCACAGTTGAATGCCATATAACCAAATCGGCTTTAAGATAGCTTTGTATATACTTAACTTAATGTTCCAGTTGCCAGTATAGTTTATGTGCTTTTATTTTAAGTTGTTGGCTCTAAGTATGTATATGTGGTTTTCACACCACCGCCTGCCTATGTGGTTTCAAGATATATAACTTTTTTTTTGAGATTTCTTCTCCGTTTATATACACTGACGAAAAATCTTTTTTTTTCTTAAAGTGAACGTTATGTTGCTAGACTTATCAGAATTTTCCTTCATTTTGCATTTTTGAACCATTTTTCAAGAAGGTTGATCTCATTCTGTATAAAGGTCGATGCTTCTGTTGGACCTTGGCTTCTTGCGACAATTGCTGAGTCTTCCGCATATGTAGCCACTGTGACATTATTGGTGCACGCAGAGAACGGATTCATTGTGGCAACTGAATTTGTTGCCAACCGAATGAATTATAGTGAATTATATATTCAAAACTACCGTATTAAGTATTCAGGCAATTGAATTTTTAAATAAATTCGATTGTATTAATTGCAAAATCTAGTTGGTGAAATGGAATTTAGATTTTATTTATTGATTGCAACAACCATTTATCAGGGTAACCTATTTTAAAAGTGCATCAATTTTTTTATTTTTTTTTTAATTAAAGGAATCTATAATATTAATAAGCTAGGCGATTTCTTGTGACCAATGTTTTGTTCTACCGTTTTATCCCGATTTTGGCCAAACGTACATTATTTGAAAGGAATTTCGTTTAAATGGTGCGTGGTAAAGAAGAAAGCATATATTTCAAAAATTCATAACTGCATTTGTTTTGAGCTGTTTTCTAGATTTACAGATTTTTAAATTTTGTCTTTTATTTTGAGTAAATTGCATTTAAAGTTGCTACTTACACATAAATAAAATTACACATATGTTATGTGTGTCTTTATTAAATTTCTTAATGTGTTTGTTAATGAGTTTGTTATCTTCATTCACGATAATAATAAACCAAAAAAGTGTTGGTTTGTGAATTGGCTAAGTTGAAAAATAAAGTTGCCTAGAAATTCCACTCGAATTTTGAGCGCTGGAATCTGCTAGTTAAAACTAATAACTTGACAAAAAACATGTTTCATGACAAAACAATTTTAGTAGCATAGACGAGTTTTATCTAGTACATTATTGTTCCCGTTTTCACTTGGGTTCTCATACTCATATTTTGTCATTTGATAATGGACTATAGCTGCATATTGTATCTTCGTATTGTACTCTTTGAGACGATCATGGACGATCATTTCCCCGGCAACGAAACACTATTATTATGTAGCTCTATTGTGTATGAAAAACTTTTGTAGCGTGTACGAAAGTAAACTCCAGTATTCAGTTGATAATTCCACCACTACAGATATTTGTATTAGGGTCCCAATAATTCAGATCCATTTGCCAGACAATTTGTAATTTGATAGTGGCGTCCAATCATATTTGACTTTGTTGTCCGTCACACAAAAACATTCTGTAATATGAAGGTTCGTCAAGACTAGGCAGAAAACTATTTGTAATTGATGCTACTGAATAACAGAATCTTTGATTTTAACTTGCATTTTTTACAAAATATTCCTTAAAAATGTTACTTTTAAGAGAATGCAACAACATTTTCAGAATTTAAAGTAACTTTGTATAAAATAGTTGTTACAAAAAACATAAACAACATAAAAAATAATGACCCCTTACTCGTTCGAGTAGCATTTCCTGAAAATATTCCAGCTGGTCTTCCACAAGGCTCAGTTTTATCTCCTACTTTATACTCAATTTTTACTGCTGGCTTCGTTGTTTTTAAAAATCAAGATGTTACCTTCTATACCGATGACACTGCACTCATATGCAAGGGAAAAGTTTCCAATGCTATAAATAAAAGATTACAGACCTCATTAATTTCTTATCAAAATGTTTTTGATAAATGGAAGTTGCAGTAAACCAAGAGAAAACCATGGCAATAATATTTTCATACAACAACTCACCATAAGTGTACACCCACAATATCATTGGAAATGCAAAGATACATCAATATAAACAACGGACAAACACTTTTCCCCGTACTCAATAGAAAATCAACAATAAATTTGCAGAACAAAACACTTTTGTATCAAATGTGTACATTACCAATAATGACCTATGCTTGCCAAGTGTGGTATAAAAGAACTGCAAAAACTCATACTAAAAGCTAAAGATTATACAAAACAAAAATTATGCACAATGTTCGACCACGATACTCTATGCCACGTCTACATATCCGTTTTAGTCATAAGACTATAGACAGCTTTATAGAAGATTTGACTCAGTTAATGAAAGATGCATGTTTTCAAACTTTGATTCAATAAGATGTTTGCTGACCTGAATTCGGATAATTTGTCTTATTTCAAAATAACATAATTTTATTCAAAATTTCTTGTACTTTTTTTATTAGCATTCAAAAGATTTTATAATACCACAATTTTATCCTTAAACTGTGATATTGATATTCTAGCTTTTATTTTTAAATATACTTTGATATCTATGCTGTAACATTTTGTAAAATCTAATTACTTGCTCTAATAAAATTTAATAAAAGATATTTAGTATATGTCGGGTTGCTATTAATTTTATAATGTTTTAAACAAGATTTGTTAATATAAAACAATTTATTTATTAAAAATAATTTATTTTACTTTCAAATTTATTTGAAATTGAAATCGAAGCAGTCTCGACTTGCTGCTACTGCTCTCTTAGACTTTTAAATCTTTTCTGTTTCTGTCTTTTTTAAGTTTCGCCGCTTGCCGTTTTATATTATGAACATAACTAGTCCTCCGACACGGCCATCCTGTCGTTTCGCACGTCCTCGGGTGAAATATAATACAAACTGATCAGTTCAGTAATTTCCTTCAATTATATACTTCAAGAAAAAAAAAAAATCAAAAATCACTTCTATCCAGTGACCAGTAAACTCTATCCAGTTACTAAACTCAATCACCACTTCCATCCAGTGATGTTAAATCGCCTCCGTCCGGAGATTTTAATTTTACACCATTACTTTAACCAGTAATGCAATCACTTCTGACCAATAAGTTCGTGGCTTTTCTAACTTCCCTCGCATATTTATATGAAATGCAACACTGCTCCCATTAAGTACCACCTGTTAATAGACTACTGTAAAATTCTGAGCAAGTTTTGTCATTTACTCTGCGTTTAAAAATTGGAGAAACGTTGGACTAAGTGTATTGAGCAAAAAAACTGTGTTTCATTCTAAAAGTCACGGACTTATTGATCCGCCCTCGTACATTTTTACATTAATCATACATTATCACAAAAATTCAATTCTTTAACTCTTCCTCATTAGATTAAATATTAAACTACATATCGGTCAACGTCCAAAACTTCCGTCACTTTAAATGAACCATTGTACTTTTGATTCCGTTGTTCATTTTGTAATAAAACTAAGTCACCTACCACAAACTATCAAACCTCATTATATCATAGCAATCATTATTTTCCATATTACAAATGGCCTCATTTCGAGCCTCATCAAGGTGGACTGATGGTTTTTTGCGTCGGACATTACTATTTCAGCAGCTCTAGCTATTTTACCTACAAGTAATTCTAAGGTACTATATTTGGTAACTCGACCTTGTTTACAATTTAGTGCTTACTGAACATCAGTAAGAGCATCCTGGGAAATCTCAGAATGTATTAAATTTATATTCCTTGAAGCAACTGCTTCACATGTATAAATAAAATTCACCTTACTGAAAAATGAGTCATATGCACAGCAATACCTTCACTAAGAATTTTGTTTCCAGTCATTATTTTTTGACGCAATTAAGAGTCCGGCAAAACATAAAACAAATATTCTAAATCAATGCCAATAATCGTTAATATTTGAATGGTACGATTTACGCTCTTTTGTCCGATTCCTGTCATTGTTACTACATTAAAGATATGTTTACCATCTAATTTACAACCCATTGATTCTGGAATAATTGAAATTTCAGAACCAGAATCATAAAAAAGAACATAACTTTCTCACCAGAGTGATTCAATCATCCAGCAGGTGTATCGATAATACATAAGTCCACTTGGCGATCTGTTGAATAAACTCCAGCGCTATCAACACCTTTTTTGTGAACAATCTTAGGACAGCTTGATGCATAGAGACCAACACATCTTTGCAGTTGAAATAGGTCATATTTGACTTTAGTTTTTTTTACAGTGGGTCAAAGTTATCATTTTTGGTCAAAGGTAGCATTATACAAAATGAAAAATGTTAAGAATTAAAATATTCTACGAAAATTTTTGCCGGAAAATTTCAGTGGGGGTCACCAAAGACACCAAAGTTGTAAATAACACAATATTTCCCACCTTTGAAAGTAAGAATTCTACTAGCCAAAACGTGTATTATTCCTGGACTTTTGTACGAAAAATTGGTTAAAAGTTGTTTTAATTTATATTCGCGAGCAATAAGAAGATAATTGCACCAGAGATATATCACAATGGATAATTTTGATCTCAGGAGCACTAAAGGGTTAAATAAATAAAAATTAACCGAATTATTTTTCTTAAATTCCAAATAGTGGTATCAACGAGTTTAATAGAAAAACTCGTTTTAGGTCATTTTTATTTTAAAATATCTTTAAATCCAAAGCTGGGCTTGGCAAATAATGGGTAAATGTTCTCGGATTTATCCCAAATTTTTGGGACGAAACTTCTACACATTTGGTTATTATATTTTAAGCGTCGCATCTAAAAATTGGACAGCGCTTACAAAATATTTGAATTTTTTGCATAAATTGTCTTTTATTAGTTTGCGTTCATATGTGACCACAATTCCAAAAGGGTTAATGGAGTCATATTATTTTTTTCCGAAACCCTAGGCCATTAAGATAAAACATAACATTTAAAAGTAGAAAAATTATGAATTTTTGATACAAAGTATATAGAAAGAGTACATTTACAGAATATTTCACAAAAGTCCAATTTTTCTCGAAATCCGCAAAAATAAAATCCTTGTCAAAAAAGTTGTGGTAGAGGGATTTACTACACAGTTAATCTGCAACATGTATTTAAAAAAACCTTAAAGTGATAGATTCATTTTTTTAAATTTTGTTTAAGAAAATCTTTTCAAACTTGAAAAAGGAGTTTTAAAAATTTTATCAAAAATTTCAAATTTTCGGCCTCAATGCGCAATAGGTTAACAACGTGGTAATAAAACAATACTTCATATCTGAGTAGTTGTAAGTATAGAGATCAAAAAAGAATGATGGCTTTAATAAATTTCTCAAAGTTGAAAAAAAATGCCATCAGATTTCATGATCTAGTTTTTTTTGGCACAAAAGTGGTCTGGGGCATTTGCTATTTCTTGGCGAGGTTTTATTTGATTTTGAAGTTTTATAGCCCTTTGAAGGGATAATTTAATACTGATCCTGAATTATATAACAGCTTGTCGGAAAAATTAAACTGTAGAACAAAATTTTCGTAAAATCTGAAAAAAAAAAAGTCAAATTTTCCCCATATAAACACACTTGAAATTTTCAATCGCTTTGAGCCAAGACTAAACGTTTTCTGATTGACCCAAAACTTTGTATTTCTCAGTTTTTTTGCTATTCGCATATTTCTAGGGGGTGAGACCGACAGTTTGAACACTTTTTTTTTTTATTAAGGGTCACCCTAGTGTTGCATATAATAATATTATTCGTTACGTTTTTGGTTTAAGAAGATTTTCTCATATAACTCCCTTCTCTGTAAGACTATTTGGTGTGTCTATTGATAATCTTTTAAAAATTAGAATTCTAAAAATTACAAAATTATTTACACAAAAAAACTTACCTATTATTCGAAAAATTGGAATTTGCCAGATCTGATAGAGGAAGAAAGCTCATAATTCCTATTCATAGGACACTTGTCTCAGAACAGCAATTCTTTGTGCATGGAGTTCGTCTTTGGAATGCAGTTCCACAAACTTATCAACTAACAAGCAACGCAAAATTTTTTAAAAAATTAATTTTTGATTATTTTGCATAGTAAAATTTTTTAAATTTTTGATTTTTGTAATTTTTATTTTTTTTGTTATTTTATTTTATAAATAATTAATATATGTAATTAATTTAATTTAATAATAAGAATAATTTTCTTGTTGTACAGCAAAGCACAATAAATAAATAAATAAATGAATGAAATCTTTACGCTTAATTAGCAAAATTACACGCCAGCTTTTACAAAAAATTATTGTACAATATTTTTTTTTCCTTAAATAATCAATAGTTGGGAAAAAAAAGGGCTTGGAGTGATGGGCAATTGTTAAGTAGTAGGAATTTAATTATGCTTAACAAAAAAAAAAAGCACCACACTGAATTCCCGCATCTACATTTTTTTAAAGCGGTTTATTTAGTATGTATCTATTTTTTATCTTCAAAGTTTTCGAATAAAATGGAATTGGTAAACATTAAAATAAAAAAGAGCAGTAGTCTTATATAGTCTTTAGCTTGATGCGAATGTTCCGATGCATCGAGGTTTCTGTACAACCCCCATACGTATTCAGCAAGCACTTGGGGTTTTCCTTTGAATCTGTCTTCCAATACCTTGATATCCTGATGAAATCTTTCAGCGTGTTCATCTGAAACCGCTCCAAGGTTTTCTTTAACAAAATTGAGATGTGCATGTAGAAAATGCAGCTTTAGTGAAATCTTAACGCCAATGTTGTTAAAAGCGATTAGCTTACTTTCAATATTTTCTGCATAGTTTTGTGCTTTTTAGTTTCCAAGGAATTCTGTAATAATAAGCTGCATAGAGACAACTGCTGTGTTTTCTATATTGGACAGTTGACCATAAAATTCTTAATTTTGTAGTAATTTTCTTGTATCGGGTCCGACGAGCATTCCTAGAAAAGGTAATTTACATTAAATAAAATAAATTCTTTCTTAAAACCGTATTTTACCTTCTTTAATACATTTGAAAGCATTCCCTTGTGTATTAAAGCTTTTAAAAAAATCTTCACCATGCCCAACTTAATACGCAGCGGTGGAAGTATGACCTTATCTTTTGCCACGAGGTATTCATGGATTACATTTAGGTCGCCAATAATATTTTCTTTACGTTCTTCGAAATATTTAATATGGAAATGGTTGCTGGTATTAAGTGAATCCCATTTACAAAGAAAACATATATATTTTGAGTATCCAGTTTGCATTCCAGTCAATATTGCAATCATCTTAAAGTCTGTACATACTTCCCATTTATATTTATCGTATTCAATTTTATATAAAAGACTTGAAATATTTGCGTATGTTTCCTCGTTTTTTGTGGAATACGCAACCGGTATTGATGGATGCTGGTTTCCATTGTGAAGTAAAACTGCTTTTAAGCTGTGTTTTGAACTATCTATAAAAAATCTTCATTTGATAAAAGCCGATGTAAAAGTTACATTTCCAAGAAAAAGACACTCAGATCTTGAAAGTAATTTTAAAAAATCAGAAGACCTGGTATACTGCTGCAGTATTGAAGAGGTTTTGAAATATCTTGACTCTTCCGCTTGACTCTTCCGCTTGGAGGTTATTTATAGATAGTTCAAAACACAGCTTAAAAGCAGTTTTACTTCACAATGGAAACCAGCATCCATCAATAATAAATAAATTGACCCTTAAAGAAAATAATCTTCATAAAATTCGACAATATTACTCTGGCACAGTGTCAAACCAACTCTCATTACAGACAGACGTTTGATTCTTGCCCGCGTTACACATTGAAATTAAGTTCTTGTGCTGTGCTAAATCATATCGATTTTCTTTTTTATTGTGTTACTTTTTCTTTTTTAATATTCTTTATACAAAAAGTTTAAAAAGAATAACAAAATACTGTACATAATATCATAACTGGTGCTTTGAAGTAAAATTTAAGTGATAATGAATAAACCACCAGACCAATTTACTTTTATGAAAACACCAATAATGTTAGACAAAACAAAAAAACTTGAAATAATATCTCCCGGAGAGAAATACTTATTAATGTCGCGTATAAAAAGTGAAGATTCTCTTAAAAATGTCTCGCCATTTCTTATTAAGAAAGTAGTTGACAATATTGCGGGTGGTGAGGTTGCTCTCTGCAAAAAACTTCAAAGTGGTACTATTTTGCTAAAAACTAAGAACTACACCCAAGCAAGCAAATTAATTCAACTAACATCGTTATCAGCCGATATTGAAGTCGAATTAAAAGAACACCCTACACTCAATTTTGCAAAAGGAGTTATATACTGCAACGACTTACGCGACATCCACGAAGATGAAATATTGTCTGAGCTTAAAAACCAAAACGTATGCGCTGTTAAAAAAATAATGAAAAAGGTCGACGATGTATTAAAAGAGACCGGCCTTATTATAATCACGTTTGCATCCATTTCACTTCCATCAGATTTATATGTTGGTTATGAAAAGCTTAGAGTTAGACCGTATGTTCCACTGCCACTCAAATGTAACAAATGTTTTCAATACGGGCATGTCTCCAAAATTTGCAAAAACGACCATATCTGCTACAATTGCGCTCAATGCTACCACCTCAATACAGAATTAAAAGAGAAATGTACCCAGCCTCCACAATGCACCAACTGCAAAAGTTTAAACAGCGAGAATTGTAACCACGCATCTGTAAATAGAAGTTGTCCAATCTTTCTCAAAGAGAAAGAAATACAAGCAATAATTACCTTAGAAAAAGTCAGCAAAAAACAAGCAACAACAATTTACCAACAACGCCACAACAACACTAACACATCATACTCCGCTATAGTAACAAACAACAATAATAGTCAAACACCTACAACATCAACTAAAAATTCTTCAGAGCGCATACCAACAAATCTGCAAACAAACGCTCGTTCTATAAAGAACTATGGGGACTTAGCAAGTGAAACTGACCTTTCTGATATCGACAAACAAAGCACATCAGCAAAAAACTCGCCCAGCAAAAAAACAATTTTACTACCTAAATCTTTATCAAAGAGAACCAGATCACAAGTGAAAAAACATTTAGAAGAACTAAATGAAACAAAGCGGCCAAAGAAATAAACACAACTTCAACAAACTCACCGTTTCAAAAGCAACTAACAACAATATTTACACATTATTAAATAACTTCAATTTTTTGTTTTCTTTTAATTTCTTTATTATCTCTATTTACAACTATTATACGCCTTTATTATTATACACACTGTTATACACTACCTCTAGCCCAATGCAATTTCATTATTGTTACTCATTTGGTATTGTTTTATACATTTATAGCATCTTTTTATTTATCTATTTTACTCATTTACTTAAAAACTTATTTCTACTGATCTCTTGCATTGTTATACAACCTTTGTGGGTAGTCGTCAGAATATTAGTTCATTATAAACTTAACATCGATTTTTTTCCCACTAATATATTTTATACATTCAAACCTTATTAAATGACTGTAAAAATTCTCCAGTGGAACATGAATGGCTTTAAAAACAATTATAATGAACTACAAATTCTCCTAAAAACCCATTCACCAAAAATATTATGTATCCAAGAAACACATATACACGATTTGACCAATCTGTATGTACCAATTAACTACACAATATACTCGACAAACACATCAAATACGCGGTACGGTGGAGTAGCCATACTGGTACATAACTCCCTACAGCATAGACAAATAAACCTAGGACGTGACCTACAAATAGACACAATTTGCATTGAGATAATTTCTCAAATTAAATTTAACATCTTCTCTGCTTATATTAAACCAGATCAACATTTTACCAGAGATAATCTTGACAACATATTTAGAGCATCTCGTATACCCATTATCATCACGGGCGACTTTAACAGTTGGCATGCCAGTTGGGGATCCCCCTCAAACAACAGTAGAGGAACAACACTAGCTACTTTTATTAATGATTCTGAATATGTTATACTTAACGATAATTCACCAACACACTTCAGTACACATGGAACATTTTCGCATATTGATCTATCGTTCTGTAGCCCTACTATTGCAATCTATTCAGAATGGAAAATTTTAGATAGTTTGCATGGCAGCGATCACTACCCGATCATCATTTCCCTTTTTAATAACGCAAATTCTAACACCTCTATTTCGAATTATATTCCAAAATTTAAGACTGATTCGGCAAATTGGGAACTATTTAAAAGTAAATGTTTAGATTTTGATTCGAATCGTCGAATCAGCAGCAACATAAATAAGGAAGCTGCTAACATTTCAAAAATCATTCTGCAATCTGCAAACATTACTATTCCTCAGACTATAAAAAGGTTCAATAAAAAAGTTCCTTGGTGGAACAATAAACTAGAAGATCTCAAAAGACAAAAGAATAATTCCTGGCGTACTTACAAACGTGATATGAATTCCTCCAATCTGGTCCACTTCAAGAAAATTAGATCTCAGTTTAAAAGAGAAATTAAGTTAGCGAAGGCTAAATCTATTAACGAACTCGGGTCCACTATCAATCCATCTACACCAATCGCAAAAATCTGGTCAAATATTAAAAACTATACAGGTTATAAAGCAACAAACTCGATACATTGCATTTCTAAGTTAGGAAACCCAGATGTTAAATTGACAGATAGATTAGATATGGCCCAGGAATTTGCAGCCTCTTGGTCTGATAACTCCTCTGATATTAATTTCACCCAAAACTTTAGAACTTATAAGCACAGATATGTCAGCAATCCTCCCTCGATTACTCCAACTCGTAAAGCATTACAAATTGAAACCCCGATTAACATATTAGAACTTTCGTCAGTTTTTGCAAAACTAAAAGGAAAAACACCAGGTATGGACAGAGTGTCATATCCTATGCTTATAAACCTACCTTTAAATATGAAAAAAAGATTACTAAATTTATATAATAATATTTTTACTTCCCATATTCCTCAGCAATATAAAAACAGCATTGTAGTACCAATACCCAAACCAGGAGCCGACAAGACTCTTGTTAAATCTTATCGACCGATTTCTCTTAACTCCTGCCTAGCAAAAGTTATGGATAGAATAGTAGCCAATAGGCTATGGTGGTTTGTGGAAACGTACAAACTTCTTAATAGCCGACAATTTGGCTTCAGAAAGGGAAAACCCACAATTGACCCACTTTTATATATTGATTACCAAATCACAACTACTCTATCAACCCGCAAGCACACCACAGTCATATCACTAGATTTCGAGAGAGCTTTTGATAGAATTGGCATACATGCTATTATAGATCAACTTTCTTCCTGGGGAATGGGTCCAAATATCATAAATTACATCAAAAACTTTATGACCAATAGAAAAATAATAGTACGGCTTGGTAATAGCTACTCGTCTCCACATCCATTACATAATGGTATCCCACAGGGATCTCCTTTGTCAGTAATACTCTTCCTGATCGCGTACAATAGATTATGTACTATTATTTCATTTTATAAAGAACTTGATTTTATTGCCTATGCAGATGATTTTAATTTGATTATCAGGTCTGATAAAACAAAAAACCCAACAATTAACCTAAACAATCTGTTTCGTGAAATAGAGGAGTGGTCTTCATTTTCAGGAGCAATTCTCTCTATACCCAAATGTAAATATGTTCACATATGTCGCAAGAAAAACTGCAGCTGCATCATAATTTCATCGCCCATAAACTTAACTCAAGTAGATACTCTTAGAATACTTGGATTGCATATTAACTCTCGTTACCGCTGGGACAGCCACATAAACTACGTAGTATCTTCTTTATCAAAACGTCTTAAGATTATAAAATGTCTTTCTAATCCTAAAATGAATTGCAATATGCACACTATTATTTGTGTAATAAAAGCGATTCTCATATCTAAAATTAATTACGCATTGTCGATCTATGGTCACTCACCGAACTCTGTATTGCGTAAAATTATAATAGTAGTTAACTCTGCTATAAGATTCTGCCTCGGAGCTTTTCGCTCAACCCCAATTAAAAATATGCTTTTCGAATCGAATATCCTGTCATTAGAAACACAAACAAAATTACTAACTACAAAACTTTTAAAAACTATAAATTTTAGCTCAAACACACCCCTCTTGCAATTAGTTAATAAATGCAAAGTTACCAAAAAAATACCTAAAATACCATCAACTATACACCGTTCAATACAAAACTGTAAAAGTTTAGATCTGCCACTTATTATAGTGAAGAGCAGTTCCAAGCAACATCCACCATGGCTTCTCCAAAACGAAGTTATTAATATCTCCCTACACAAATATACCAAATCTATTTGTAGTCCAATACAATACCAAATATTATTTAATGAGCTAAAGAACACACTCTACGACCATACATTTGTTTTTACTGACGGATCAAAATGCAATACTTCATCATCCTTTAGTATAACTACAGAAAATACGATAATAAAATCCGCTATTCTTCCCGAATTTAGCACAATTTATTCTGCTGAAATGATAGCCTTATATGAAGCAATAAAATACGTAGGGCAAAACAGAGGTAAATTTGCCATATGTTCCGATTCTCTCTCTTCATTGCAATCTATAAGTAACATAAATAACACTAACTACTATATCTCTGAAATAAGAAATCTATTAATGAATATGCAAAATAAAATAAAATTAATTTGGGTACCTGGCCATTGTGGTATAAAGGGCAACGAGTTTGCTGATCAAACTGCAAGAAAAGCTAACCATTTTCCACTAATCACAATACCTAATCACAATCCCAAAGATTGGGATAACTATATCGTACAAAAACTCATTGAACACTACAAACAAAACCTATTACACTCCACCTCATTTTGGTATAAAAATCTAAATCATGAAATGACCGACATACGCCCCCTTTTAAAAAGTATTACGGATTGCCACAGAATTGACATAATTAAATTTGAACGACTAAGACTCGGACATTCCAAATTAACTCACGGACACTTGATGAACATTGATATTCCCCAAATTTGTAATTGTACAACTCCGATTCCAAATCCCTCACACATTCTTGTACATTGTCCTAAATTTAATAACGAAAGACAAAATATTTTCAATGGGACCGACCCGATTAGGGCTTTATCTAACCCAACCCCTGAAAACTTAAAGAAAATAACAAATTTCCTAAAACAAACAAATACCTACAAGTTTATATAAGATCTAAAGCATTATTATATCTATTAAGTGTATGAAATTTACTATACTGTAAATATTGAATTATAATATTGAGCTGAAGGCCAAAGTAGCTATTGCTCGAATCCCTATATTACCTTGTAATTTATAATTATAAGTTAATAATATAAATAAATAAATAAATAAATAAATACTCTGGCAATAAGAATTCTCTCAGACATTAACATACAACACTTTCTCATTTAGTATAATGCTACCTTCGACCAAAAAATGAAAACTTTGACCCACTGTAAAAAAAACTCAGTCCAGCTGGACTATAAGTTTATGCTACAATAATAATCTACTCAACATTCCCTTTCAGAATTATATGGTCGCTATTTTGTTCCAATCAAAAAATTTTAATTTGTTGGACAGTTTAATTTGGCAATAAATATTTATGTTACTTTGGATGATCCGAAATAAAAACAAGTACGAAAATTATAGTCGGTCTAGACCGACTATAGGATACCCTATACCATGCGTTTAGAGACCCTACCCTATAGGCCCAACTAACTGGACATAGAAAATAGGCATAAACCAAATTTGAGTGGGATTTTTATAAATTTTTTTGTCTGCAGATATGAAAAAGTTCATATCGGATGCTATATCTATATGGGGACTAGGCCCAAAAATGGACCGATCCTGACCATGTTTGGTAAGGTCTCTTGTATTTTGCAAAACTATATACAAACAAAATTTGAGAAGAATCAGTGCAATATTTTTGTTTTTTGATAGATTTAAGTGAAGATCGGGAGGCAGTTCTATATGGGGCCTATGACTAAGAGTTGTCCATAGGGATCATTTTTGGACTACTGATTAATGGATGTAATAAACACATACAAACCCAATTTGACTAAGATTTATATGATAATTTGGATCTTATGGCAATTTAAGTCGATTTCATAGGGGTCATTTGTATGGGGGCTATGTCTGAACATGGACCGATTCAATAGCGTTCATCCCATGGCCGATAAAAGCTTATATACCAAATTTCATCAAAATATATTCATATTTGCGACCTGCAGTTTGATTACAAGCTTTACATGGACACACAGACGGACGGACGGACGGACATCGTTAAATCGAATCAGATAGTGATTCTGATTCGATCGGTATAATTAAAGATGGGTCTAGGTCAAATATTTTTGGTAGTTACAAACAGCAGCACAAAGTCATTATACCCAAACCACATAGTGGTATAGGGTATAAAAATGGGAGTAAAGTAGATTTGTCCTTCTCTCACGAGTCTAAGTTTCGACACATTTAGAGTGTTTCCTCGTCTGGATATCATCATTGTAAGAAAAATTTCACTTTTAATCGTGGTAAATAACGGGGTGCCAATTCAAAAATGTTTAAAATTTTAGAGTATTGTGCTTGAATGACATCTATACCACACTTGAACCAAAGATAAAAAAAAAATTACTTTGTTTAATTTTTTTATGGAATATTTTAATGAGTCCGAACCGTAGAACAGTTTTGTATTCAACACACATTTAGTTGGCCAACACAGGTTTTTATTGTTAGATATTCTTCCAAATCCTTAATTTGAAGCGTAGTTGCTATTTTCCTTAACCTGGGGTGATATGACGTGACTGAAAGATATTAAATGTACATAAAGAAAATGACCATCAGCAAAAGAACTTCATGCAGATGAGCCAACATGATAAACACATGGTTCAGTTGGTTGGTCATACATACCAATTTTTTTTTTTTTATATTTCTACTTTTTTGTTGTTTCTTTTTCGCCTATATTTATGCAACATTTTTATTTAGCACGCCACGAAACAGGATATCTCTGCTAAAGCAAAACGGAAGTCAATTGAACTTTTCACGTTTTACATGTGTTTTTGTTTTTGTTTCTGTTTTAGTTGTTACTATTATTCATTTATTTCATATTCTATCACGTGCTGTATCTATATTAATTGTCCGGAATGGTGGGTGGATTTACTTGGGGTAAAGCGTGTTTAGCGCTAAAACCGAAAATGCTGCATTCATATTTGATATTTTGACTTTTTATGTTGGTTTTTATTCCTTTGTTTTCTTGCGTGCAAGGATGACCTTATGATGACTTCAGATGATAAATTGTTACGAAATCGCTTACGTGTTGTACATTTTATGTTTCGTCGTTAAGAACAATTTAATATAAAGAAATTATTTTTTATATATATATACAAGTTATAATTTTGCGATATGATTGTTCAATAATCACTTTTTAAATATTTTAGTATTCAAGTATTTCATTACAAACTGCCACAGGTAATAAAAAGATCGGGTGATTTTAGATAATATTCAGTGAAATTAAATATTTAAGAGAGCAAAATTTTCCTTTCTCAGTCCAAAAATATTACCAATCACTCTGGGTAAGGTGTGATTGGGGGTTTTCCGACTTAAATTTTATCGAGCAGTTTTTTTTTTTAATTCTCTATGTCAATATGTATCTGTAAAGGTTAATAAAAACAAATAATAGTACTATATTATTGATTTAGTAATAAGGCCGGAGAAGCTTTTATGTCAAAGAGGACGGCAGTTATTTCATAATCGTATTTCATGTTTTTTAATATTTTCCTTTGAAAATATTTTTGAATCTTAGATTCAGATCTCCGCTACAATGCCTTGAAGGCATAGATGCAACAAAACTATAATGAATTATTTACTTAAAATAATTAAAGATAATTAAAAAACCTAAGAATATTCCCAGAATATGAGACCATTTTTCTATACAAACATTTTCGGAATCTCAGAAAGTTTAACTATAGAAAAATTAACAAAATCCGAAAAAGATTTTTTAAAGATTTTTTAAAGAAAGATTCTTAGAATCTGAGATTGCTTTTTTTTTATAAAAATTGCCAAATCGATAGAAAAACTCTAAATTCTGAAACTGTTTTTTAGTAGAAAAAGTTTCAAAATCTGAGACTGTTTTCTGTTAAAACATATTCAGAATCTGAAACTCTTAAAACTGTTTTATTATAGAGAATCTGCGAGTTTTGCTAGAAAGGATGTTAGGAATTTGTTTGTTTTTATCAGTCGGAGTCGGAGTCGGAGTTGAAGTTGCGGGGTCGTAGTCGCCATGTTTGTAGCGGAGTCGTAGCCGCTACAAAAAACTCCCGACTTTGACTCCAAAATTATTCGTTATTACACGTGCATGTAAAATTCAAATAATTTTTAAAATATTTGCAAAAAAAAATTCTTCGAAACTGGCTACGTAATATTTTAGAGATGACTATGAATAAGTAGATTTAAGTATATTTTATGAGAGTAAGTTCATTCAAGGACTTAAATTAAATAATATAAAAGTAGTTTATAATTTAAATTATTTTGGAATTTTATTTATTACAGTCGAAATTGCATTAGCTGAACTTATACACGATCATTGATCAAGTTTAAAATAGATGTTTGTGTTTTTTTAAGGTTTGTGGCTAATTTAATTGAATTTGAACAATATTCAGCATAAAATTGATTTTTTTGTGTTATAAAATATTATAGTTCATATTGTATATTATAGGTCTGGTGTTTTAATTAATTTCTTATTAAAAAAACTGAAAGTCAAAGCGTAGTTTAAGTTTCATCTGAGTAGCTATTAGCATACTGTAACAACGCAAATGAGTTTCAGCCTTGCACTTGTGGACGCCATTTGTAACGGGGTTTTAGTCGACGGCTGAGGTAGTTCAGACGCGTCCAGAGTCAGCCTAAGCACCCTCAAACCTTATGCAATAAAAACGCTAGGGTTATCCCTTCTTCGGATTAACAAAATCGCTTTTATTTATTATCTTTAATATATTTACATATAAGAGTGACGACACAGTTGACAGCGAGTCTTCGTCTAGTTGCACAGTGGACCATTTGACGAGAAGGCGGTCAAAAATCTATAACTTTTGATTGGATTGGAATTTTGATATGCGGTTTTTTTTGTTTGTTTTGCCTTTAAGTTTTGCTATAAAACGTAATTCTCGACCGAAAATAAAAAAAGTTACGGAGGTTCTGAAATACATTTTCATCTGTAGTTGAATTTTTGTACAAAAGTGAAGTGTTAAAAGGTAAAAAAAAAGGTTTTTTTTAAATATAATGTCTTATTTTTTCAGTTAATTTTACAATTAATACTTTTTAACAACTTTTTAAGTTAATTTTTTCAGAAAATGCCAAACTTTAGTTCCCGTAAACTTTTTAGTCCTAATGTGCACAAGGGCCAAAGGTTGTTTTTTTTGGAAAGATCCCGAGTTAAAATATAATCTATTAAGCAGCGAACGTAAAAGTTACCTTATATTGGTTCAAGATAGAGAAGTTTCAATGAAAAACTCGTATGTTTTTGCTTTAGTTAAATTTTTTTTATTGTCTTTTTAAATATTTCTATATCAATTTTTATTGTAAATTTACAAAATATATAAATTTTTAAATCAAGAAAATTTTTTAACTATATCAAAAAAGTGTAACTTATTGTTAGTGTAATGAAAAAGTACTTTAAATCAACCAATTTTAGTAAAAATTTCTTCTAAATAGCCTTGATTTTCATCTTCTAGATGTGCTTTAGCTTCTTCGTCTAATTCAATAGAGGTAGTTTTTCATTTTTGACGAATGTTGGACATATATGGATCTGAAGTGCACAACAAAATAGTGATAAGGTCTTCATTAGTACAACATCTGAACATTTTCCTTGTGTTGTGTTCGCGAAAGAATCTGTAGTCTTTGTTCCTTTTTTCTTGCGCTTCTTCAGATAGATCTCCTATTGGTGGCATATTGTTTTAAATTATTTGTTCCCCATGGTACAAAATTTTATGAACTGTGGCATATATCTCCAAGAGTATTTTTCATTATAAAGTATAGCTGTTTTATTGGCGTACTCTCCAAATTTTTTTGCATTTATCTTTCTGCTGCATGCTAGAACTTGTAAGTTTCCGGATCGGAAAAAAATCTCCTTGCAGTATTTCTATCATTTGTGTTTCCTTCCCCTTGTTTTGGTTGGTCGATTACGAGGCCTAGCTGTAGATATTTTTGTTGAATTTGTTTTTTTTTTTGCTTTCTTTTTTCTTCATTTTCTTTGTTTTTTCTCACTGTTTCGCCTAATGGACCAAATTTCAAATCATAACCCAATTTAAGAATATGCTCCATGAAACGTATTCTAGCATGAAGAAGGGACATTCCAAATTCGTAGGCATCCTTAAAACTATCGTCTTCTGGTGGGGGTTGGCTTAATTGACTTGATGTCTTTTGGCATATAGTGCAGCTTGACGTTGACCTTGTTCCAGTTAAAGATTGTGCAACTTTTCCGTCAATCATTGTTAGACACATTTTAAAATGTACTTCAATGTCTTGGTCATCAAATTTAAATATTACTGGTTGAAGTTCCTTAATTTCATCTTTTAGTTTTTGAACTTCTTCAGTTATGACATCTTTGGTTTCCTTTTTGAATGCAAATTTTATTGGTCTGCAATAAATACTTTGTTGAAGAAGGAATTTCATTTTTCCATATATCAATTTCTGTCGCTCTACTAGTTGAAGGCTCTAAGACGCTATACCTTTTTGTTAAGCGCAATGGAACGAAAGATACCATAAATAAATTAGCATCTGATGAATTTTCGGCATTAAATTGCTTGTATTGTTTCTGACCAGAGGATCCATCACATCCCAATTTAGAAATTAAAGTAATGCTGCCATTATCAATTTTTTTTAAATGATCAGTATCAAGCGTATTTAGCAATCGTTCTGCAGTATGTTCAAGGAGATCTTGCAATTTTATTTCTGCTGATGTTGAAGTGACACTAATAGCAGATTGTGAAGGTAAGCATTCTTTTTTGGCAGAAACTGAATCTCGATACTCTGGAAAAATCCCACAATTCTTTTCATTGGTTCGCTTCCGCAATTCCTTATATTGATTTTTGGTCAATTTCAAATCCAAAAATAGGGCGAACGCTTCTTCTTCTTGGGTTGGTTGAATTTGGGGCAAAAATTAATCCTTAATAATTCTTTGAGAAATTTCTTCATTGATATTCTCCAGCTTGCGCCTTCGAGATCTTTCACTACATCCGTCAATTGGTTTTGCTGGTCGACCCTTTTTATCACTTTCGTTGGCAGTTGTAGATGCACTCTCAAAAAGAAGTTCCTTTATTAACCAGTCTTGGTAACGTTTGTACATCTTTGCCTTGCTATGAGAGCACCCAATGTACCGTCTTTTCAAATTCGATGCAAAATTAGTACTTTTTCCTTTGTGCATTTCAATGTCTTCTAGGTTACAATTCTTAAAGAAGTCGTTGCTCACTATGTGTAAAATTACATCGTCTACATCATTTCGTTGAAAATAAATATCTGCCAGACCTCTGTAACAGTACTTAGCCATTGCACAAATTGTAATGAATAATAATTGTGGAAACATTATTATAAATATTCTTTCTTGCAATTATGTAAAATAAAAATTTTTATCTTTTATTACCACTTTTAGAAGCATAAAAAACCCGCACCCTAACCCCTTTTAAAAGGTGAAGCATATCTGCTCATATCTTAAAGGGCTATGTCGCAATAGTTTTTTTTTACCATTTACCTGTCATTTAAATTGTTTTCCATTTTGTCAGGTATTTAAACTATATTACTCTAATTCAGACTATTAAATGTACCTGTAACAATTAAGCGCATTATATCTCAACCCTTTTTTTATAAGTATATAACAACTCCTGACAACTCTACCGACACGCAAAAAAATACCACGCGGTGCACCGTGTAGAGGCGCTTGTATCATTATTTTTTTTATTTTTTTATATAAAAGAAAAGAACATTTATTTAATGAAATTAAATAGAGGAAAACAAAGGTTTCCGTTAATATCGATAAAACTGGGCAAATGTCAATAAAGGGTAATACGGTGCGTGCCAAAAATTTTGACGTTTGGTTAGTTCGGTGTTAGCGGAGTTATTCGTGTGTGTTGGTGATAGCGTTGAACAAACGGTTTTTTTTCCGAAATTTCCAAAAGTTTTCCATTTTTTTTATGATTTCCAATCTCTTTTGGAAGGTATATAAAGATTTTCGGGATGAAAAATCGTTCCTTTTTGTCGAATACTACCATCAAGTACGTTTCAATTCAACACCACTTTATAAAAATAAAACCTAAAAAAACTCACAAGTATGTTTCTTAATAAAATTCTTTTTTTTTATATACCTTTTATCGGTATCTTAATTTAAATAAAAATTTTTTTTAAAGCAAATTCTTCTTTCAAGACGCTATAATTTTTTTATTTACTTGGAAAAAAAGGAAAAAAACCCGAGATGTGAGTTAAACTCTTTGTTGAATTGTTCAACCCTTTCTTTTTTCCTCCACTTTAAACACCTCAATATAATTCTCTTTATCCAGATATAATATATTTTCCACCTATCAAGGGCTGGCCCTTCGGTAATTTGGCTGGATCATTAATTTCCCTTGGTTCTTGGCGGTATTAATTATGGTATTTTTGTTCCTACACACCACCAGCCTTGTTCGGAAGGCCAGCAAAAATTTTGCTTGGGAACGGGACCCCCTCCAGTAAAATTTGCTCTTCAATTTTCATCACCATCATTATCATCATCATCAGCAAAATCGACATCTGTAGGCTGAAAAGTGTCAGTGAAAAAGTGTAGATAGTGTGAAATTTATTTGCAAGAGTGATAAAACAAGTAAATTCAAATTTAAAAACCCAAGAAAAAAAAATAAATCCGCCAGAAAAAGTAAAATTTTTGTTTAACCTCGTACTCCATAAAATCTTCCACAAAATACAAACACTCAAGTTAAAATCGGGATTCTTTATTAAAAATACACTAATTCGCCAAGTCCAACGTCATAATTTTCCCAATAACATTAACAAATATAATTACATAGAAAAGAAATGGATAATTGAACAACAAAATAATATTAGCTAATTAAAGTATGTTATAAGTGTTAGTTTACCTTTTTTTAATGAAGTGAGAGTTTTTTTTTCATCCATTGTCCTGCAAAAATCCATCCAAAATGTCACCATCGTTATTAGTGCCGGTTTATTAAAGAGTAACAGACGAGAAAAGAGAAAAAAGTTAACATAATAAGAACCAAATCCAAACAATTGAAAATTAATTAATTACTTACCATAGATAACCAAATTAAAGTTGTAATCACATAATCAACGTGTTAATAAAAGGATCAGGCATACGTATGTCAAGATCAAGAGCAAAACAAAGGAAAAAAATTAAAAGCTCTAAAAGAAAGAGTTATTTGATTACAACTTTCCGCTAGATCGCGCTATAATAATCAGAAAACCAAAGGTTTTAGTGTAGTGCATTAAAATTTCAGCGTTTTTTTTTTCATCAACTGCATCTTCAGCACCATGTCGGCGTGAAAGATCTTTCATCGTTGGACTCAAAAGCTGTAAGTTAATTTCAAACACTATATTTTATTTACTCATAGATGAACCAGTGATCGTACACTGTTAAAACCCTTTAAAGCACTATTAAATTTTGGGAGTTCTGTTGCTAACAGAATGAAAGCTCTGGCAAGAGAATTCATCCTGTTAATATAACAGCGACTTCAACGGGTTCTGAAAGTGATCAATTGTTTTCTTCATTTAAGTATACCACATTATCATAAATCAAAAATAATTAAATTTGTTATCCAATACGTTAAATAAATTATCTTGGATTTCTGAAAAAATTAAATAAAGTTAGCTAAATAATTAAAATAAAGCAAAACTAGCGGAAAGGAAGAAGAAGAAGTTCTCTTCACTGGTAAAGTGGTGTGGTGGGTTTCTTTACTAACCAAATCATTTGAATGAATGAATTCTTCCTTCGGTTAGTGATCACTCTTTCAAACTCGTCCCAGTTTTTATTATTTATACGAAATATCGCGACTTTAATTTTTCTATCAAATTAAATTCTATTCGGAGATTTTTTTAAAAAAACTATATTCTTTTACCTTGGCAACTGAACTGGATGCAGACCTGTTACAAATTTCTTTTCTAGCATTTTTATTTGGATTTTTGCAACCTTAAATTTCGTTTTGTCAAATTTTTTTTTCTAATTTAGAGATAAATTTTGTTTATATAAACGAAAATTCCAATTTCTTGAAATATTTAATTTCTCTCTTTACTTTTATTATTAATTTTTTTTATGTCAAATAAATTATTTTTCTACCCTCACTTCATATATTTTCTTATAAGCTGAAGTATTATTTTAATTATTAAGTTAGATCTTAATTTTTTTTCTTTAAATAAATAACTCATTTGAAAAATGAAGAGATAATTTTTTTTTTTTCTTGATTTCCAGTTAACTGTTCGGATAGGGTCACCTTTTTTTGGGACCATATTAAACGTAAATAGCTTTCCGCTATATGGTCATTGGATGGGAGAGGTTTATGTGTTTTACACCAATACACATTGGGTTAAAGTGGCATCCGTTTCCGGATTAAATAAATATTTTCCTTTTTTTTTTTAAATTCCAATCAATTTCAAGCACGTAAAAATAAAATTATTCTCATAGCATAATTCTTCCAGTAACTCTCAGGCGAAGTAGTGAAGAATCCTCCCCGTTTGCCGACGAGATAGAGGCCGGAATTTAATTACGTGCTGCCGCTACTATAACTTGAGAAAATATTGCAAATTGGTTAGACACCAGATTTGGTTACATGCTACAACCGGTACGACCAACTTTTGTATTCATAACACTCAGACGGACGGACGGACATCTTTTAATCGACTCAGAAAGTGTTTTTGAGTCGATCTGTATAATAAAAGATGGATAAAGGTCCAATATTTTTGGCAGTTACAAACATCACCTCAAACTTAATATATCCTAACCACATAGTGGACAAATTTTGTATTCATAAATTTTGCAGAAAATATCTAACCTTGGGTCAGAAAAATTGTTCTGGTGCTCACGGGCGGAAACTGGCGGGTTTATAATGGGGTAACCTATAGAAGAGTGCAAGATTTTTTTCTGACTGCTCTTGTCTGGCAGGAGTTATGCTCTATTAAGTAGGAGATTTGCGGAAAATTTTGACCTTTTTAAAAAAATTTTTTTTTTAAATTTCGGAATGACTCAGTGATTTTACATTTTTAACATTAATAGTATGGAAGCTACAAAATTATACAAAATTTATTTTACTTCAAAATCTTTTAAACCAAAGAAGTTACAGGCATTCAAAAATAAAAATTTACAAAGAAATTTTTAATTTTAGCAAAATACTGAGAAAGCCCATTTTCGAAGACCCTGTTCGCTGTGATATAGTTGAGATAGAGTCGCAATTTTTTGGCTCCCGAGGCTTACTAGTAGTTACTTTCAAATGATATTCAAATAACATAACTTTAAAATCGGTAACAAAAAAAAATGATTTTTGGCCGCCTTCTCAAAATATGGTCCACTGTGCGATGACTGCCGAGGTGAAGGTTCGGCTGCGTTGTTCGTAGTCGTCGGTAGTATCGATGTTTCGGCTACGTTGGTTGAAAGACGACCGCCAAGTGAGAGTTCGGCTGGGTTGTCTCGGCTGTGTTGGTCAGAGGGTGAGTATCGTCTTGACTGCGTTGTTCGTAGGTGCCGATAATATGGATGGTTCGGCTACGGTGGTTGTAAGTTATCTGCCGAGTTAAATGTTCGGCTGTGCTGATTTAGCTGTGTTTTTCGAAAGATATTTGCCATGTTGATGGTTCGGCTACGTTGACTGAAAGATGTTTGCCGAGTTGAGGGTTTGGCAATGCAAAGCTTGTTTTTACAATACAATAATTAATTTGAACTCCAAATATAATATATAATATAATTTTAAATAAAAATTTAAAAATATACTCAACTTAGTAGAAAGCAGTGGACACACAGAAACTCCAACAGTCTTAGCTACACTTAAAACAGACTCTTACCAGGTAGTAGAAGAGGTGGAGACCATTCTTCAAATTTAGCAAAAAAGATGCAATTCCAAAGTAGCCTGAGATTATCCGATTTGGGAGCATCAATGTAGCCAGATATTATTGAGGCTATCCTATTTCTAAAGACAAATGCAGTTTCGTTATTTCAAGCTTCCGGTCGTATAGTATGTTGTTGATTATTAAAAGAATTAATAAAAATAAATAAAATATTTAGAAAAATAAATAATTTACTGGCATCAATTACCCACAACATAATTATCACTGTTTTGGAGTAGGAGTCGGAGTCGGACATTAAAAATTTCAGCGGATGGAGTCGGAGTCGGAGTTGATACTTTTTTTGACGACTCCACAGCCCTGTTTTTTTTTTATAGAAAAACCTTCAGTATCTGATACAGTTTTTGTACAGAAAAAATTTTAAAATCTGAGAAAATATTAAAAAAACAATCTCAGATTCTGTGAGTTTTTCACTAAAAATTTGTTTAAGCTTCTGTGATTTTTCTCTGAATATGGAACAGATCTGAATTTATACTTATGAATGTGGTGATGTAGTCTCCCACCAATCAGTAAAACGGAATTTGAAAAGGAACGAGTATTCATCGAACACAAAAGAACACAATGAACAGAGATTGTCTTTTGATGCAATACACATTCCCCAATCCTAATGACTACTGGTATGGCGTTATATTCTGCGATGATACAATAATGATGTGCCCAATAAGGTATTGAGAATAAGGTATCGTTAAATTCGAAATATAATTCCAAATGTGAAATTTGGAAAACTTTCGCTCATGGTTTTGAAGTGGATAACTAGTAAAAGAAGTGGACTTGGTTTATTGCAAAGAAATTTTAAAATAAATTTACTTGAAAATGGCGCTGAAAAGGGACATCCTAAAACTAAATCTAAACTGAAAACAATTTTAGAGGTATGGAATAAAATTCAATGGACTACGTGCAGACTCTAGTTAATTTCATGAGAAAATGTTTTTAAGATGTGATTGATGCCAAAGGTGGCCATACGAAGTACTAATTAATTTACGATATTTTTTTACTTATTTTTTTCCTAGAAACACTTTCTGATAACTAAAATGACGGAAAAATAACGTTGCAAAATCGACAACTGTTGTGGTCAATATTGCACCCTTACGTTGTCAATTTTTTTCACAACGCCTGATATCAAATTGTAAACAACCGTGTATGACTCGACAACATTATTTTTTTCAAAATAGACGCATGCGCCAAAATTTTTAGTTTTTGATAGCGCATGTTTACAACTTGACAACAAAAGTGTTCAAATTGTCAATGTTACGTTGTCGAATTCTCTGCTAACGCCGAAATTTTATGCATTTTTCATTGTTTTGGTTTTATTCAGTGTGCTCGTTAGTATCGTTTTAAATTAATTAATAAATTGGAACAAAGCCACGAAATTGAATTTTCTGAGGACCTAAATGTAGTTGGTGATCTATTAGAAATAAATTGAGATATTGTAGTGGTCTCCGATTCATGCTTTTCAAGGAACGATATCGAAGACAGTGACGTCAAATTGAAAGCAAGTGAAAGTGAAAGCAATTTGTAAAAAATTGAATTTCAGAAAACATCAATATAATTTCAGAAAACATCAATTGTATTTCAGAAAACATCAATTGTATTTCAGAAAACATCATTTGAATTTCAGAAAACATAAATAGAATTTCAGAAAACATCAATTGTATTTCAGAAACCATCAATATGATTTCAGAAAACATCATTTGAATTTCAGAAAGCATAAATAGAATTTCAGAAAACATCAATTGTAATTCAGAAACCATCAATATAATTTCAGAAAACATCATTTGATTTCAGAAAACCTAAATAGAATTTCAGAAAACATCAATATAATTTCAGAAAACATCATTCGAGTTCCAGAAAACATCATTTGAATTTCAGAAAACATAAATAGAATTTCAGAAAACATCATTCGAGTTTCAGAAAACATCAATTGAATTTCAGAAAACATCAATAGAATTTCAGAAAACATCAATATAATTTCAGAAAACATAAATAGAATTTCAAAAAAAAACATCAATTGTATTTCAGAAACCATCACTATAATTTCAGAAAACATCATTTGAATTTCAGAAAACCTAAATAGAATTTCAGAAAACATCACTATAATTTCAGAAAACATCAATATAATTTCAGAAAACATCAATTGTATTTCAGAAACCACCAATATAATTTCAGAAAACATCAATTGTATTTCAGAAAACATCAATAGAATTTCAGAAAACGTAAACTGTATTTCAGAAAACATCAATAGAATTTCAGAAAACATAAACTGTATTTCAGAAAACATCAATAAAATTTCAGAAAACATCAATTGAATTTGAGAAAACATCAATATAATTTCAGAAAACATCAATTGTATTTCAGAAAACATCAATTGTATTTCAGAAAACATCGTTTGAATTTCAGAAAACATCAATTTATTTCAGAAAACATCATTTGAATTTCAGAAAACATAAATAGAATTTCGGAAAACATCAATTGTATTTCCGAAACCATCAATATAATTTCAGAAAACATCATTTGAATTTCAGAAAACCTAAATAGAATTTCAGAAAACATCAATATAATTTCAGAAAACATCATTCGAGTTTCAGAAAACATCAATTGAATTTCAGAAAACATCAGTAGAATTTCAGAAAACATCAATTGTATTTCAGAAAACATCAATTGTATTTCAGAAAACATCATTTGAATTTCAGAAAGCATAAATAGACTTTCAGAAAACATCAATAGAATTTCAGAAAACATCAATTGTATTTCAGAAAACATCAATTGTATTTCAGAAAACATCAATTGAATTTCAGAAAACATAAATAGAATTTCAGAAAACATCAATAAAATTTCAGAAAACATCAATTGAATTTGAGAAAACATCAATATAATTTCAGAAAACATCAATTGTATTTCAGAAAACAACAATTGTATTTCAGAAAACATCATTTGAATTTCAGAAAACATCAATTGTATTTCTGAAAACATCATTTGAATTTCAGAAAACATAAATAGAATTTCAGAAAACATCAATTGTATTTACGAAACCATCAATATAATTTCAGAAAACATCAATTGTATTTTAGAAAACATCATTTGAATTTCAGAAAACATCAATTGTATTTCAGAAAACATCATTTGAATTTCAGAAAACATCAATATGATTTCAGAAAACATCATTCGAGTTTCAGAAAACATCATTTGAATTTCAGAAAACATAAATAGAATTTCAGAAAACATCAATATAATTTCAGAGAACATCATTCGAGTTTCAGAAAACATCAATTGAATTTCAGAAAACATCAATTGTATTTCAGAAAACATCATTTGAATTTCTGAAAACATAAATAGAATTTCAGAAAACATCAATTGTATTTACGAAACCATCAATATAATTTCAGAAAACATCAATTGTATTTCAGAAAACATCATTTGAATTTCAGAAAACATCAATTGTATTTCAGAAAACATCATTCGAGTTTCAGAAAACATCAATTGAATTTCAGAAAACATCAATTGTATTTCAGAAAACATCATTTGAATTTCAGAAAACATCAATTGTATTTCAGAAAACATCATTCGAGTTTCAGAAAACATCAATTGAATTTTAGAAAACATCAATAGAATTTCAGAAAACATCAATATAATTTCAGAAAACATAAATAGAATTTCAAAAAAAAAAACATCAATTGTATTTCAGAAACCATCACTATAATTTCAGAAAACATCATTTGAATTTCAGAAAACCTAAATAGAATTTCAGAAAACATCAATATAATTTCAGAAAACATCATTCGAGTTTCAGAAAACATCAATTGAATTTCAGAAAACATCAATAGAATTTCAGAAAACATCAATTGTATTTCAGAAAACATCAATTGAATTTCAGAAAACATCATTTGAATTTCAGAAAGCATAAATAGACTTTCAGAAAACATCAATAGAATTTCAGAAAACATCAATTGTATTTCAGAAAACATCAATTGTATTTCAGAAAACATCATTTGAATTTCAGAAAACATCATTTGAATTTCAGAAAACATCAATATAATTTCAGAAAACATCATTCGAGTTTCAGAAAACATAAATAGAATTTCAGAAAACATCAATATATTTTAAGAAAACATCATTTGAATTTCAGAAAACATAAATAGAATTTCAGAAAACATCAATATAATTTCAGAAAACGTCATTCGAGTTTCAGAAAACATCAATTGAATTTCAGAAAACATCAATTGTATCAGAAAACATCAATTGAGTTTCTGAAAACATCAATAGAATTTCAGAAAACATCAATTGTATTTCAGAAAACATCATTTGGATTTCTGAAAACATAAATAAAATTTCAGAAAACATCAATTGTATCAGAAAACATCAATTGAGTTTCTGAAAACATCAATAGAATTTCAGAAAACATCAATTGTATTTCAGAAAACATCATTTGGATTTCTGAAAACATAAATAAAATTTCAGAAAACATCAATTGTGTTTCAGAAAACATCAATTGTATTTCAGAAAACATCAATTGAATTTAGAAAACATAAATAGAATTTCAGAAAACATCAATATAATTTCAGAAAACATCATTCGAGTTTCAGAAAACATCAATTGAATTTCAGAAAACATCAATAGAATTTCAGAAAACATCAATTGTATTTCAGAAAACATCAATAGTATTTCAGAAAACATCATTTGAATTTCTGAAAACATAAATAGAATTTCAGAAAACATCAATTGTATTTCAGAAAACATCATTTGAATTTCTGAAAACATAAATAGAATTTCAGAAAACATAAATAGAATTTCAGAAAACATCAATAGAATTTCAGAAAACATCATTTATTTGAATTGCTGAGAACATTAATTGTATTTCAGAAAACATCAATTGAATTTCTGAAAACATCAAAAGAATTTCAGAAAACATCAATTGTATTTCAGAAAACATCATTTGAATTTCTGAAAACATAAACAGAATTTCAGAAAACATCAATTGTATTTCAGAAAACATCATTTGAATTTCTGAAAACATAAATAGAATTTCAGAAAACATAAATAGAATTTCAGAAAACATCAATAGAATTTCAGAAAACATCATTTATTTGAATTGCTGAAAACATTAATTGTATTTCAGAAAACATCAATAGAATTTCAAAAAGCATCATTTGAATTGCTGAAAACATTAATTGTATTTCAGAAAACATCAATTGAATTTCAGAAAACATCAATTGTATTTCAGAAAACATCATTTGAATTTCTGAAAACATAAATAGAATTTCAGAAAACATAAATAGAATTTCAGAAAACATCAATAGAATTTCAGAAAACATCATTTATTTGAATTGCTGAGAACATTAATTGTATTTCAGAAAACATCAATAGAATTTCAAAAAGCATCATTTGAATTGCTGAAAACATTAATTGTATTTCAGAAAACATCAATTGAATTTCAGAAAACATCAATTGCATTTCAGAAAACATCAATTGAATTTCAGAAAACAGCATAATCGACTTATTTTTTATGCACTGGAAAATATGATGTTGATGTTTTCTGTAATTATTAGATGTTTACGCATCTCCCCTGTGATCGGAGTCACATGATTTTTTTTTTAATTAGTAAACAAAAATGTCATTGTTAAATAAAATTAAAAATTTTATTGATTTTTTTGTATTTTTTTTCTGAATAATTTTGTGTTTTCCTTTAATTGCTTTATCTGTTGGAATATTCCAATAAGAACGTAACCAGTGTTGTAACACCTCGCATTAAAATACAGACACAGTTTTTACTCACAAATCGCGAAACAGTGGGATTTTTTGTTTCAAGCAAAAATTAGTAGAAACCCTTGGGTAGTGCTATTATTTTGATAATAACTCTATAGAAACTTTTTTTGTAATACTTCCTCTATGCCAATGTGAACGCGAGATGTAAAACATATTATTTTATAAATCACAACACCACTGCGTTGACTAAACCCCTTGCCTTATGATTTCATTTAAATGAAACTCTGTGCGGGCATTATAATGTTAATGTATTTATAGAAATAACGGTTGTTTGTTAGGTTTTAGAAATTTGCTAGTATTACTTTAAAGCATTTAAATCTGTGGCGGACATAGCCCGTCAATGTTGAATTTGGCACTTGTGTAAGGAACAAAAGATCCACATGATGGCAGTGCCCCATCGGGCTAGATCAATATCTTTAAATCTAAAGGGCACTATACACTTGTCAAGTTCACCACCGACAAGTGTGACACCGACAAAATATAAATTTTTTGATTTTAAACAAATTTTAAACAAATTTTCCGCCACAATGCTTGATGGTGACTTTGACAGGTGTATAGTGCCCTTAAAGTAAAAACTCATTCAATTCTTCCGTTATACTGGTATATATGTATTGACTTTTCGTGAAAACTTAAATTACATAATTGAGAGATACTAATTTGGAGTTTTATATTGGCCACATAAGTATACTTCTAATGTGTATGTGACAAAAAAGTATCGTAGCTACAGTTATCTTATAAAACTGACATTTATTTAAATGTTCATGAAAATCAATTCAAAATCTATCATAAAATTTATACCAACATCATCACGGCAGCTTTTCATAATGTTTTGATGAATAATCGAAGCACAACCAATTTTTCTTCAAAACAAAAACGACAAAAATAATTTCGAGAAGGTGCCAACTATTTCTTAATTCATAAGAAATATAATTTGATGGAGCTAAGTCTGAAATTTAACCAATTTTCACAGAATTCCATAGCGATCGTTAGGTGATTGTAGTAGTAAAATCAAAATTAAATCGTTACAAAATAATATTAACAATTTCTGATGATGTTTAGAAGAATATTTTTTAAAAGCGCAAGATCTTCATACCACAACATTTCGTACGCAATAACAAAAATATTCGTTTCGAATAACTTTGTTTATATTTTACTGTGTATATAAAATCAAACGCACAACAATCTTTTTGAATAAAATTCCCTCAAAGTTGTAGAATTTTTGCATCTTATTATATTTATTATATGTTCTTTTTCAAGCATCACTTAGGACTTGGAATACTTAAAGAATATACTATTCTTTTAAATGTGTCAACCGACCAACCTATAAGGAAGACTAATAAATTCATGGGTATAATTTTATAAAAAAATTTAATTTTTTTAATGCTGCCATATGGACTTTAATTCATACCAAAAAAGGCAGAATAAAAAAAACAAGGAACAACAATAACCTCTCAAGGGTGGAATCAAGCATATAATACGCACAAGTACGATAGTAATAAAGTAGACATAAACATAACACACTAATGTTGATTAGTTGTAGCTCTTACTGCTGCTGCGGCTGCTACTGCTGCTGTTGCTTATCGTTGCTGTTGTTATGTTCATCATATGACAGATTGAAATCACTCAACTTGAATAAAATGTGACAGTGATAATGAAAGTCTATTTTCAAGTTGGGGTAACGAAAACCAAACATAAATCAAAACTTTACTATGGACCACCGAATACCAAAGATTCGTGTCACTTTCACAAAAATAAAATCAATAATATTCAATAAATAGAAACCTTTTAAATTCTATTAGCGAAATAAAGCGTTTTTCAATATTTTTATACCCTCCACTCCAGTGTGCAGAGCGTATATATAAGTTTGTCATTCCGTTTGTAATAATTAGAAAAAAATTTTTGGACCCCATAAAATACATATATTTGTGATCCTTATAACAACCGGAGTTGATATAGCGATGTCCGTCTGTCCGTCTGTGGAAATCACGATGGCGGCATCAATCGGGCAGCTAGGGTACTCGCTGACATAAAAAATGATTCAATAACATCCTGAAAAGCTTGCTATTTAAAATCGTCCAAATCGGTCGATTAGGGACCGAGATTTGAATGAAGAACTAAAAACAGTCTTGAAAAAATATAATTTTCTATGTTGTTCTTGTCACGATCACGCCCTCAATAGGATAGCTAAGGTGATCATTTTTAGTGAGAATGATTCTCCAAATTCATGGGAAGGTTTCTATTTCAAAAATCATTAAAATCGGTGGAACAGGTCCAGGGAAATCTCTGAAAAATTAAAATAAAAAAATTAAAAATATGATGTTTCTATAGTGTTCTTGTTGTTATTCTAAATGTTATATTTATTGTCATAGCTGGACTTGTGGAAATAATATAATAAAAACTAACCCTTTGTACATTTTTTTTTATCAACTTTGGTAGAAAAATTTAAAAGTTTCCATTGTTTTAGCATCACTAAAAAAATTTACTAGATCATTTCTGGCATTCCCACGAGCCTGCCAGCAAAGTTTCAGATCAATTGGGTCACGGGAAAGGGGTTAAAATCGATCCAAAATTTTTTCGACAAGCAGGCACTACGAGTTAATATAAAGGGAGTAAAAATTCACCAGCATCTAAAGCAAATAATGCTAAAATACCTAGCTGTTAATAAAAAGAAAACGATATAAATTTAGCAAAAAAAAGTTTTTATGTATTAATTTATTTAAAGAGAAAAACACAAAAATAACATTTGATGTTGTATTTTTTGTGTGTAATATTTACATAGACATACATACACATATTAAACAATACAAATAATATACATATATTCTATATATTTATATCCATAATAACTGCATGTTAGAAATAAATCGGTATATTATTTTATTTACATAAAATTCTGCAATATTTTGTTGTGGGGAAAATACATTCTTTTGCATTAACAGAGTGTCACTTCATTTTGCTCAGCATGACTATGCCACAGTAGATGGCGCCACAATTTTGTTCTAATTAGCTTGCAATAGTTATTTCTATTTTAACATGAATGTCAATATTTTCAAATAGATATTATACATAACAGTGTTAAGAGTACACATAGGCTGGTCTTTTATTTCATACGTTTTTTCATTATTCTTTTACAAATAAGAACATAAGTTTGGCATATTAACTTTTTGTTGTCTTTATAAAATGGAGTTACCGAGTTATCAATGAGTTTTTTGCTTTCAAAAAAATTTCTACATAGTTATATTGTTCCGCTTTACCTACAAAATATCTGATTGCGATTACATTTAATTTTTTTAAAATTGTTTATAATTACTAAAGCATTATTATTCACATAAATACAAAATTGCACTTTTTAAATTTTCCATTCAAATTTAAGAAAATATCAATTCTAAAAACTGGAAATTTCCAATTATAAATCAAAAAATATTAACTGAATTTCAGAAAATCATATCAAAACGTCGGAAATAATAATTTTAAATTTAGAAGACATCAATTGCATCTTTAATATACATATAAATTTTATTCGTTAAACACAAATTGAAATTCCAAAAAAAACACCAAATATGTTTCATTTAAAAAATGTTTACATTAAAAAAAAATATTGGAATTCAGGAGAAATTAATAGCTTTTCAGTAACTTCTTTTAACGATTGTCGAATTGTTAAAGTCAGCTGTTGTTGTTATCTAAACGACAACCATTTTTGTGTTGTTTATTCAATCGATAAAAACTTAAATTTTTAGGTTGAAATGTCGTCATACATAAATAAAAATCATAAAATAGTGAAAATATTTTGCTTCTATTAAAAAACTTTTTTATATAAATAAAAAAATTAAATAGCATATTCAATTCATTATTTCATTTTCAAATAAATAATCAGAAATATTAGTAAAAAAATAAAGATATTAACCATAAACATAAAATCATCCTGTCAAACACGAAGTAATTTGTTTTTTTCTATTCTTCTTTGTGTTTTTCGCTTATTTTGACAGAGATGCCACTCGTTTACAATATAAATAAATAGAAAAATAGATTTGTCGACTTTCGTTAAGATGTATGTACTTAGTGAATCACTTAATCCTTAGTGCAAACAACAATAGCTGTCGATATATTTTGCGATTGTCGGATCGTTGACATTCTGTCGGATCGTTGAATTCGCCCTACAGAAAACATTAATTTAAATTCAATGAATTTTAGAAAACCTCAAATGATATTTAATAATTGCGAACATAAAAATTGTTACATAAATAAACGCAATTTGATGAGAATGTTATTTATACATATATTATTTTTCACAATTTTTTTTTTTTGGATGAATATTTGAAGTTTTTCAGAAAATAAAGATAACAAATTATTTTATTTAAAATGTTTTTTGCGTTCGGCATCCCTAATTTGATTATTTATTATTATAAATTTATTCTCTATGTTTTCCAAATATGGCAATATTTTAATAAAAAAGTAGAGAGAGCTCTTTTTTGGTTATTATTATTATGTTACTCCATTCGACCTATATGGCCGCAATGACAAAATATTTCGCCAGTTAAAAGAAACTATACAGCCATCTCCAATTAGCACGATTTAATGCATATAGCTACCCTACACAACCATTACCTTTGCAATGGAGGTTAAGGCGAGCTATTTAATTAGCAAAAACTAAATTAAAAGAGAAGTTATGTCATATAACCGGAAACGCATGCATATAGGAAACGCATGCATATTTTTCCAATATTTTGTTTACATTTATTATCAATACTCAAACCGAGGTGGAGGCTATCAAAGTTTCGGCACAGCCGAATTTAACACTCTTACTTGTTAACATTTATTTTTTTATTGATTTTTATTATGTAATACAAAAAGCCTTCTTCATTGGCCAAACTATTACAATTGAAAATATTTGTTTATTCAAAGTAACCCAAAAAAATAATTCTTAAAACTTAAATAACACTAATGTTTTGTAAATAGCTTCAATTTATAACAAAAAAAAAATACAAATTATGTAAATACTTAAATGTAAGTCCACTGTCAGCAATGTCTAATACCACCAAAAAATGGTTATTGATTATTTAGATATTGAATTAACCTATTGCGGTACACTCGATAAGAAAATTGAAATGTTCGTAGCTCGTTCGGCAACTGGTTCCATGAGCGTGCAATAGTAATTAAAAAAGATTTCTCAAAAAATGAATTGTATATTCTTGGTATAAATATTTGCACATTTCTTGTGGAGCTTATAAAATTAAAACGATCTAACAAAAACCGAGGTGTAGAACTCTTAATGAGTTTATAAAAAGATATCAAATACCTCAGAGTTAAATAATTTTCAAAAGAACATTTTAAAAAATTATTGACATATGGAGATATATGGTTGTAGCCATTATTCTGATTTCGATATCTTACGTTGAAAACAAATCTGACAATTTTATTTATTAAAAGCTTTATCCTGTCAAAATTACCAGCCGTCGAGCAAAGGAATACTTCAATACAATAAGATAATTGAGACATTAAGAGAGCATGGGCGACTCTACGCCTTACATGATACGGTAAGTACATGTTAAGGCAATTTAGTTGGCGAAGAGTAAAACACACCCGTGAACATATAGCGTCTATGTGATATGAATAATTAAGTCTATTGTCTATAATAACACCTAAGATCCTAGTTCTGTCAACAAACTCCACTTCACCCCCACCCATCCGAATCCGTATATCCCCTAAATTTGATGAACCAAATTTCAAAATCTTTGTCTTTGAAAAATTCAATATAAAAAAATTAGATCTCATCCAAGCTTCAACTCTGGCTAAGTTATTATTTATCAGCATTTGAAATATTTCGACTGAATGATTATAATGAAATAAAATTTGTATGTCATCAGCAAATGCATATACTGAACACATTTCAGACTCTAATACACCAAACATATTATTCAAGTACATTGAAAACAATAATGGTCCAAGAACGGATCCTTGTGCCACGCCAGATCTTACTTGACGTATGTGTGAGTTCTGACCATTAAATGATACAAACTGTTCTCTACCCGACAAATAAGAGTGTATTAATGAACATGATGCTAAAGTAAATTTAAAATCATTATAAAGCTTTTTGAACATATTCACATGATCTACACGATCGAAAGCCTTAGACAGGTCCAATGACACCATAACACTTGTTTTCCCCTTATTTATATTTTCTCTAATAGACTCCGTAATACCTATGAGTGCAGAAGCCGAATTACAGCCACGTCGATAACCTGTTTGCCGATCATTTAACAAATTAAGCCGTTCAGTGTACTGTAAAATTTGTGTCCTTATAACATGCTCAAATAATTTTGACAATATAGGTAAAATACTTATAGGTCTTAAATTGCTCACATTATATGATGTACCCATTTTAGGAATCGGTATTACTTTCGCAAGTTTCCACCTACTAGGAAAGACTGAAGTTGTTATTATACAATTAAATAAATGCAAAATGTGACTACTTAACATAGGAAAAATTATCTTTAAAAACTTTAGTGGAATTCCGTCAACACCACAAGCATTGGTTTTAATACTACTGAAAGCTGTAATCAACTCAGATATAGCAATACATTCAAAGGAAAATATTTGATCCGGTCCTTCAAAATGTGTATAGTCAAGCACATCACTTGAACCATTGCTCAAACCATCTAAAAAATAGTCATTTACATGATCAACATCTAAATCAACATTGTCCGGTATTGAATTTCCAATACGAGTAACTCTTAATCGATTCCACATATCCTTAGAATTGACACCATCGAATATTTTTCCAAAATAACCTTTTTTAATTCTGCGTATAATTCTCTTGGCTCTGTTTCTATATTTGCAAAATACACTCCATTTATATGTAGTGGGATCTTTTATATATGCCTTGTAAGCAATGTCCCTAAGAGATCTTGCATAAATTATTTCGCCAGATTTTATCCATTTTGTCGACCTTTGTTTTACTTTAAATCTGGTCAAAGGAACCAAAGCAAACATTTTCAATATTAAAGAGTCCAGTATTGAAATCTGACAATTAACATCTATTGTGTTATAAAAGGAAGAGAAATCATGATCCAATACACAAGTGGCCAATTGACCATTATCACATAACGCGTAATTCCGGTATTCAATATACTCATCTGAAACTTGATTACATATTAAAGACAACTTAAATGAAGCATAAATAAAAGAATGATGGGATGAAAGAAATGGACATTGGAATTGACCACTTGTATTAAGAAGAGATTGACTACTCAATAGAAAATAGTCTAAGAGCGATGTAGTATTATTCCGAACATCAAAATGTGTGGGAAGAGAATTGTGCCTTATTAAGAGATTAGAGCGATCACAAAAAGAGCGAATTTTCCTTGCCTTTGTTATATCAAATAAGTTGACATTAAAGTCCCCAACTAATATTATATCCTCATATTTTTCAAAAATATCGTCTATCATTGATTCAAGAATATCTACATTTCCATTGGGTAAATAAACAACACCTACCAAAATGACGCTTCCACGTATATATATTTCGATAAAAAGTACCTCACATTCCCCATAATATGACTCTGTAAAAATTATATTATGCCGAATACTTTCCGCAACGTAGATACCAACTCCACCAGCTCGTCCATGAGGGCGGTCATTTCTGGAAAAAACATAACCAGGAATATTGACAACATCACTTGGAACCTCAGGTTTTAGCCAAGTCTCAGTTACTGCAACGATATCAAAACATGATTCTTTAATCAGATTTTCAAATTCATCAAACTTTACAGAATTACGTGCTGGTTTAATACTTTGAACATTACAATGACCCACTTTTAAATCAGATTCCATACCACGTAAATATATATTTGCAACATCACCATCACTGACAATTGGACCCAAATTCAAGTTAACTGATGTCATATTTATACGTTATAAATTGAAGCTGAAATACCAAAACAAATCTTATAACTAAATACAATAACATTATTGCTACAGTAGAAATTTTTAATTTTTAGGCAAACGAAAATTAAAGTCAAAAATAACACTGTCTATCCCTGTCAATAATTAAATTTTAATAATACTAAAACTATGAAGTAGCGAAACATTGTACCAGAGATGCAACAAGTTCAAAGTAAATAACAACAATTTGATAAACGCAAGTAAAATACAGTTGCATGACTAGTACACTCTTCAACGCAGTCTTGCATAGTTTTTTTTCTTTTTTTTACACTTAACTAATTATAATGAGAACAAAATTCTTAAAAATGTGCCTATGTATACAAAAACATATTAGAGATTCACGCAGTTCATTCACAAATATTTAAAGTTAATATCTATTTGGTGCTGCTTCAGCACAATACTATATCAACACTAAGATATTGATATTCAAAATTACACAATATTCAATCAAAACCTCGATACTAATAAGCATATATATATGTATATAAATATATTGTGTTATGTTTGATTTAAATTTTCAATAAAATACATCTTGTATTTATCTTACAATTAGTAATTATTCATATTTACATATTGATATTCAATATCCTACGTTACACACATTCCCAGTATTTATTAACAGCTGTGTTTACAAAAGTGAAAAAAAAAAAAATAAAAATTAAAGAGTAACACAAGAAAGTAAAGAAGAGCATAAAAAAACTCAAAAAGCATCCAAAATAGAAAGATAACAAAAAAGTGTCGTGCGTTCAAACAAGAACAAAAGAAGAATTGAAGATTAAAAACTGAAGAAGAATTGTTTTCTTAATTATCTGTATATTGAATCGTATGATTTGTGATGTGTATCAATATAAGTTGATATAATTATTTCAGTTTTCACCTTTACATTTATGTACATTTAGAACCCAATATGATTAAGATTAACTACAATAATCTTGATATTTTTCCATTACGCTATATATATCCAAAGTCATCTCTGTTCCATCGCTTTGTTTTATTACAGCCCGAGGTAGATCCCCATTGCGAAGTTTAAATTCATTTATGTGCTTATCTTTTTTCAATTTGCGGCAAATAAAACACAGCTTGCTAGCCATGGGTGTAAGGTGATCACTTAAGAAAATTCTTTCTTCGATATCAGCTCCAGCTTGCTGTTCATCCAGAACATCCTTTAATTTTAATGAGCGAGTTGCATAATACTTTTTCATTATTGAGTCTCTCGTATATATAGAATTGAATTTTACTAACACCTCCTTATTGTTCTTAATGTTAATACACTGATTTATATCACTTTCAGTTAATGGAACATCATATAGCTTAGCAATATTCAAAATTAAAGACACAATATTGGGAGAAGCCTTTGGAAGTCCGGTTACAATAATGTCCGGTCGATTTAAGCGTCTCATTAGTACATTGTGTGACTTTTCTAACTCAATAAATCTTTTTGTGGTGCTCCTATCAATTTGTTTGATGAATTCATAACAGTGACTCACGTCCGATTTGATTTTATTCACCTGAGCTGCAAAATCTTGCTGAATTCTGGATACTAGCCCCTCAAACTTAACCTCAAAATCTTTTATTGTTCGGCTTATATGGTCTTCAGTAGATTTTCGTTGTTCTTCAAATTTTTTATCCATATTTTCATTAATTTCTTGAATCCCCATTCGTAGTTGAACGGCAAAATCATTTGAGTTAGCTTTTCTTGCCATTTTGTTTTTCTTGTTTTATTTAATGTAACTCAATATATAAAATATGAAATAGCTACAAAGTTTTAACTTTTTTTTTTTTTTATTTATTGGTTTTCTTTTTTTTTTTTGGTTATTCTTCTTTTCTTTTTATAAGCCGTTGAAACAACAATCACGTGTTGTATTTTTAGAAAAATATCAAGTTCTTATTAAATTCGCCAATATCTCATATATTTTAATATCTTCTTTAACAGCAAAAAAAAGAATAACGATATTTTGTGCGCTAATACAATTTAATTTATAGTTTTAATATTATTTTTACTTAATTATTGACCGAAACAAATTTCTCACTACTCTTTCATGGCAGGGTTACCGTGCAGATTTTTATACAGAAAGTAAGGCCTAAAATTTCATTTTGTAATTAAAACTTCAATTTCATTACAATTTTTCCCGATTCATGTGTTAAATGAAACATTCGTAACAACTATGGAAATTGATTAAAGAAGATAAAAATGGGATGAATATTTGTTGTACAGCAGTTATTTGTAATTTCGGCCCATAGTGCACTCCTGAGTTCGTCTGTTATACACGACTCCCTCATATAAATTATATGTTGCCTAAACAATAATCATGAACAATTCATTGTCAACGATTTTTTATTACGTTTTAGCCTTAATTTTTTGCATTTTTTACTTTTTTCGTCATGAAAAATTAAAAAAAAATAATACAAATATAACATTGAAATTGATTTCTTACCATACTCGTATACGACCATGGTGGTTAAGAATGAATAAGCCAAGTGTTTTGCCATCATATTTGCTGTTATTTTTTTTTTTTTTTTTTAATTTTAACAATAATCATCGTTATTATTGTTGTCTAATACAAATACTCACACATTCACTCTCACTTCCTTTACAAGTCATCATTTGTTTTTTTTTTCGTTGCGCTACTTCATTCCGGTAATGAAAATTTATAATGGGGGAGTTTATGATTTAAACTGACATGTTTATTAAGAAAGTATAAAATAAATCTATTGTCACTCACCCACACTCTCCCGGTTGCTTTGTCTCACCTTTTGTATGTTTAAAACATAAATAAGAGGGTTTTGCAATAAATTGCAATCCGCTATATTTTGTACTGTGAAGAGTGTTTAAGAAATTAATTTTCGTGTCGCTTAAAAAGCACGACATTTATTATTAATGTCAATGGTAATTTTCATCACTGAATTGCTTTGGATTGTTATAAAATGAATAGAAACTAACTACATACCTACATACATATGTATTTGGAATGGTTGAGTAAATATACATACATTATGTCATTAGATGGTACACACAAAGAATAATTTAAGGTCCATTTTTTTTTTCATTTAAAGTAAATGCAGAGTTTTAAAATACTTTAGTGTGAAATTACTATATTTACGATATTAAAGTTTGGTTTCATAAAATCAATAAACTCTCATTAGAAATCACTTATATAACCTATAATCTTAACTATGTAACTATATACTTACCCTCATTGCTAACTTGCTGATTCGACGAATAAGTAACGCCTTACGTATACGTGTACACTAGGTATGAGATGGTGTTGGATGGAGTTTCTTAGTAATAGGATTTGATTGCGCAAATTTTGTGGTGGGGGGGGGGGGGGGGAGGTAGGATGAGGGCAACTGACTTTTCACACAGAGTAACTCCTACAGCACTCCTCCCAAAATTAGAATACAATAGGAGTAAAAGTTAATACCTCGAGTCATAAATGACATTTAAAAAACTATTTGTCTTTGAAGTATATGACTTGATTATTACCCTTTCCTATTAAAAAATTAAAATTTTTACCACAATAATTAACATGCGTATCATTATACCTTTATCTATAAGAACTTGGGTGGACATTTTTTGGTACTTGTGATTGGCTGAAAGATTGACAGCTTTTTATAAATTCGCGAAAATAATCTCACAAGTGCCGCAGTAAAAATTGGATAATGTATAATAATATATAATGTATAAAAATTACATTTTGTATGGGAGTCTCCTTAAAGAGTGGAGATAGTACGTAGGTATGTCAGAAAAAAATTTTAAATAAAGTTAGTCATACATTTGACACATATTGGGGCATTCTGGGCGCAGTAGGAGCCAAATTTAATAATTTCATTAAAGTAATATATTTGTAGGGGTGGAGATAAGTGGCAGGTATGTTTTGAGAAACTATTGGGGACAAAAACTATTGTAGGTCGGTCATACAACTTAGCCCTCTAAGGGGGATCTCTAGGCAGTGCCTTTTTCTTCCGTATATTTCTAATGTGTTATGTAAATATTGTATGGCAGCTCCCTTATTGATACAAGAGGCGATATGTATGTTATAAAAAATGCTGGCGGTGGAAATATATTGGGAATCGGTCATACAATTGACCCGTGCAGGGGCATGTTAGGAACTGTGGGGGCTAATTTTTTACAGTTTCATAAAACTTTGTAAGGGAGCCCCCAAATAAATATTAAGCGGATCGGTCATACATTTTGTTGTTACAGGAGAGACTCTGTACCAGTTGTGGAATTTATCTTGTCAAATTTTTCCTTTTTATCGCCGCTTGCAGCTCGATGAGGAGCCACTTTCTCTCGTTCCACCCCCTACCCCAATTTTTTGACTCATGTAGTTTTTTGAACCTCACAAAATTAGGGGTCAAGCATTTCGAAATTGAAAGGTTATGTACTATCCCATACGTAATATACGTACGTACCATGATTAGGTAGAAAAAATTTCGAAACATTGATATGATAACATTTTTAATTTAAGCAAACAAAAAAGAATCATATTGTTTTAAGCCGTGTGTCCACCAGCCAGTCACTTGCGCAAGAACTTCTGCAAAAATTTGCTGAAGTGTTTCCACTCAAACCGAAGCTTGCGGAAGTCTGCTTCCAGAAGTAGTTTGTAGAAGTTATTACGACGAATATGCTGCAAGAAATTGCAGACGTGATTCCACACTATGTGAGTACAGCTTGCAGTAGAGTTTGCTTTTTTATGAATGACATTATAAAAATGTCTCGTGGGAAAATAAGATTGGCAGCTGGCATCGCAGCATATTTAATTAAAAAGAAACAGTGTTTGAGTGAGAAATTGTGTGCTGCGGCGTGTATATTTAAGTTTCCAAAATACATTACTTGAGAATTGCGGACGGAAGATTCCATGCAGCTGAAAAATTTCCTGGGAACGTCTAATGATGATTTTGATGATTTCTTTAATTCAAACAAGTATTCAAAAGCAGGATACTAAAATGAGATTGGCTACACCTCCCAAAAACCGCCTTTTCTTCGATTTTTGGCAATAGGTAAGAAAAAAACAAGAAAACTATTTTTAATTCATTTTATTTTCATAAGTATGTAAAATTAAATGCAAATTATGAGTATGTTCATTTTGTAGGCGATTCCTTTCATTCGCTTATGTATCTATTTCGAATCCCTATTTACTTTTTCGTTTACTTCTTGACCAAACTGCGTTCGAAGGTTGTGTAGTTTCCCTTTGACCTCTTCCTCGGACGCGTCTATATCATTGACTATTGCCTTTAAAGGTTTTTGTTTTAAAATTGTATTCTTATAGTCTTTTGAGGACGTGTCCCATCATTCAGGATATTTTTTTTGGTTTTCAATTCCCAAATGTGTTTTTTCACTACTACAAAATAATTTTTTTTTGTCCATTTTTATAAATTTGAAAAAGACTTAAAAAAAACACAAAACAAAACTGGAAACAGAAGAGAATACCAGAAACTGTATACCGGACTTCTTCTGCAAGTCTCCAAAACACTTGCAGTTCACAGCGAGTCGTTCAAGTTACTTCCAGCAAGCAACAAACACGTGTTTGATGCAAGTAACTTCTGCAAGCCGTGACTTGTGGAAGTCGACTTCTAATACGTGTTTACACGACAAAAACTTCTGGAAGCAACTTTTGCAAGAAAACTTGGTAGTGGACACACGGCTTTATAGACAGTTACACACAAAGGTGAGTGTATACAGCACGGGTTTCGATGGCAACACTTTTTTAGCCTTATTAGTTTTTGCACTTTCAATGCGGCAAGTTACATACCACGCGTTATAATCTTATTTTATTTGTCTTTCCCTACCTTTACTATTTCTACAATCAATTTCCATTTGCACACACAACTTTGTTTTTTCTATTAGATTTTCATTCATTCATTCAGAAATTTACTTTACATTAGCTCTATTCGTTAACGTGATAATTTGTAATAAATTGTACAAATTATCACAAAATTTACTGGATCCTGTTCGTTTACTTCAAAAACCCAGTAAAAGAGAACAAATGAGAGCGTAAAGTGATAGTTCATTTTTTGAAAACTTGCTAGTTTTTACTGGATATATTTTTGCCAGTAAGAATTAGCAAGCAAGAAAAATTGAATCTTGTGGTAAATATGCAAAAATTTTAAATAATAATTCTGAGGAAATTAAAGATAGAAGACTTAAGTAAATTTTCACATAACCAGGTTTCATTAATTTTAATCTTTTAAAACCGGTGCCTGCCAAAATAAATATGTGTATCTGCCAATTTATTTCAGCCAATCAGCCCAATTCTAAATATTCCCAGGGAAATGAGTTCCCGGGGAATTCATTTTTCCCGAGAATAAATCCTCCTATTCTAAACAGGCGGGGAGAAGAATAATATGGGAGAGAGAATTTCGATTATTCGAAGACAGCTGTTTTGCTTCAGTTGTTTTGTTTTGTTTACAAATTTAAAAATTTTTGTGGAAATTAAAAGTAAAACTTTTTTTAAATCTTTAATAAATTCAAAATAAATACAAAAAATTTTCAGTGTAGCGTTTCTGATGGTAGCTGAAGCAGAAGAGCAGCTGCAGGACAAGACGGAGCAAAGCATGCAACATCAGGGTTGGCTTGCATTGTGTTTAAAAGAACATGAATTTGTTTTTTGTTTGTTGCTTTTGACCTGAAAGCAACAGTAATGCCATAATAATATTATTATACAAAATTTTAAATGATATATATTACTTTTTTTCATAAAACTATTAAATACATCCATTTTTCGCAGCACTCCCTCTCAATTTTTTGGCGGAATTATTCCCAAATTATTCTCCCTTTTATTGACATTCAGAATAGCTACTTTTTTTTCCCGGGGAAGAGATTCCCATTATCGAAGTTCTTTTAGAATAAGGGTAGAGGGAAAAGAGAAAAAATTCCCGGGGAGATTTTATTAAGAATAGGGGAACAGGCAATAGGGAAAAAATTCCCAGGGAATTGTTATTGAGAATTGGACTGATAGAAACTAAAGAATGAAACTAAAATTTTTCATTTTGAACTTTTAATTTTTCATTTTTGATTTTAAATTCTAAATTTTAATTTTTTAATTTTTAATGTTAGTTTTTTATATATTGTCGATCTTGTGTTGTAATAATAATTAGTTATTTATTGTTCGGTTCGAGATCATGTATACATTTTCTAATACTAGAAAAGATAATAATGTAAGAGAAATTTGGAAAAAATTGTGCTGTCTTCAATTTTTTCCAAATTTCTCTTACATTATTATCTTTTCGAACAAAGCGCTTTGATCGAAAGTAGCTACTCCATCTAGCGCTGTCTTCAATTTTTTCAAATTTTAATTTTTAATTTTTAACTTTTAATTTTTTGTTATTAATTTTTAATTTTTAAAATATACATTTTTTTCTTTTCATTTTTCATTTTTTTTTTTTAATTTTTCATTTTTAATTTTTAATTTTTTACTTTTAATTTTTATTCATTTCTAATTTTGAATATTTGATTTTTAATGCTAACGATAAAAAAATATGTGGTAATACTTGCTAAGGCGAAAGTGACACGTGGAGTATTAATGTACACACAACTGCAATAACTTCAAAAATAAGAAGAATTACAACATATACAACATATCTTAAGAAAAACAACAATCACACTGAAAAATTTAATATTTTCAAAAGTTTTTTCAAAGTTTCATTCATATCTCGTGACCCCTTTAACCGATTTTAAATAGCAACTCCTTTGATATGTTAATAAACGAACGGTCTAGCTTTGATATTGAGGGCGTGATCGTGATTTCCACAGACAGGCGGACAGACGGTCATCGTTAGACTTCCCTTGTTATAATGATCAAGAAAATATATGATTTTGGGGTCTCCGGAATTTATTTCGATGCTCTACAAACGGAATGACAAACCTATACATACCCTCTGCCACTGTGGTGTGGAGGGTATAAAAAGTACGTTTACTTAAAAAAAAAATTACATTTTGTTAAAAAAGTATCTTTTATGAAAGAGTATTTTAATAAAATTTAATTAATTTTGGTAACTTTCTTGTAATATTATTAATCATAAGTGGTAGCAAAGAATGCTACAGTGCAGTGTAATTATCTTATTCCTTTTTGGATATAATTGACGCTACCTTCTAATTTTTCTTAATCTATCACATCAATTATATTTAACGCACTTTTTAACCAAGAAGAAAGACTCGTCTCCTTATTCATATACTTTCAAATATTTGTTGGATACTTGTGAATCGTATTCAATAATTAAAATTTTTATTTTTGAAAGTGGGTTTAAACCAGAGTTCAGAAAATCAACACACACTGAATAAAAAACTCGTACATATATGTAAACAAACATAACTTAGACCAACACACACATATTTTTATTTTCATATCAATTATGTTTGTTTTTAAATTTTCTTCGGTGCCCAACACAACCATGACTGTGTTCGTTTTAATATTTCGTTATTTACACGAACATTTTTGTATCACGTACTTTTTGTTTCAATCACACATAAAGCACACATTTTTGAGTGTTGCTTTATTTGAAGTTCATGTTCTGGTACGTGTACTGAAAAAAAAAAACATAACATGTACAATAAACAGGTTCGAGTTCAGTTATATTTTAAACACGACTTAAAACCGTTGATACGTGTGTATCATTGTTGCTAGAACACATTGAAGCAACCGTTGCCTTGTGTGTAGCCAGCATTAGATATACATATTACTAGCTAATTCCGAAAATAATATCTCAAAATTTTCTTTTTTTTAATGTTAATGTATGTATATTTTAAGCCAAGACTCAATTGAATTTTATTCTGACTTAACGCATAACTTCTAAGCTTTCTTTTAAATAAAGAATTTTATTGATGTCCTATGAAGAACTTACTGAAGTTAGAGGTTTTCTGCTCTAGTAAGAGAAAAATTATGCAATTTTTCAGATAATGGTAAATTGCTTTTCAGCAATTAACCCACTTTTAAAGTGATAGCCGAAACCAATATTAGTTGTTATATTGAGTGGATATACATATCAAAGATTCGGCACAGTTAAATTTTGTTTACCCTCTGAGCATTAAAATAAAACAACTTCCATTAAAAAGTGTTATATTTTTTTTTATTCAGTAAAAAATTTTAAAAAAAGAAAACAAATTAATGGTTAATAATGTTATATAAAATTATTCGTTTTGCCACTTACACCTACGAATATAAAAATGAGTTCAGTAATTGTTTCACTTCAGTGCCTAGAACTGGGAAGAGTTACTTTAGTATATTTGTTAAAGTTGAGTTGTCCTAAAAAATTATTAAAATTATATTTTTATTTGCAAAAATAAAACAATATATTTCAACTAAATAATAATAATAATAAAGGAAATTAAATAGCTTTAAACAAAAGAACTTCACAATAAACTGAAGTTATAATAATAATAAAGTTATACTAATAGAAATAATAGAGGTAAGAATAAGATAAATTACTTAAGGAAAATATAATATTAATATTATTTATGAATATTTTTTAAATTTATGATATAAAATATTAACTACAGTATGACCTCGCTAATTCGTTTAAATAATTTCATAAACTAGGTTATTTTATAAAAATGTCTGTTTATATAATCAAAATGTACATAATCTCATATTTGTTTATCACTTCAAAAGATTTTATAGTGGGCTACGCTAATAACATTTTTTTCGAATAGATTGCTGCGAAATTCAGAAATCTTATTCAGCATGCATATATTACGTTTTCACAACTGATTAGATTTGCACTTTCAGTTTGGCATAAGTAGATATATATTTTTTTAATATCTCTCAAAGAGAAGAGAATTTGTTTACAGGCCGATCATCCATCTGTAAATTATTTTCAAGTAATTGATAAAGAAAAAAGTCTAGCCAATCACATTTTCATTCTTAATTATAGAATACCTAATAAATTAGCGACGTGGTATTAGACTATAATACTGGAACTGCAGCACAAATTTCTGGAAAACTATCGGATTAGTGAAGTGCGTCATAGCGAGGTTATACTGTATATTCTGATCTAAACTATTTTTTTTATATATTTATAATATTTGTTTGTTCTAACTGAATGTTGAGAGTATGAAATATTCAAATTAATCACGTTTAATTAGCAGTACTAGAAAAAATTTCACCAACAAAAAATATTTATAATATTTTCTGCAAAAATAAGGAAATGTGCAAAAAGTGTATCCAGTACATGAGCTCCATGACAAAAAAGACACTCCTTTTTAAAAGCAAAAATAATCCAAGCACCTTTTTGTTAAAGATGATATTTCTTAAAAATCTAAAGAAAAGTATTATGTTGTTTCCTTAAGTAGAGCAACCAAATGATTCTTTTTAGCTTTATCTGATTTACTGTATTCATCCAAGAACTATAAAATACAAAAATAATATAATCGAATTAAAAAAAAAGAAAAAATCATTGGTAGTTTGAAAGTTTACCTCTAAATTAAAATCACGTGATATCACATTACGGGCTTCCTGATTATGGAACGTTATAGTCACAAGACATGGATACACTACCACATTTAAGTGTTCGGGTAGTTTTGTTAAATTCTTAATAATATTAGAACATTGTTCAGAGGTTAATAGATCCTTGAAATGAGAAAAAAATAACGACAATGAAAATGTTTAGATATTATATTGAATTTATATACGTTTTACCTGATTTAATTTATTATTGGCGCAAAAGAAACCTAATGTTGCTATTAAATCAATTAAAACCGCCTGGGTTTCACTGTTTTTAGCTGCTATCACTTGATTGCCACAATATTTGATTAAAATTTGCACCACATCAAGAAACTTCAATGAGATCGATTCACTGGACATCACCTCCTGTTGGTGAAAAGAATTGAAAAGAAAAAAGTGTAAGTTTTTGTAAACATTTTCAAGTATTAGTTTGAAAATGCATATTGGTTGTTCGTTATTATAAAAAACAAGTATTTTTCAAAAACAATATTCCAACACAAAGTCCAAAGTCCAACACAATTAGGACAATATAATTTACTAGGAAAAACCAAATAAAAAGGAAGATAATCGTAGAAAGTGTCATTTACATATTGGTTAATCTATTTAGGTTGTGTTGGAGCAAATAAAATAAATACTTGACACATTAATTGATTGGTAAATTGTTCGATATCCGCTTATATATAACTTTATTTATAAACTTCTTCTGTGTACTCAATAATATAAACCTAATACATACAGTGGCCGCAATAAATATACATATATACGTAATAAAAATTTTTTTTTTAATACTAGAGTGTAATGCAACGGCACTTCTATTAAAAAAAAATTTGGACAAAGAGAAATAAATAAAAATTCAATTGAATAAAAAAATGTGCATTTGATTTATTTGTTTGAACAGTTTTGAGCAACAACCTGTGTTGTCATTTGTGTTGTTTGAAAATTTATTGCATAAGAACAAGGAAAGTTCTTGGTGGACCTGCAACCCTGTATAAACGACCAAAATTGCTTGTAATTGACACTGCCTCCAGTTTTTTTTTTTTTTTTTTTTTTGTACTAGAATTAAAAGCTCAATTAAATCTTCCTCACTGATGTGTTCGACAAATTTGTATTAACTTAACAAACATTCCCTTTACAAAAATAGTAGTAAACCGAACACTGCCTAGAGAGCAAAAAGAAAAACGACTGACTAAAGCTAAAAATTATATGGACTTTACAGAGAATTGAAAAAATTTACTCTTTATTGGTGAAAAAGGTTCATGGATATTCCTGATGGATCCTAAAACACACCAATATATTTACGCAAAGAAAATAAAATAAACATCCCTTGGCTTAAATTTCTACCTATATGAATAAAGAATAACTCAATCATATAATAATTATAGATGCGAGCATATCTCTCCCAAAACAAAAAAAAAAAAAAAATAATTTTACTATTTTTTATAAAAATAAAAAATCTTATTTTTTTTAATGATCGAGTTTGAAATTATTCAGGCTCAAGATCAAATGTTTTTACTTTAAATAAAGCAAAAACATTGACCCATTAGTTTCAAAAAATTGATATATATTCTGCATGCCAGGTTATACAGGTGTTTCGGGAAGAGTCATCAACCCCCATCAGTGACCAAAACCAGTAGATAGTTTGTTTGGTAAAAAGTTAAATTCATATATATTTGATGAAAACAACCAAATGAGAATTCAAGCAAAAATTATACTATTTAAGCCTCTTCCAATATAACAAACTAATATATAGAACAACTTTGAAACAAATATGTTTGTATACGAGTACACATTGCATACTACAACATACATGTTTGTTTTTGTCTTGAAAAAACAAGAAAAACAATTTGTTTTTGCTAAACTTACATTTAGTGTTAAATTCATATAATTTTTTTACCAAATAAACTACTGCTTTTGGTTACTGATGAGGGTTGGTGACTCTTCCCGAAACAGATTGAAAACCTGTCATAGAGAATATATTTGAATTTTGTGAAACAAATGTGCCAATGTTTTTGCTTTATTTAAATTAAAAACATTTGATCTTGAGCCTGAATAATTTCAAACTCAATCAAAAAAAAAAATCTAATCTAAATCTCCGTGACTGTGCGTGACATTGCGTGATTATCTTAAAATTAATCTTTGGCCACAACAAGTCTATGGACAAAGTTTCAGATCGATCGGATGGGGGGAAATTAAGTTTTAATCTCTCCGTGACTGTGCGTGATTATGTCAAAGTTAATCTTTTTTTCAGAGCAAGTCTATTGACCAAGTTTCAGATCGATCGGATAAGGGTAAATGGGTTTTAAATCACTCCGTGACTGTGCGTGACTATGCGTCACTGTGCGTGACTACCCCAATATTAATCTGTAGTCACAACATGACTATGGGCCAAGTTTCAGATTAATTGGATAAGGGGGAATGGTTTTGACCCACGACAGACAGACAGACAGACAGACAGAGAGTACGAGTTAAACGAAAGAGTTTAAAAATAAATAAAATTTACTACTGTTATTTTATTATTTTAAAAATAAAGTGTCTCAATTTTCATTTTTTAGGCTTTAAATTAAAAATTCTAAATTTATGAATGTGGGATATTCCATTTATAATCGCGGCACGAGTTTTTCTTATCATCTCGGAACTCATAAGAAATTGGTAAAAATACAAAAAAAAATTTTGACCTCTGGCTTTCATAATTTCCTAAATATGACGACAGTAAAGCGACAAAAAAAAGTCTTAAAAACTCACAAAGATGAGTCAGCTGCGGTGTTCTTGGAAATGGCAAAAACAAATTTTAAAATGTATTGATTTTTTAAGTTTAACGCCGAAGGTTATAATATTTAATATTTATTTGTTTATAATTAAAAAGAAGTAAGAAAATTGAAGTCGGCCTGAACCGACTATACGATACCCTATACCATGCGTCTACTGAGGGGATCTCAAGTCCAATTGGTTATACAAAATAAGCTTAAACCAAATTTGTGTGGCATTATTATTTTTTTTTTTTTGCCTGTAGATATGACATAGATGCTATATTTACTTTGGGACTAGGTCAAAAAAGGGAACGATTTATTTTTATTTTGCAAAAACATATATAAACCAAATACCAGAAAAATCGGTGCAACAGTTTTGTTTTTTGATAGCTTTAAGTGAAGATCGGGAAGCAGCTTTACATGGGGGCTATGACTGAGAATTGGCCTATAGGGTTTATTTTCGGATTACTGATTAATTGGTGTAATGAACACATACAAACCAAATTTGAGCAAGATCTATATGATAATTTAGATCTTATGGAAATTTAAGTCGATCCCAAAGAGGTCATTTGCATGGGGACTGGATCTGAGAATGTGCTGATTTTTACCACAGTGTTTGTTCTATGGCTGAGAAAAGCTTACACACCAAATTTCATTAAAATATAGTCATATTTGCGAGCTGTAGTTTGTTTACAAGGTTTACATGGACCCACAGACGTACAGACAGACGTACAGACAGACGGACAGACGGACGGACATCGCTAAATCAACTCAGAAAGTGATTCTGAGTCGATCACTATATTAAAAGATAAAGTCTAGGTTAAATATTTTTGGTAGTTAGAAACATCAGCCCAAAGTCATTATACCCTGTGGTCATTATACCCTAAACTACGATACGATACGATACCCACTGACTATACGGATCCAAATTTTCTGAGACATAACTGGATATAGAAAATAACCATAAACCAAATTTTTTTGGCATCGACCGATCATGGCCATATTTAGTAAAGTCACTTACTTTATTGATAGATTTAAGTGAAGATATACTTTCAGTTTTATATGGGGACTACGACTCAAAATAATCATACAGTGTTTAATATGGGACTACCGATTATGGGTATAATACATACACTTAAACTAAATTTTGTCGCAGTGGCATCTGAATTAGAGTTAGAGATTCTACATTTTAAATGTTGCTCAGCAAAAAGCTAATTTTCTTCGTTTATTATAAATGAAAGGTCTCATGTGTGAAGTTGGTAAATAGAAAAACAAACGAATAAATACAAAAATAATGATGCGAGATTATTCCACACACAACAGTACATTTGGTGAACTTTTTTTTTTAAGTTTTAACCGACTTTTTTACGTTTGAAAAATTTTTCGAGAGCAAAGTAAAGAACACTAACTTGAAATTTTGGCTTTTATTTCTAAACAACGAGAGCACAATTTTAATTTTCAAATAATTTTGGTTAAATTTAAATGTTAATACACAACCGGTAATAAAAAAAAAATATACAAACAAACATATAGCAAACGTTATATTGGATTATAATAATACAATTATTATTATTATTATTATTGAGAAAGACGAAAATCTAAATATTAATACAAATGTTAAAAAAAAAAATAATGAAACAAGTCTTTAAACAAAAATATAGCTTCACTCACTAACTGTCACCAATCGGCAGCGAAATATTTTATAGTTTGTCCTGAGAAGGAATAAATGTGACATTTAAAAAGTATATTAATCAATAAGGAAGTTCAACATTTTTTTGCTATGTTTTGTAAAGAACAACTCTGTGATTTTTATTTTTAAATTATGCGCGATACGTTGTCAGATGAAGAATTATACGAAAATTATAATTATTATTTTGTTTACATTTCACAAATTTGAAGGCATTCGAAAGAATTTCCCAAAACCCCCATATCTTGAATATACACATTAAAAAACCGAATGTCTATAAATACAATTATAACCGATCTAAACCAAAATTTGATATATATATGTATATATATATATATATACATTTCCTTTTCAAGTAACGTCACTTAAAAACAACTCATTAAAACTGTGCAAACTGACCTGAATAATCTTAATGAATGGTGTAAATTGAATAGCCTGCACTTAAATCTTGACAAATGCTTGCATGTCTCTTTTTATAGATCGCTACATCCCATTACTTTTGTTTTTAATATAGATAGGTTTGGCTTGAAAAAAGTTAAATCTGAACTCGATTTAGGTCTTGGATTTGATACTTCTATGTCGTTTGTACCTCATATCGAATACATAGTACCTAAAGCTTATAAAATGCTTGGTTTCTTGAAAAGAAACTGCTCAGAATTTTCGGATGCATACACGCTAATGAGTATATATATTTCCTTTGTTAGATCAAAGTTGGAATATGCTTCTGTTGTTTGGAGTCCTCATATCTCAGTTTATATCTCTCGTATGAGCGAGTTCAACGTAAATTTATTAAATTTGCGCTCAGATCACTAAATTATCTGGAATCTGTTCGTTATCGATCCAAATGCCTTTTCATAGGCCTACGGACTTTAGAATATCGCCGAATTTTTCAATCATGTTTACTTGTGTTTGATATAATCAATGGCAATTTGGATTGCCCTAATTTAATCGCACTAATTCCATTTTATGTACCTACCACCTAGAACTCTTAGATATATTGATGTTTTTAATATCCCTATTCATCGTACGAATTATGTACTTAATGGTATGTTAACCTTTATGAATTTAAATAATATTAATTTGGATTTGCAGAAACAATCTAACTCTTTTATTAAATTTTGCACAACAAAAGATGAGTTTAAACTATTTCTTTTTACTGTATTACGATAATATTAATGTAATAATAATATTAATGTAATATTAATGCAACATGTATAAATAATTGTATTTTGACTCTATTTTTAATACATGTGTTACACTCAATGTCTTTAATCATAGTCTGTAAGGAATTACTTCCATTGACTGAAATAAATAAATAAAAAGGACTGATTAAAAAGTATTGTTAGTGTATAGGACAGGGAGTCAGCACAGATCTTAAGAATATTATTTAGTATTCCATCAGAACCAGGATCAAAAGAATTTTTCAAAGTTTTCATGTTACTCAAAACAGTGATGTTGTTACAATAATTCACATTTATTATCGAAGAAACTTTGGAAATTTCAAAAGGATATTGTACGGATTGAACAAAATTTTGTATTGAATATGTTGTAGCAAAAAAATCTGCAAAAACATTACGGATTGATAAATCATCATCGGCTGAAATTGATCCAAATTTCAAAGAATTAACAAAATTGTAAAATGATTTTGGATTCCTCTTTAAATTATGTTGCATACGAGTTAAGTAGTTATTGTAAGCCCTTTTGTTTTCAATATTGTATTCTGATCTAGCAATTAAGTACTTGGTAAGATCAGAGGGGGAACCAGACTTTTTCAATTTTTATACACTTTATTCTTTCTATTTTTGAATTTAGCCAAATAATTATTAGCGATATGTTTGCCGATTTTTTTTTTGGCATAACTTATTCTGATGTTCAATACAACGTTCCAAACATATATTTCCAGTTATGGAACTTCGGATACCAAAATTAATTAAAAACATTCAAGTATTCAACTGATGGTGGACCTGACGGTATTCCTAGTGGCATTTTAATCAAGTTCGCCCAAACTTTAGCTGTTATATTATGCATTTTATTTAATTCAGCCATTAAACATGGTTATTTTCCTACATTATGGAAAATTTCACACATTATTCCCTTCTTTAAATCTGGAAGCAAATCGAATGTAACTAACTATAGAGGAATGGCTGAGCTTTGTTCTATTCCCAAACTATTTGAATATGTTTAACGGATTATCTCTGTCGTCAAGTTTCTTCTATATTCTCACATTCACAACATAATTTTCAAAAGGAGTGCTCTATTTCAACTAATATGTTACAACTTAGAACTTTGGTAAATCGTGGTTTATACTGACTTCAGTAAAACATGATCTTTTACTCAAAAAATAATATTTGATGGGCTTTACAGAAAACAGCATTAACTGGATAAAATCTTACTTTATCAAAACAAATCAACGTGTTTATTTTAATAAAACTACTTCAAAGACTATTATCGTTAAGTCTGGTGTGCCTCAAGGAAGTCATTTTGGACCAATTTTATTTACTCTTTTTATAAATGATCTACCAAGTGTAATCAAATCCTCAAATGTTCTTATATATGCTGATGACGTAAAGATTTTCTTAAGCTTTAAGAATTATAATCAAATTCGTCTACAACACGATCTAAATAATTTTTATAGATGGTGTCGCTTTAATTTAATTAAATTAAATTTTAAAAAATGCAAACACATGCACTTTACTAAAAAATTGGGTGCATTAGGTTGTTATAGATTTAGAGATTACCAGTTGGAACAAGTAAGTCATATCCTGGATCTGGGTGTTCTTTTAGATACCAAATTAGAGTTTTTCAACATATTTCAATGACAATTATTAAAGCACGTGGTGTAATGGCCTTTAGAAAAATATGGACAAAGGAATTCAAGGACCCTACAGTAACCAGGCAATTATACATTTCTGGTCTGTTAGTTGGGATCCACTCTCTAATATTCGCAGTGACAAAATTGAATCGGTCCAAAAGCAATTTCTTTTTTTTTCTGCTTAAGACTTTCATATCCAAATATTGTTAATCTGCCATCATATACAACTAGACTTTCTCAAATTAACCTGCCATCTTTAAAAAGCCGAAGAACAATGCTTAACGTTATGGTTTTAATCAACTTAATTAGAAGCGACATATGCTAAAATTTTCTTTTGGACAACATCTCTATCAACGTTCCGCCACGGTCAACTCGTTGTTACACTCCACTTTTTATCCCAGTCTGTCGTCGAAAGTGTGCTAATGCTGATCAATTTAGAAGAATGTGCCATGATTTCAATGATCAATGCAATTTAATTGATTTATCTTTAAATTATAATATTATTAATATTATTATTTAAACGTAATATTATATTATTTTTAAATACCTAATTTCTGATTGAATGATTTATTATTTTTTTTCTCTGTATTATAATATTCTGTAAGGTTTTTTCCATAGAGTTAATAAATAAATAAAAATAAAAAATGTTAATGAATATCTCATCGACAAGAAAACATAAACATTTAGACGTTATAAGGAAGTCCTCACTGACTTTAAGAAACATATAAATCGTTATTTTTAATCCCTATTTCCCTTCTCGGAAATGTCTCTTATGGTCAGTCTGCATTCGTGGTATTCAAGGTGTATATATAGCTTCAACGGGGTATTTATTGCTGATGTTTTTTTGTTGAATTAATTTGAAAAACATTTTTATACTGAAAAAACTCTCACTCTGAATATTTCGTCGTAAGAAGTGTATCAAGTACAGTTTTTCTTTACAGGTTTTTGCATAAAATTTTTAAATACGCCATTTTGTTTATACGTCAATGCAATATTTGAAACTACCACTTGAATATTTGAAGAAATTATTACTAGGATTACTAAGGCACGTGAATATGTATACGAGGCAGTTTGATAATTCCGTGATCTTTCAAACTTTATTCGCAGTCAATTAAAAACCAACACTATTCCTATCAACTAGAATCTTTTAATAGACTATTTTTAAATTTTCAGCAAGCTGTGTCATTTAAAATCATTGAAAAAATACAACTTCGGGAATTTTTAAAAATGGAAAAAAAAACTAAATTTCGAGTGCTCAGAAAACAATATTTATTGCGGAAAAAAGGTACTATCGAAACCAAGAGAAGGCTGAGGCTGTAGGCATATTAGCTGAGTAAATAGATCACATTTTACTCTAAAAAGTAATTCGCGCAATGGGTGCCGTGACTGCAGGCACTCTATTATAAGCACAACAGTGTGACCCCTTCAAGCAGTCGTTTGGCGATGTTCAACAACAATTCGAAGGAGTTTTTTCCCCCGTTTCGTAACCGTGGCCGAAACATGGATCCATCACAACACATCAGAGACCAAGGAACAGTTAAATCAGTGGACTTCTTTGGATGAACGTTCACCAAAGAAGTTCAAGGTGGGTCTGTGTCCTTCACATCGATTACCTTGAGGAGGAAAAAAACTATCACCGCCTACAATTAGATTTGAAACGGCCGCATTTGGCGAAGAATTAAATGCTCTTTCACCATTTAATCGCACCATTGTACACGTGTGTAGGCGTTATGACAAAAATCCATAAATTGGGATTCAAACTGCAGGATATTCTCCAGATTTAGATACCTGCAAATTCTACCTGTTTCTAAACCTGGAGAAATGGATCGGTTTAAAAAAATTTGTGTCGAGTGAAATGGTCATGACTGAAGCAAACACCTATTTTGAGGTACTTGAAAGAACCTATTATTTAGAAGTAATTATAAAATTGGAAAAACGCTGGACTAAATTAATCGAGCAAAAAGGAGACTATGTTAAGCAATGAATATAACTTTTATATTGAACTAGAAACTATTTACGTCCAGATATTATCAGCGGAAAAGGTTTTTATTTTGAAAATATATTGTGGTTGCTAGACAAAATGAAACTCACATGCGTATTTTGCCATATAATTTCATAAATTTCTACAACTACAATTGAATCTTCCGCCACAGATATCACCTGAGTAAAGATATATATTTTTTTTATGAAGACCAAATGTTTAAAGGTTTTTCTTAAATTTAATTATTGGTAGAAGTATGAACAAAAAGATCTTAGCGATTTAGTCCAATATTAACTAAAACCAAATTGGAGCCGCATTGTTAATTATTTTTTTAGCTGCAGATATGGAAAAGTTAATGTCGGATGCTATATTTATACGGGGACTTGGTCGCAAAATAGATAGATCATGACCATATTTGGTAAAGTCACTTATATATTGAAAATCCAAATTTAAGAAAAATCTGTTCAATATTTTTGTTTTTTGATAAATTTACATTTTTTAAATTTCTCTTTCTATATGTACAACATGTCTAGAGTGTTGTGTCAAAATTTCAAGTAAATCGGAGCAAAACTTAAGAAGATACAGCGTTTCCAGCGACCGGCCTCATACGGTATATCTTATATAAATCAGTTTTTAAAAAACTTTAAATCGATTTTGTCACAAATAAATATTCGAAATCCGTGAACATCATAACTCAAAATCTACTTGACCCATTCTTTTGAAATTTTACACACTATATCTACACATAAATCAGCAGGTAACCACGAAGAGTTTTTTTTACTTTCCATTTTATTCTACATTTTTTAACAACAAATTCCCGAAATTTTATAGCAAAAATCGTGTTTTCCAATTCAAAAACCTCTTCTTCGCTACATCAGGCAATATGTCACCTTTTAATCGCATTTCGATTTTTTTATTTCACATGATCCGGTTACGAGTTATGATATTCACCGCAAAACAACAACGCCTCCGGAGATTCGCTGTTACGGACTTATTTATTAAAATTTTTAATTGAAAATTTTTTCAAAGATTCTTGAAATGTTATGCTATAATGTGTATATGAAATAAATAATCCAACATTATTCATATCTTCAAAAAAATTATGAAAATACGATTTTTTTAACTTTTAAATACTTACCCCACCCTTCCCCCCTCCCCATAAGTGAAGATTGGGGGCTATGACTAAGAGTTGTCCTGTAGGGTTTATTTTTAGACTACTGATAAATGCATGTAAAAAACATACACAAGCCCAATTTAACCGAGATCTATATGATAATTTGGATATTATTATAATTTAAGTCGATCTCATAGGCAGGGCTGCCAGAATTGCCGATTTTTTGGCATTTTGCCGATTTTAAAAAAAAAATATGCAAAATGCCTATTTGCCGATATTTGGTCGAAAAATGCCGATTTTTTGTTAAAATCCAAGAACACGGCAGCTTTATTTTTTGTGTAGTTCTTATGACTGTGGCAACATTAAAATATTTATTTATTGAAAGAAAAGAGCTATGAACGTTTTTCAAGAATCTCAGTTGGAGTACAAAGGACAGACAATGAATGCATTAATTTTATAAATTGTGGTGATCTTTATGAAATTTACTTCATTTTTTTGCAAATAAGCAACTGTGAAGAATAAGAGAAGAAAGTAAAATAAAAAAAGGTAACGGTTTAATTTTTTATACTAGACAAAAATATTAAAACATACAGAAAATTCATAAAATAGTTTATAAATTATAAAAACAAAATTAATCTAGTAAAATCATAAAATGTTGAGATATTTACAAAGGAATAATCAAGGTATGTAATGTAATACAATAACTTGTTATAACAAAAATATTCATACAAACATAATTTTTTCTAGAAACTGATAATGATGTTGAAGACAATGCTACAACATTAGAAAATCAACCATTGGTATATATTTGATAATTGTTTTGCACAATAACATTTAGTTTAAATATTACTTTTATTGTAGGCTGATAAAAAGAAAAGAAGAAAGCTAAAAGAAGAATGGATTATGGAAGCTGAATTTAGATGTTGGTCAGAAAAGAGGAATAACGTTTTTTTTTGCAAATTGTGCAACGTACAATTAAAAGCCTCATCCGGGAAAAGTGATTTGTTAACACATTCCCAGTCTAAAAAACATGCTGCTGCTGCAAACTCAATTTATATCAAAAAAAAAATTGACGAATCATTTAATTTAGAAAAGTTTGGCGCAAAAAAGGCAGAAATAAGGATGGCCCTTTTTATAGTGGAGCACAACCTTCCATTTATGGTCGCCGACCATATGACAAAGGTTTGTCAGGTATCATTTTCCGATTCCGGAAGTGCAAGCAATATGACACTAGGGCGCACAGTGGTTGAAAAGTTGAAATTAATACTGAATTTCATGTTTTCCGCTCGTGATTAAATTTATTAATTTCATTAAAAACATATTGAATATCACGTATCTGAAATGCTAGGGCGATATTTTCATTACTTTTTTGTAGGCGTTTCCTTAAAGTGTGCCAAGTCTAACACACAACATTTGAAAGAAAATCCTAAAAAATAGTAAGAAACTAAAAAGTCTTGGAATGACTTTTAATATGTATTGTTGTTGTGTATTTTCCCATAATTTAGGTATTTAAGATGAAAATTAAAAAAAAAAAAAATTAGAGAAAAAAAATTTTTTTGACAAAAATTTGCTTCATCTTAGGAGTCTAAAAATTATTATTTTCTTCAACTTTGATGGACTAGAACTTTTGTGCGCGGTCGAGCGCGGTGCTTTACCTTATACCAAATGAAAGCTTGAAGTCTAATTTAAACAATAAAGTTAAATTCAGCTACTAGTTTTTGCTAGCCTTTGTCTAGTAAACGTTTAAATAGAAAACAAGCTACTTTTTATTGTTTATTACGCATTCTCTCGTTATATTACGTTTGGTGCTTGCTCGCTTGTTGCCATAGCAACCATACCTCTTGTTATAACAATGAATGATGATAAGAGCACATCTATTTTATTAGAAATTAGAGATTTAATAATCTCGCTTATCAATAATATTGTTGTTTTTTTTTTCTCAGAGAAATATTCAAAGATATTTATACATATGTATAATAATAATGTTATTAAAATTCACCTGCAAATTCTTTTTGTTTTATTTTATTAATTTCTCAAAATAAAAAAATACAAGAACAACTAATGCAAATTTACTAGCAAATCTCTTTATTTAGTAATTTGCCGTTAGTTTTTTTCTCTATTATTCTTTTCAGTTTACATTAGAAATTTATAAACATAAGCAAAGTTTATTTCGATAAGTGCATTGATTTATAAAACATGAATAATTATCAAATATCTAATGGTGAAATTGTACATCTTCTGCGATTACAATAATGATGTTGATGCAGTAGTGGATGTAGTATCAATAAATAATAATTTTATTAAAAAAGATGATTTAAAAGTATTTAAAAATTATTTAATAAAAACTTTTAAGCCGCGCTTTGATCAGCGGTGGATAAGCGCTAGTCGTAATAGAATATTTTTTTTTTTGAAAAAAATAAAGCTTGGGCTGACAAGTTCTATACGTTTGGGGCTCTTCCCGAAGATGGAGTTGAACCGTGTAGCTCTCGTGGTCGTCCAACAAAAAGCTATTAGGATTTAGGCCCTCGTGCAAAAAAAAATAAAATTAATGAGCTATGTAGCAATGTTTCGGCAGAACTCATAACATCTGCTGCGAAAAAAATATGTCATGAAGAGAAAATTATTAATAAGTTTTCACCTGAAGAGGCACTAAGCCTGATTCTTGATGCTCATTTATCTAAAAGCTAATACGAACTTTTGCGAAATGCTGCAAATAATATTGGAAGTGATATTTTTCCACCATATTACCAGGTACTTTTGTGATTTTGAGTTTTGTATTGCTGAAGTACATTAGTACTTTGTAATAATTTTTTTTATAATAATGGTCCTCAAAAACAAAATTACAGGTGCTTATAGCAAAAAAAGCGTGTTATCCAAAAATTTTGATAGAAGAAAATATGAGCAAAGTTAGTCTACAAGACTTACTTAATCATACAGCTACAAGAATATTGGAGGCAAAATCAAAAACAGAGCTAGAAGAAGTTCCTTGGCAGTTGAATTTTGTTTCGAAATGGGGATGTGAGGGATCGTCTGGCCACAGTGAATACCATCAAAGTTCGGTGTATCTCCATTACATGCTCGCATAAAATTTATGGAGTGTATACTGCACATCGCTTATAATAAAGATTTTGCTGCTTGGAGAACTAACTCTGCAACCAAGGAAATAAGGGAGCAAACAAAAAAAATCATTCAAGGCAAATTAAAGTTGAGCCTGGGAATAAATGTTGACATGGTTAAACAAGGAATGGGTAGAACCAATGATGGAAATACATCAAGGAGGTTTTTTGAAAATCCCAGAATTACTGCTGAAGCTGTGGGTGTAGATGAAAATCTTATTCATCGTTTCAAAGTAATTTTAATAACTATTAACAGCAACGCTGATATATGTCCGAATAAGTTTCAGCAATATTGTTCGAACACTGCCCAATTATATGTTAGGTTGTATAGCTGGTACTATATGCCAATGACCGTACATAAAGTCTTGATACATGGAGGAAAAATAATAGCAGCAGCAATTTTACCTATCGAAATGTTATCAGAAGAAGCCCAGGAAGCGAGGAATCGCGATTATCGTGAATATCGAAGGTATCATGCCAGAAAATGTAGTAGGATATCAACAAATGAAGATGTGATGCACTTACTTTTAGCTTCTTCGGATCCTTTTATAAATAAGTTTCGAAAAGTTCAAAAAAAGCAGGAATTAGATCTACCTGAAGATGTTAAGAAATTGTTGTTATAATAAAATATTAATTTTATATATACATGTTTCATTTTAATGTTTTTTTATTATTACTAGGATTAAAAGCGTGTTTGATTTAAAACCAGGTTACATGTTAATTTTCTAATTATTTAGAAAATTGATGGGGAAAGTTGGGGTATTAGAGGGGGGGTGTGTATGGAAGATTTGGATATGATATTATTTTTAATAATCCTATGAAGTTTAGGGACTGTAGCATTGATAACAAGGGATATACATCATATTAAAAAATTTTGTTATATGGGAAGTAGGCGTGGTTGTGGGCGAATTTCGTAAATTTTTTAGCCATTGATTTTAATTGCTACAAAACATATATATACCGAATTCGGTTGAAATAGCATAAATTCAAATGAAAATATTGCCATTTATATATTTCACTTGTATGGGGAGTGGGCGTAAAAGTGGGCGGACATATTTTATTCTTCACATATTTCTTAATGATGATAAAAAAAGCATCTGTAAAAAATTTGGATGTTCTACGATGACTCCTATTTTTTTCCATTTCTACTATGACAATAAACCACTGTGGGGCGCACTAAGGCCACAGCCATCGTAAAAAATGTTGTTGGAAAAACACAATTTTCAACTGTGTGCGGTCTTTTAAAAAATAATAAATTTTCGTTGTGTGCTGATGAATCCACGGATCTTTCTAACACGAAATCTTTATGTTTAGTGGTTCGAGTTTGCTTGGATTTTAAAATACAAGACCTTTTTTTTGGCTTGCTAAAAGTGGTTAAGTGCGACGCTAAAAGCTTGCATAAACTAATTGTAGACCATTTTGAGAAAAACAACATTGACTATAAAGCCAACATGATTGGATTTGCGGCCGACGGTGCTTCTGTTATGACTGGTAAGTCGCTTTCGGTGGCAAAGTTATTAAAGAACGACATTCCAGATTTATTTGTGATTAAATGCATATGCCATTCTCTAGCTTTATGTTCGTCGTACGCCTGCCTCCAAATTCCATCAGAGGTTGAAACATTGGCTAGAGACATATACAACTATATATCAAACAGCCCAAAAAGGGCCAACCAATTTGAGCAGATATTAAAGTTGTTGGAAATAAAACCCAAAAAAATTTTGCATCCAAATCAAACGCGAAGGCTGTCTCTTGAAGCAGTAGTTTCAAAAATTTTGGATTTATACGAGGCATTAAAAATTTATTTTTCATTTGCCGTAAATGTCAATAAAATTGATACGGCAAAAACTATTCTTAATGATTTAAATGAATCAAATGAAATTTATTTATCTTTCCTGAAATATATTCTTGGAATTGTCAATAATATTAATAAGTTTTTCATTCTGAATCAACTGAAATCCATAATTTACATGGGCAGATGGAGAGACTACTTAATACAGTATTAAGCAATTTTATAAAATATGATTATTTAAAAAATGATAAAATTCATTTAACAGATTTCATGAACAGAGATAATTTTTTAGAATTTGATCAAATTTATTTGGGAGTTTATGCCAAAGATCTTATTTTTAAAATCAAACTAAACAAAAGTGAACTAAACAACATTATAAATAATTGCTTAAATTTTTATATCGAAATTTCTAATCAAATATTAAAACGTTTTGATTTCGAAACTAATTATAAATCGTTAAGTATGATAAATCCAAATATGGTAATGAATAAAAAAAAATAATTCAATTTTTGAAATTGTCAAAGTATTTCCAAATTTTATAAACAAATCCGAAAAGCAATCTTTGGACTCCGAGTACAGAGAGTTAAAATTTCTAAAATTTGATGAAATCTTTAAAAATTGTGAAACTAATTTGTGTAGTTTTTGGCTTAAAATTTCTTAAATAAAACGTGGTGATTCCACTAATGCTTTTCCAATTTTAACAAAATTGGTTCAACAAATAATGATTTTACCTCATTCCTCTGCAAATGTGGAACGCATTTTTAGCCAAGTCAATTTAAACAAAACAAAATTTCGGTGTTCTCTGGAAAATGAAACGTTGGAAGGAATTTTATACTCCAAAGACTTTTTAAAACTTATCGATTCAAATTGTTTTGACACGGATATTAAACAGGGGTTAATAAAAATGATAAACTGTGAGATGTATTGATAAAACCTTTGTTATTTTATGTAAAATCAATTATAAATTATGTACAAAAACTGATGTAATTTTGATGAAATCCTTATTTGATCTTAAAAACCTTAATGAAATGATGAAATTATATGTGAAAAACATATTGTTTTACACTGAAGTGTATTTTTTTTAGAAATATATTTTTCTATATTTAGATAAATATATATTTATAATATATATAATTAATTTTTTTTAAATGTTATTTAATGATAATTTTTATGTTAGAAAACATATTATTTACACTGAATTGTATTTTTTAAATAAAAGTTAACATACTTTAAAAATTTGTATTTTTAATAGTGGCGATTTTTTTGCCGATTTTTTGAAATCAAGTGCCAAAAAGTGCCGATTTTTTTTTGGTAAAAGTGAAGATTTTTCATTGAAATCATCTGGCACCCCTGCTCATAGGGGTCATTTGTATGAGGATTGTGTCTGAACAGGAACCGATTTTCACCAATTTCAATAGAGTTCATCCTACGGCCGATAGAAGCTTATATGCTAAATTTTATAAAAAAAAAATATATATTCATATTTGCGACCTGTAGTTTTACTACAAGGTTTACCAGAAAGTGATACTGAATCGATCGGTATAATAAAAGATGGGTTTAGGTCAAATATTTTTGGTAGTTACAAACATCAGCACAAAGTCATTATACCACAAAGTGGTATAGGGTATAATAAGGCAAACCAATATTGATTTTATTCATTCATTGTTAAGGTTTTATTTATAAAATGATAGAACTCGTATACTAAAATCACGAAAGAAAATATTTGATTTTAAACATTCACCTCTTGTAATATTTATGGTTGGAAAACCTCAAAAGTCATCTTGCCACAAAGATTCTTTCATTGAGTATGAAAAACAATGAAAAAAAATGAGTACAAGGAGGAATCGGAGGTAGACATAAGTAAAAGCAACTGTTTTTATTTGATATACTACTCGTATTTGATTGAGTTCGTAAATTTATTGATATCCTCTTGCCTTGTTTAGAAATTGTACATTATTAACGCTGTCATTCTGTAAGTAAACATTCAAACACTATTTCTGATAAGTTGAAACTGATACAAATATTAAATCGAATATATTGCCAGTAACAAACTGGCATATTCTATGTTTATTGAACCAAGCAACATACTTCACAAATCGAAAATTTGATATGAAAAAACAAGAAACTAAATTGTTCTAATATAATCGCCGATACCTTAAAAAGTATTGACTTCACTTGATGAGAGTCAATTTTAGAGGAAATAAATTTGCCTTTAAAATAACAATATATATAAAAAACGAAAATTTTAAGCAAATTCTATGGTGTACCTGTTCAAGACATAGTGTTAATTTCAGGGTATTGGATAAGAATTAGTGGGTAACTTAATTTTGTAATAGCATTGTAACGTTTCATCAAATTGTTTGATATGATATGGAATCAGCCCACTGCTGCTGTTACTGATGTCTGCAACAGTTTTAATCTGATACACACGTCTTCTAGTTTGAATTGATTGAAAAGTGGCAACTGGTATTTGTATCACATTTAGAAATCAACATTATCATCACCACTCTTTCCACTCTGCTGTTTACATCATCAACATACACTTACATATTTGATTCAGTCGAACAGTCATCACATCACATCGTCTCTACTTGAATAAATATTTGTTCAGTATTCTTTCTAAACAAGAAATTTTCAATGCGAAATTTTCATTTATCGCTTCTTTGATGCATAAATGTTTTGAAGTACTTACACGCGTCATACAATCACACACAATAAACACAATTTAATGCAAAAACAATAAACCAGTCTCTCCTCCATATCCACCTATATCTCTTCAACACCCATCATATTGGAGAGAGAAAAAAACACACACACACAAACATATCCCACAACATTACTTTGAAATAAAATTTATTCTTCGTATTGCAATAAAACAAGTAAAACTATGTGCTGAGTAATTTTGAGAATCGTCATCTAAAGTAAAGTGTCAAAATATTTACCAGTTTTGTCATTTGACGAATGATAATGTCAATAAAACAACGCGATTCCCAAAAACTCACATTTAAATTTATTCTTTTATACATCCTTCGTCTAGAATCGTTTCACTATGTGACGTCTCGTATTGCTAAAAGTTGCAATGTCTACTACTTAAATCAAATTCCAAAGTACTTCTGTCAGTTATCAATTTTTAATTTCAGCATTTGCATGTTGTTTGCTATGTTCGATGTTTTGCATACACCTGACGTTTGAATTTGTTTCTTAAAAGGGGTTAAATGAAAAATGATTCAATACAATAATATATATTGAGATCGAAAATTGGTCCATATGTATAAAATTTAATTTCAGATGAGACGACTGTCCTACAAATATACGTCTAATCTTGCATCAACATCATAATATTTGACGTTTTTTAATACGAATGAGTATTTCTATTGTTTACAGTGACTTTAAAAAAGTTAAAAATGGTGATTTATTACGACTTCCATCGTGAATTACCAGATTAACTTACTTCGACATTTAGTAATGAATCACTACACATTGGTCAGTTGTTATGCTGAATTCAATTGAATCCGTTGTGTCTGGAATTTATTATTATGTCCGAAATCGTCGACGATATAAAGTTTCTCAAGAAAATATTTACACAGTAAATAAAAATGAAAAAAAAATTATCATCTATTTATTTTCATCATTTTCATCATTTCCTCTACTTCTTCAGACACCAAAACATTAATAAAAGACAGACACAACAACAGCAAAAAACGATGTTTACTCAATATGAATGGTGTCAAAATAATCTTTGCATAATTAGTGAAGACAACAATAAATGCGTTAATTTTCGGGTTGTTTTCTTGCTGTACGTTAACTTCTCTTGGCAAATTCGTTGGATTTGAGGAAAGTTATGCGTGGACAATCAACTTTACTTTTACTGTACGTTAACTTCTCTAGGCATATTTTGGCATTACTGTACGTTAACTTCTCTTGGCAAATTTTGGTATTATATTATAAAAAATTAATATAATATAATATAATATAATATAATATAATGCTGCGGAGCAGCAGGGGTCCTCTAGTTTAAATAAAAAAAATGTTAGAAAAACGAATTTGCCAAAATATTACTCAATTGGTGTATGTCAATTATTATAAAGACACATCAGCCAGTAAAATTAGTATTATGACCTCAATTCAAATATGGACTGTATCCCGTGCTGAAAAAGAAGGAACACTAAGATAGAGAGGGTCACCAGGCAGACAAAATAAAGTGACGTGCCGTGTTGAAAGCAAAATAATTAAAACTATTTACGATAAGTCGCAATCCAGCACAAGAGGATTAGCTATTCAAGGGAATAATATTTATGGGCTGAGTGTTTCACATAAAACCATCCGAAATGTAATAAAAAAACACAAATATTCCTCACGAGTGTGGCTAGGAAAATCTCTTCTCTCAGTGAAAAATATTGAGAAACGATTTAAATTTGCTACAAAACACATTTCACTTCCTCCAGACTACTGGGATGACGTTATTTTCTGTGACAAGAGGAAAGTGGTGTTGTACTATTATGATGGACCACATGTTTGGCAAAATCCCCTAACAGCATTAGAAAATATAAATTTTATTCGTACAGTAAAGTTCGGAAAACTGAGAGCTATGGTAGGGGTTGTATGTCAAGCAATGGTAAAATCAGGGGGCTAATAAGAATTTCGATAGCGAATGCAACTATTAGACCCCAGGATTAAGGATGAAATAATGACCAAAAAAAGATTATCTTCATATTTACAAAAAGTAACTGACCGCTGGTATTAGACAATTTGGTTTTGTTGAACCAGAAAATTCTCATAATTTCCTATACAACTTTTAGCAAGATAATGATCCGAAGCATAAATCTTATTTGTGTAGGTCTTGGTTAGTATACAACAATACCAAAGTTATTAATGCCCCTGCCTAGAGTCCTGATATGAAAAGGTAAAAGATTGCCAACAAATAAAAATGAACTAATAAGATTTATTAAAGAAGAGTGGAAAAAATTCCTGCAAAGTATATAGTATTCCAAAGCTTATTCATACAATGAACAGACGCTTGCAATTAGTAATTGATGCTCAAGGTGGATATACAAAATATTAGCAACTAAAAACCCATAAATGTACAATAAACTAATTATCGAATTAAGGTTAAGTGTGCAAATATTTATTTGACAGCACAGAAAACGAACTGTTGTCCATGTTTAACCCATTAACGCCTGACCGTTGTCCGATTTGGACAAAATTTCACACAGTTAGTATTTAGGGCATTTATATTAACGCGGTATTTTAATTTTTTTTTATCTGTCATACCCGAACATGTGGCTCTTGGGTATTTTTCTACCCACTTAGGCATTAACAGAGTCGGAGTCTATTCAAAGGAGCTTGGACTAAATCTGGCTCGCAGGTTGCCAGACCACTGCAGTGTTTATCAGGCAGAGGTACTGGCAATAAAGGAAGTTGCTGACTGGTTGGGTCGGAATATTCTGTCTACAACCGCAGTCAACATCAACTCTGATAGTCAGGCCGCGGTAAAAACCTTGGAATCAATGTTCCTGAAAACAAGAACCACCCTTAGCTGCCGCACGTCTTTAAATGAGATGGCCATGCAGTTCGACATCAGACTCATATAGGTCCCAGGGCACAGGAATATACCGGGAAACTGTAAAGCTGACGAGTTGGCAAGACAGGGCACTACCTTACGGTTCAAGCGGACTTGGAATGTGTTGGTCTACCCCTGGAATCTTGCAAGCTGGGACTTCGGCTTCACACCGCCGGCATAACCGACAACAGATGGGCTAATGGATCAACGTGCAGGATCACGAGACAGATCTGGCCGGCTCTAAATCATAAGCGCACTAGCGCGCTACTATCACTCCCCCGTGGGGAGATTTCAACAGTAGTTGCTGTTATCGCTGGGCACTGCCTCATAGGGAGACACGCTGAACGCCTCAGGGTCTCGTCAAATGGCTTCTGTCGTAGCTCATGGATGTGGAGGAGGTGGAGAGCATAGAACACTTCCTTTGCTATTGCCCGGCGCTCTCCAGAACGAGACTTCGAACATTGGGATCGCCGTTTCTTCACGATCTCTCTGATCTCTCAAATGTGGACATTTCACATATCAGGGGCTTCATCAGGAGGTCAAACTGGTTCTACGGTGGGGACTGAGGGGAACACCTATTCATCCCGTGGTATCACAATGAACCCCAGAGTCTAAGTGTGCTTTTCCTTTAGTTTAGCAGCCACTTTCAACCTAACCTAACCTAACCTAACCTAGGCATTAACATGTTCTAAAATAATTTTTTTCGTTAAATGTAAAAACTTGAAAACGGTTGCAATAAACATATTTATTGTATGTTTTGAGGAAAAAGTGGTGTGTTTATCTATTTTGAACTATAATATTTTAATTAGTGGCATGAAAACAAAGTGTGTGGTGTGTTTGTCTGTATTTAATTGTTTGGTGTGATTTTTAAAAACGAATTTGGGATTTCCCCGTTTTTGGCTAGAGTAAGTGAAATTAAATGCAAACAAAAGTGTTGGATATAGTTTATTGTGCTAGTTGATACGTGCATTTAATTGTGTGTCATGCTTGCGATAGAGTTGCAGTAAATCTTTGAAAAAGAAATACTGTAGTGATTTTAAAATTTTGTAAAACAAAATGTTTCGAAGTCGTAAACTTTTAACTGTAACTGAATTACAAGCAAAAACAGATGGAGGGACTAGTGATGAGGAAAAAATGACTTTGACCATAAAGCAGATAACATAAATTTAGTGATTGCTCCCCCGGATAAGGTTGATGATATAAATGACAATGAAGATATAGATGATAATCTTCAAATACTTCATAATAAAACTCAATTTCCTAATGAAATGCCCGGCCAGTTTGAGATTGAGTACGCGTATAATGATGATAATAAAAATCTTTCAGTTGTTTCTGAATTAGTGGAAAAATCTCTGATCCATTAGATACAGACAATGAACCCCAACCATCTACATCGAAATCAAAAGGTCGTGTTTTTGTGAGAAATAAACCTAAATGGAGTAAAGCGCATAGTTACAAATTTGATAAACAAGCTTTCGATAATGAAGAAAATGCCCAAAAAGCATTGTTCGAGATTATTGATAAGTTTTGTGGCATACCTTTGTTGTCTACAAATTCTTAGAGCTATTTTTGGTTCTGATAGATTCGTTCACACCACTTCAATTATGAGAATGCTTTTTCGATTATGAAGTCATGAATATGATCGTCGAAAGAACAAATGAATATTCTGAACAAAAAAATGTTCCTGGTTTAGTTACTTTAATATCGAAATAAAAACATTTTTTGGAATCTTGTATCTTACAGGATATAATACTTTGCCAACCATCAAATCATATTGGTCAAATCAAGCATCTTTAGGATGTCAGATTTTAAAAGATTCAATGAGTCGAGATAGGTTCGAAATAAAACAAAATATACAAGTTTATAATAAAAATCTGGATGCAAATGATAAATTTTCCAAAATTTCTCCAGAATTTGGTGTATTTGCTCCCAACCTTTCGGTGGATGAACAGATGATTGCATACTATGGTCGTCACTCCTTAAAAATTTTAATAAGAGGTAAACCGATAAGATTTGGTTACAAGTATTGGGTCTTAGCTTCAGCGGTAGGATACTGTTTTTTTTATTCCGTATGCTGACGCTTCTGCCGATTGTGGTCTTGGAGAAAATGTAGTATTACGATTGTTGGAAAATTTATCAGACCCAAACCAACACAATGTAACACTTGACAACTTTTTTACTAGCCATAAGTTGTTGTGCAAATTAACTCAAAAAAAATATTTTGCAATAGTACCCCTTTCGCGACAATCGCACCAATCATGATTTATTGGATGATTTAAAATTGATGAAAAGGAAGAGGTTCATCAGATTTTAATTTTGCCAAAAACAACAAAATAATCGCTGTTCGTTGGAATGATAGTTCGGTGTGAAATATTTAATTCCGCTTTATTTTTCCAATACTGACTATTTTTGTTTTAGGTAGTCACTGTGATGTCCAATTTCTTGGGTGTAGAGCCGATGTGCCGAGCGAGGAGATTTGATCGAAAAAATCGGAGGATGGCAACGATTGAGCAACCTAATCTAGTACATCAATACAATCAGCGAATGGGTGGAGTTGATTTATTTGATAATGCTCTGAACAACTACCGCATTCAAATTCGCGGAAAAAAATGGTACTGGCCGTTACTTACTAATGCGATGGATGCTGCTATGGTAAATGCTTGGAAGCTGCACTACATCTGCAGAAAATTTGAAGGCGTGCTAGTCGTAAGAACTTGATTTTCGCATAAGTGTCGTAGAAGCATTGATAATAATAACTGAAAATCGTTGCCGTGGTTACAAAAGAGTTGTCACAAACGCGCAAATAATGGCAAAGCGGATGAATAAGTTTAATCATATGATTGAAAAGATTGGTCAACGCGGCCGCTGTGGGCAATGTGGAGATACAACTGAGTATGGATGCACAAACTGCCATGCAAACTTACATCCAAAGTACTTTTTTAAACAGTTTCATGCTGGCACTCCAAAAAACATTGAAAAGAAAAAAATCTAAATAATAATGAATCTCTTATATAACGTGTAATTCTCAATACAAATAAAATAAAACGGATTTTTTTATGATATTCTAAAAAACATTACAAAAAAACAAATTTTTATTTGAAATTCATTTAAATAAATAATAAAAAATAAAAAATTGTTTTAGAACCCTTTTATGTCTAAGTGGGTATTTAAATACCCATGCCATAAAATTGTATCTGTAGCCCAGAGGAATGGACCTATTCGGGTGCTTTTTACTTTTTTAGATAGAAGGCATGTCATGCTATAAGGTACCAATAGAGTTTTCGGAAAGTCTACACCCCAAACTTTCCAGATCCATTTATGTCAAAATTTTTTTACTTTGTTAAATTATTGACTTTTGAATTTTTCCTGTGTGACTCTTAAAATTTTTGTTTACTAGTTTTATCTTTCTTCTATCAATTCGTGAAAAAAGATTTGCAATAACTTGCGCCTGGCTCCAGCTGGAACTTTTCTAAGATAGTTCTATTTTTTGATATTTTTCTACCATTCGTCGTTAATGGGTTAATATTCATTAGAATATTTTTTTATTGAACTTGGACTTTTCTCGTATTTATTATATTTATAAACATAAAAAAGTTGGTTATTTGAATTAGAAATCAATGTTTCTGTGAGATTTTTCATTTTTCTTCATGTGCAAAGATTTTATTATTAAATGTGACTTAGTATCAATGAATATTGGATTAACATTTGGCCATCAAAAAGTTTTTTCGCGGTGGATCCCACATAATTTGACAATCGCAAAAAAAATGGCCTGTGTTGATTGTTGCAAGGAAATATTGAACTACGATCGCGAAGCTTGAAAATAAGTCAAAATATAACAGGTAAGGAATAATGTATGAGCCTCAAAGTTAAGAGCCAAATCGAACAAAAGTTGTACGCACACAAAGTACTTCGATGTAAATGGGCGTCGGATAAAAATAACTTTTTCCCAGAATTTACCAGAATAATGAGAAATAAGGAAAACTAACTGCTGAATAGAGATCATCCTTTACTACGACAAAGCGAGCTCTCACACAGAGGATCAAACAAAAAATTTTGTCGTCAAAGTTTTCCAAAGTGTGAATAAGTATTTTTTTTATGTAGTTTCTATTTGTCGGTCACAATGCTCAAATCGCAACCAGTTTCTTCTTTTATGAAAAATATGGGCTAATTTGTTTGCTTTTATTAAAGTAAACATTTGATTTCGAGCCAAAAAAATTAACAGTAACAGTTACCGAGACATTTAGCATCACTAAATTTTTTGCAGTTATTGTGCATAAAGTTTTTAGGTAAAATCCAGCATTTTTTAAGTTAATATTGAATGTTTTATGGAAATAAGTCGATTTTTCTTTAACAAGATCTGTAGAATAATATTTTTAGGCATTGTGAATAGTCACCTTTTCATGTGCATTCAAACTATCACGTTTCCAAGATTTATCTTACTGTTTTTAGATATGTATCATTTTTTTTTTGCATTTTATTTTCAAATATAAAAATTCATTTACAATGGATTAGTGCCTCAGCGCCTTAAAGGAATTATTGAGGCGAGTTGGCAAAACTTACTACCAATAATTTCAATTTATAAGCATAATTAACAGAATAAAAAAAAATAAAAAATATAATTTTAATATAACAAGAGTGTTAAATTCGGCTGGGCCGAATCTTTGATACCCTCCACCAGCATCTTAAACTCAATATTACAACCAATATTTTGTGCGGCTACCACTTTAAAACTGTTGTCGGTATTGAAATTTAAATTTCGAATTCCAATTAAATTTAAAGTTAAATGCTTGTGGCCTGTTTCTATTATAATTCTTTGTTATAAAAAACAATGATCGTGTCTTGTATAGAAAGAATTCGTTACTATTTTTCATTTACTGGATTAGAAAACCCCCAATGAAATTCATTATATAACACAGCCAGCATTATAACACCCAAAGTTTGATCCCTATAAGAAAGTTTTGGGTAGCTCATGATAATTAAAAAAAAAATTAAAAATCAACTGATTCTTGGCTAAAAATTTCCAGATATTAATATTAAAAAAAGCAAATTTTAAAATATTTTTATCTGAATAAGCTAATAATTTTTAATTTTTAATTTTTAATTTTTAACTTTTAATTTATATTTTTAATTTTTAATTTTTAATTTTCAATTTTTAATTTTGAACTTTTGATTTTTGATTTTTAATTTTTAATTTTTAATTTTTAATTTTTAATTTTTAATTTTTAATTTTTAATTTTTAATTTTTAATTTTTAATTTTTAATTTTTAATTTTTAATTTTTAATTTTTAATTTTTAATTTTTAATTTTTAATTTTTAATTTTTAATTTTTAATTTTTAATTTTTAATTTTTAATTTTTAATTTTTAATTTTTAATTTTTAATTTTTAATTTTTAATTTTTAATTTTTAATTTTTAATTTTTTATTTTTAATTTTTAATTTTTAATTTTTAATTTTTAATTTTTAATTTTTAGTTTTTGATTTTTAATTTTTAATTTTTAATTTTTAATTTTTAATTTTTAATTTTTAATTTTAAATTTTAAATTTTAAATTTTAAATTTTAAATTTTAAATTTTAAATTTTTAATTTTTAATTTTTAATTTTTAATTTTTAATTTTTAATTTTTAATTTTTAATTTTTAACTTTAAATTTTGAATTTTTAATTTTGAATTTTTAATTTTGAATTTTGAATTTTGAATTTTGAATTTTGAATTTTTAATTTTTAATTTTTAATTTTTAATTTTTAATTTTTAATTTTTAATTTTTAATTTTTAATTTTTAATTTTTAATTTTTAATTTTTAATTTTTAATTTTTAATTTTTAATTTTTAATTTTTAATTTTTAATTTTTAATTTTTAATTTTTAATTTTTAATTTTTAATTTTTAATTTTTAATATTTAATTTTTAATTTTTAATTTTTAATTTTTAATTTTTAATTTTTAATTTTTAATTTTTAATTTTTAATTTTTAATTTTTAATTTTTAATTTTTAATTTTTAATTTTTAATTTTTAATTTTTAATTTTTAATTTTTAATTTTTAATTTTTAATTTTTAATTTTTAATTTTTAATTTTTAATTTTTAATTTTTAATTTTTAATTTTTAATTTTTAATTTTTAATTTTTAATTTTTAATTTTTAGTTTTTAATTTTTAATTTTTAATTTTTAATTTTTCATTTTAATTTTTAATTTTTAATATTTAATTTTTAATTTGTAATTTGTAAATTGTAATTTGTAATTTGTAATTTGTAATTTTTAATTTTTATTTTTTAATTTTTAATTTTTAATTTTTTATTTTTAATTTTTAATTTTTAATTTTAATTTTAATTTTAATTTTTAATTTTTAATTTTTAATTTTTAATTTTTAATTTTTAATTTTTAATTTTTAATTTTTAATTTTTAATTTTTAATTTTTAATTTTTAATTTTTAATTTTTAATTTTTAATTTTTAATTTTTAATTTTTAATTTTTAATTTTTAATTTTTAATTTTTAATTTTTAATTTTTAATTTTTAATTTTTAATTTTTAATTTTTAATTTTTAATTTTTAATTTTTAATTTTTAATTTTTAATTTTTAATTTTTAATTTTTAATTTTTAATTTTTAATTTTTAATTTTTAATTTTTAATTTTTAATATTTAATTTTTAATTTTTAATTTTTAATTTTTAATTTTTAATTTTTAAGTTTTAATTTTTAATTTTTAATTTTTAATTTTTAATTTTTAATTTTTAATTTTTAATTTTTAATTTTTAATTTTTAATTTTTAATTTTTAATTTTTAATTTTTAATTTTTAATTTTTAATTTTTAATTTTTAATTTTTAATTTTTAATTTTTAATTTTTAATTTTTAATTTTTAATTTTTAATTTTTAATTTTTAATTTTCAATTTTTAATTTTTAATTTTTAATTTTTAATTTTTAAATTTTAATTTTTAATTTTTAATTTTTAATTTTTAATTTTTAATTTTTAATTTTTAATTTTTAATTTTTAATTTTTAATTTTTAATTTTTAATTTTTAATTTTTAATTTTTAATTTTTAATTTTTAATTTTTAATTTTTAATTTTTAATTTTTAATTTTTAATTTTTAAATTTAATTTTTAATTTTTAATTTTTAATTTTTAATTTTTAATTTTTAATTTTTAATTTTTAATTTTTAATTTTTAATTTTTAATTTTTAATTTTTAATTTTTAATTTTTAATTTTTAATTTTTAATTTTTAATTTTTAATTTTTAATTTTTAATTTTTAATTTTTAATTTTTAATTTTTAATTTTTAATTTTTAATTTTTAATTTTTAATTTTTAATTTTTAATTTTTAATTTTTAATTTTTAATTTTTAATTTTTAATTTTAAATTTTAAATTTTTAATTTTTAATTTTAATTTTTAATTTTTAATTTTTAATTTTAAATTTTTAATTTTTAATTTTTAATTTTTAATTTTGAATTTTTAATTTCTAATTTCTAATTTTTAATTTTTAATTTTTAATTTTAAATTTTAAATTTTAAATTTTAAATTTTAAATTTTAAATTTTTAATTTTTAATTTTTAATTTTTAATTTTTAATTTTTAGTTTTTAGTTTTTAGTTTTTAATTTTTAATTTTTAATTTTTAATTTTTGATTTTTAATTTTTAATTTTTAATTTTTAATTTTTAATTTTTAATTTTTAATTTTTAATTTTTAATTTTCCATTTTTCGTTTTCAATTTTTTTTTCATGTTGGCGATTTTTTTTATTATAACGTGATAACGATAAAAAAAATGTGTGGCAATACTACTAACATAGCTCATGGTAGCTGTGTTTGTTGGTATGATTGCATCATTTTTTGTGGCTTTTTTAAACTGTGAATGTTGTTGTACAACTATTATGTTCAACCACTAAAATATTACAACAAACGCACTGGGTTTTATGTTTTTTTTAGAGGTACCTACGTATTTTTGCTCGTATCTAAGCACAATGACACCAGATTTAGCCCATTTTCAATACCAACCTGCTGGGAATTATGGTAAATGATATTATTCTAACCTTACCCAGCAAGAATTTGTATAAAAAATCGACAGCTTGAGCCGTTTGTTTCTTCAGATTTTGCAGGTGTTGATCCCAAGCAAGATTACTTTGCAGATTTATATCCAAGTACCTTATAGATTTGACTTCCATAATCTCTCTTCCATCAACAAATACAGAAAATTTATTATTCTGACAAGAGGGCTTAACTGCCCTTAGTAACTGCGTTTTATTGGCATTTAAAACAAGTTTGTTTAGTCTGGCAAATTCACATATTAAGGCAGCATCACGTTCCATATATGCCTTGACTACCGTTTCTTGCTTATATGGGTAAAACAGACATATATCGTCAGCATACACAAAGAATTTTCCTGATAATCCAAGGTTTTCTAAATCATTTAAAAAAATTGTGAATAACAAAGGCCCCAACACACTGCCTTGTGGCTCTCCAAACTCAACCGGACGAAGAGAGCTTTTGTGACTACCAATCCGGGCATACTGTTTTCTACTTGTGAGATAGCTTCTTAATAATAGCAGTTCCCTTCCATAAATACCATAATATGTAACAGCATCACATGGTCTATGAGATCAAAAGCTATACTAAAATCATAAAAAATCCCAGCAGTGCCACTGTGACCTTCATCCAAACCTTTACAAATAAAATTAATAACATTTACAACCGCTTCTTCAGTTCCACATCCTTTCCTAAATCCATATTGAAAAGCATTAAGTAAGTTGTTTCTATACATATAACCAGAAATATGGTTATACGAAATCCTCTCAAATACATTGTCAATTATTGATAGGACAGCAATTGGTCTATAATTGTCAGTGGTTGAAGCTTTTATTTCCTTGGGAATCGGTATTATCTTATGAATTTTTAGCACATTTGGATATGAACCAATACTTATCATATTATTAAAGATATATACAAGATGCGGGGTTAAATCGTTATTGCACTTTAAAATTATTATCGGTGACACATTATCATGACCACATGATTTACTTGGCGTTAATTTCGATATAATTGTTCTCATTTCATCATTATATATGTATATGTATAATCGAAATTAAATCTTAAGTTATTTGGAATTAATGTTCCTAGTGAGTTTTAGGTATCTGCTTGAGAATATTGAATTTGTAATCTTAACGTTTCTATTGATTCAACAAAATATTTATTTAAAACTCATCTAAAATTTCATCACCATCAGCATTTCTAGTCTTAATAGATTTATTTCAGGTTCTTCCAAGCGTTTCATTTAAAAACTTTCAACTTTTTTTTCGGATCTACCTTAATTTCATCTAAATTGCTCTTATAGTTCACGATTCTTTACATGCTTTTTTGACTACATTGCTAATTCCTTTCAGTATTTTCTTTACGTTTTCGTTTTCAGGTTTCTTCTTTCATAAGTTTAAAAGTTGTTTCTTATACTCAATCAATTTTTTCAAATTTGGAGTCATGGAGTTATTTCATGATTATGAACTCCTTTCATTATTATTTTTTTAATGGTTGAATTTTCGATAGCGCGTTGAAAGCAAGATATTAAAGAAGCTGTATCAGACGACGGGTCTACTGTTACGTGTATTAAAGGTATTTCAGTTTGAATGTACTCTTTTACACGATCGAAATCACAATGTAAACGTGTTTCTTCAGTAGAATCATGGTTTTAAGTTTCGATTCCAATTCTACAAGAGATTATATTATGATCTGACAATTTACATGCAACTGATTCAATATACATAAGATTCTTAATATTACTATAAATGTGGTCAATTGTAGTTTTACTTTCAGGTCGTGTAATCATTTTATGACAATTCATGAGATCATAATTTGTAAGCAAATTTACAAGTTCTTCTGAAGATTGCATATTTAAAACATCAATGTTTAAGTCACCAACAAATACACATGGATTACGGCCATAACAACAAAGCAAATTTTCCATAAACCATAAAAATCTATTTACGTCACACTTTTGTGATCTATAAAATTATACGAATGTCGAACTTTTGCCATTAAGTTTTTGATCATCCAATGATAAAACGATAGAGCGTATAATATGTTTACTTTCACATTTTTCAATTTTATAATTTTAAGTATTTCGTACAAAAATGAAGTTCCTCCATAACCGTCAGATCTACAACAGTGTATGACATTTTATCCAGCAATATTGTATAATTGAGCTAAATCTGTATTATACCATGTTTCCTGTATAGCAATAACGCTGAGTAGCCTTCGTAGTTTTGCAATTAGACTTTAAAATTTATTAAATTTTAAAATTGAAGATATACTTCTGATGTTAATAGAAATAACGTTAAAAAATAAACATGAGGTATCTATAATATTAATAGGCTAGGCGATTTTTTGTTACCGGTGTTTTGTTCTACCGTTTTATCCTGATTTTGACCAAACGTATATTATTTGAAAGGCATTTCTTTTTAGCTGTTCTCCAGATTTACAAATTTTTAAATTTTTTCCTTTATTTTGAGTAAATTGCATTTAAAGCTGCTACTAACACATACATAAAATTATACATATGATATGTGTGTGTTTATTAAATTTGTTAATGTGTATGTTAATGAGTTTGTTATCTTCATTCACAATAAAAATACAACAAATATGTGTTGGTTTGTGAGTTGGTTAAGTTGAAAAAAAAAATTGCCTAGAAATTGCACTCGAATTTCGAGCGCTAGAATCTGCTAGTTATTATTACTAGCAGAAAAAGAAATACCTATCGAATATACATTTGGTCAAAATCAGATATAACGGAAGAACAAAACATCGGTAATATTATAGATTAAAATAGTTTTCAAATGATTTTAAATTTTCAAAATAGTGATTATTACTAATAAAAAATGATAATATATAATATAGCTTACAATTGTATAAATACTTATTATTATTCATTCAGCTTCACCATCGCAGAATGTACGATTCTTTGGGCAGTTTGTTGGTGCTTCCATCAACAGGTCATTAACATCTTCATCATTTCGAACAAATTTTGGCTTTGACGAATCAGCTCTCTTACAGAAGATTTTTCCACTAGCAGCCTAAACAGCACGATATCCAACGGTTTTTTAAAGTTTTCGCATTTAATAAGTTTAATGTTTCTCGACTCAGGAAATCGCCCGCAAAAACCGAAGACTCAGTTTTCTTCAATATTGGTTTTATTGGCATTAACTTTTCCTTAGATTTTTTTGAATTAAGTTTCACGACAACAATTTTCATATTATTTTTTTTTATCGCTAGATACATTTTTTCTTTTAATGAAATACGCATCATCAATACTAGTTGGCAGTGAGTCCACTCCAGCATCACTTGAGAGCTGTAACACAGTATCAATTGCAGATTGATCATCCGAAGCATCACTCCACTTATTAAACAATCATGTTCAACTCTATGATCGTTTTCTTTTCGTACATTTTCCAGTTTCTTCTTTTGAATTTATACAAATGGTTGTTACGACATTAACCTTAATGTTTAAATTTAACTCTACTGATCAACGCAGAATCATGTAGTATTCCATTAATCTTCATAAATTTGGCACAAGATCTTTGACAGGATCATATTATAGCCCGGTTAAGTTAGGTTAGAAGTGGCTGCCAATAGACTCCTGGGCCTGTCAGTTCCCGCCGTATAACCAGTTCGAGCTCCTTATCAAGCTGTTGAGATGTAGTTTTTGAGCATCTCAGAAATCATGTGATCTTAACACTTGAATTTAGGGTATATAGATGGCCAAGCAACACCAGCGAATTTTCGACATCTTCTCTTCCTCTAAATCCATGTTGCTGTAACAAAAGTAATTTCGCAAAACCCTGAGGCGTTCAGCGGATACTGTCTTCTATCCGACTATGACCGCCAATATCATCGAAATCTCTTCATTGGTGATCGATAACAACACTTTTGAGCGCTTTCGATTACAAGTCGGTCTATCTTTGGTTAGTTATATCAGAAGTTTAAGCTGGTACCAAAAATTTTCAATTCCACAGGAACCTATATTCGTAGTCTTGCCAGATCATGGGCTTTGCAATTTTCTAGAATGCTTCTGTAGGACCCATATGAGTCGATGTCGAACTGCTGGCCATATATTTTAAGGACGCTCAGAGTAGAGGGCAGTTTCGTGCTCAGGAATATTTCTGCCATGGACTTGACCGCGACTTAGTTATATATTAACTGCGCTTGTCGATAGAATATTTTGATACTGCCAATAAGCAACTAAACTTTGTACCAGACTTAGTCCAAGTACATTTCAGTAGATTCCGAAACAAACTTGGTTGTATAACTTCGAGCCTTCCTTTGAGTCCAAGATTCCTTGGCTGAAAGAAGATTCTTACATTAGCGTAATCCACATTCAATGGTATGTTCTTTTCATTAGTAATGTGCCTTTTAGTCGGATGACCGATGAGGCTGCTGTTCCTAATATAATAATAATTAAGTCTAAAAAGATCTTTAATGCATCCGATGGTGTAGTTCAAAGAACTCCAGTGATATACTAGAAGCCATTCTCTGTACTCTTCCAAGATAGGTGAGATAAAAAGTCTTCTCTTTAAAACAGGCCACCACACGATGACCTTGTCTAGCAGTCTTTGTCTCCTTTTGCATTTGATAATAGTTATTTGGCAATATTAAAAAAAAAAAAAAAAAAAGTAGTAATACCCCATATTAGATCAAGAATATTTTTTTTTTTTTAACTTTTAACCCAGAAATCTCATTCGATTATCTCTATGACTTATAACTAAGATAAGCAGGTGATACAAGAGTATTTTCTTAAAACTTCAAATATATAACTTTGCTGATTTGACTTGGAGCAAGTATCACTTGGATATAAAATCTCGTCGTCAGTTCTGTAGCTAATTTTATTTCTTTCTGTAAATCCCAATTTCAACATTTTATATTGGGCCACATCGAGGATTAACTGCTGTTATTCACCAGCCACTATGTTTGCCACCCCTTTTTTTTTTTGTTATGCGAGTAATGATGAAACAAAAATATGTTAAATATGTTCGCGTTAGGTCTGTTAGTTAAACTGGTTGTCTGTACTGCTGCTGCTGCACCCACATACCACTTTGTAGTTGCTGTTGTATGTCCCTTGTCAATATTTATCTACTCTGTATTTGCTTGTTAGGCCAAATGTTTGTTGACGTATCACTTTTTTTTTTTTTTTTTTTTTGTATTTTATGCCGAAAGTTGCAACACAACGTAAATAAATACAAAATAATGTTGTTGATGATGGTTACTGCTATCTGGTGGCCAAGTATGTAAACTAATTATGGCTGTAAACAGTAAATAAGGATGTATGAATGAATGATTGAGAGTGTGTGTTTGTGTGGGTAGATACGAGAAGCGATGTGAATGTGTGTATAATAATTCATGAATTAGCGAAGCGCAAAAACCAATTGTTGGCTAAAACAAATACCAAAGAATGGAAACGAAACTAAGAGTATAAAAATTTGTTGGTGTAACGAATTAAAATTGAAAAAAAAAAAATCTCATATAAATATTTTTAATTTAATGAGAGGTTTTTTTCTGCTGTGTTTATTTTAAATTATACGTCTTAGCGGTATTGAAAATTGATGAATGCTGTTGTATGAAATAAACTTTGGTAATTATTTTCGAATCTTCTACGTGTATTTTTCATTATTTACCTAAAACAAAAATCTTCACTCGAACTTGTGATTAAACTGTACCACAGAAAGCAGCGCACTAGTAGAGCACACGCAGAGCTTCTAAAGAATTAATAATCTAATTAAATGATTTTTGGTGATACCTGTCAGTTCAACCGGTCCGTTTTTCTTCCATAACCAATATACAGTTTTTTTTTTATATAACTTACTTCCTATTCTATCCGAAAATGAGTGCGGAGCAAAGAACATTAAATTAAATTGCATTAAATTATTAAATTACAAAATTAGCTAAATTATCCTGAATTTAAAAATGTTTTAAATTTGTTTTGAAATATTATTTTGAAATAGAGAATAGTTGCGGACTATTTGCTGCAGTTTTATAAAAAAAAAGAATATATATTACAAAGTCTTTTATTTAGTTTTCAAGCGTAATATTGTAACGATTAGTAAAAAAAGCTGAAGATGTAATTTAAATATTAGAAATATTAGAAATATTATTTGGTAATCCTTAATGCTTAAGAAAAAATAATTTTTTTAAAAGAAAGCTTAAAGGAAGTCCAGTAACACATTTGTCGAAAAATGTATGCTACACATAAAACAAAACGAGGCAAAGAATTATTTAAGTAAGAATTTGACAGCAAATTAAGAATGACGAAAATCATTTCGAGATATCCCTTAAAAAAATTGTGTCCATTTGCCAATTTAAACAATTATTGATAAAACCATTTGTAAGTTCTGACTACTCACCACTCCGGCCGTCCGTTTGTATTTTCATGTCTGTTTAGCCAAAAGTTAAGGTTACGTTTCAATACAAACTTTGATGGCTGGGCGGCTGCTGTTGCTGACAAAAGTAAATAATATTATTAAGTTTTAATCATGAACATAACTCAATTCTGAGAGTTTCAGAGTTTTTGTTTTCGAACAAATATTGACACAAGAAATGAACATTTAACAAAATCCACCATGCAACAACAGAAACAACTTAAAAAGGGGGGGGTGGGGTGACAAATACAACTCTGCCACTTTATATGTCGGCATACAATTGTTACTCTGTGCTTCTTCGACTTGAGTTTCGGTTTCGGTTTATGATTCTGATATGTTGCGTTCAAGTAGTACGAGTATACATTCACATTGTGTGTAGTATTTGCAACACACTTAATAATTCTAACAGATTTATGTTTTATGGTTGGTTATTTGTTGTTTCCTTAAAAACACACAAACAAAATGAAAGAATAAAGTTTTGTGAAAACTTTTTCGATTCGAGTAGAGCATAGAATGGAAAAATTTATGCTTTGTGAATATTTGAGTAGTTTTGCATGCATAAATTAATAAAATATTTGTATTTTATTATCATTTTTCAAACAACAAATAACGAGTGCAGAGAATAAAACTGGAAAATAAAACGAACAAAAATATCATAAAATTTAAATGAAAATTTGTTCTAGAAATTTTTATTTTTACACTAAAAAAAATAAATAAGCAATTACAAAAGTACAGACGTTAACGCATTACCTGCTTGGAGCGTATAGCTATCAAAGAATAATTTCTGAAATAAAATTGGAAATGATGTAATAAAAGTAAAACTATTGCTAATGTCTATCACAACAGTCGTTGGCTGGTTCAAAATTAAACTTTATATATTTTTGTTATTGTTTGTGATAAAAAGGGTTAATTTCTCAACATAGCCTCCTTTTAGCTAGATATTATACAGAATGCCGTAGAAAGAGCTAGATGGTTTAAATGGTTTATAACTTTTCATTTAGTTGATTACTATTGCAGTACATTATTGGGGAATTTTTTTCAATTAGCTTTGAAAAATGATATCCTGTAAGTGATGTCCACTTTCTGTTTCCCAAATACGTGCTCTCTTTAACATATTTTCCATATTTCTATGATTTCATTTTGAATGTTGGTTTTTAGTTGGGGAATTCTTGACTTGTTAACATACAGACTTTCTTTCAAATATCCCCAAAGAAAACTGTTAGATGCTGTTAAATCCGGTGAACGTGGAGGCCAGTTAAAATTGATTGTGCACGAAATAATGCGTTCACCTAATATGTCTCTTTCCAATCCATTGAGGCACCTGCAGTATGTGCTGGGGCTCTATTTTGTTAAAACCACAAATTTGGATGGTTTCGCACAGGTGGCCTAACAAAATTTTCCAACATCGTTCGTTATGCACCACCTTTGGTAGAGATTAGAACACCAATGTCATTTAACAGTACACTTAAGTGGGTGTAACTTCCGCTGATGAACTGATCTTGGATTATTCGTAGCCCAAATTCTGCAGTTTTGCTTGTTAACATAACAATTTAATAGGAAATGGGCTTCATCGCTCATTATAAAATTGTGAATAAAGTCTGGATTTTCCTCAGCTTTTTCACGGTAGTCTGTCGTCTCCAATTCTTGCACAATTTGAACTTTACATGGGAACACGTCTAGTATACTCAAAATTATCAGCAGTGACCGCCGTGATAGTCTAAGTTGTGTCGAACGTCTCCTTGTTGATTTTGAGGGGCTCCTGTATACGTTCAATATTTTGAGCAGTGTTCACGGTTGGTCATCTTCCGGCATCAGGAAGAGTTCTTACAGACCCACGTTGAAAAAAATTTCCAATCAAATGGTTTATTGCTGACGCTGTGGGTGCAATGCGCATATTAAACTGACGATCATATGTACGATGTGTTAATAAAATTCCGTTATTTTTGTTCGTTGTTTGATTGTTCATATCATTATTCACAATTAATTCCCAAAGTCTTCTTTACAAAATGGTGGAAAAAAACAAAGAAAAAATTATGATTAAAAAAATTATAAGGAATTCAAACCATTCTTCGACACACTGTATATATATACTAGGTTTTCTCAAGGTCTTCAAAATAAGCAACTGTTTCTGTGATAACCACTTCAATCGAATAAAATCTCTTAAAGCCGAGCCATTTCTTCAGGTTTTGAAACAGGTAATAGTCGCAGGACACCAAATCTGGGGAATATGCTTGATGGAGTAGGAGTTCGTAGCCCAATTTATGAATTTTTTGCTTGAACAGATTCTAGATTGATGTAGATGTGACTGATATTTTCCGGTAATAGTTTTACTCTTTCCAATATAACAGATGTGAATGACACCACATGAATCCCAAAAAACTGTCGCCACGTCTTTGTGGATCGACAGAACTACCTTGAACTACTTTCACCCAAAGAAATCCACTGATTTGACTGTTTCTTGGTCTTTGATGTATTGTGATGAATACATGTTTCGTCAACGGTTACGATTTCTGGCGTGATGTCCTCTTTTGGACGACCGGAATGTCCGGCGTCACTTGTACTGATACGACGAAGTTTAGTACTGAAATTCACTTTTTTCCCATTTTTGGAAAAAATTTTAAAAGTTTCATGCTTTCAATCACTCACTAAATGACACAGTTTGCTCAAATTTTTACAGTGGTCTACAAACAGATGATAGTTTAGAGCAGCAGTGTTGGCTTTTAATTAACAATGAGGAAGTTCAAAAGTTCACGGAGTTGTCAAACTGCCCCCGAATAATCAACATATAAACTGCCCCGTCACTAACATATAATTATTTACTTGGCAAATGTATCACATGAGGGGCACACTTTCCCTGATTAGGTTCACTTTGAATATCAGTTAAAAAATAAAATACACGGATATAATTGGTATCGAAAATCTAAACTGAAAGTTGAAAAATCTAATATAATTCAGAAAACCAAAGCTTTTGGATTTGTTTACGACAGCTTTGAAAAACAAATGTGGTGAATGCTCCTCCTTCCAGCTCATAATTTAAAATATTCCATCATTTCATCTATTTAAAATCTTTTTTTTTTTCAGTGTAGAAAAAAAGAAAGGATGCAATTTATCTTTTGGTTTTATTGTACAAAATTAAGAGTGGTACGACGACCTCCCATTCTGCTTTCTTTTGCCTTTATTTCTATGACGTATTGTTTTGATGCTGAAACTGAAGAAAATTGCTTAGGAAAATATTTACATTTGGTTTATTACTCATGGCATCTTTGCAAACAAATTAAAAATGATTTGTTTCTCAGTAGTCTTTGCTCAAGTCTCTAATGGAAATATATACGCACAAAAATACATACATACATATTCTGAGAGTATATAAATATTTATTTGAATTATGATATAGAAATACTTGCTATTTATCTAAAAGGGTTGATTTATTCTTTTTGGAACTCATGTTTTTGTGAATACTGTAATTATGTTATAATTAAATAAACAGTGATTTTAATTTCGAGAATATATATTCCTTTAATGTTTCCAATACTCTACTCGAGTTGTTTTCAGTCGAAGGTGTCGTTTTTTTTAACTATTGTGTCTAGAATTAATTGCAACACAAATTTTTAATAACAGGGAGCATCAAAATTATAGTCCAATGAAAATAAGAGATCAACCACAATCTAATTTTATATTTTTTAACTAATTTGATATAGAAACGAAGTTCTCTGGTATAAATTGTCCTTGGAAAAATTTAAATGTATAGTAGATTCAGGGGGGAGGGGGAATAAAAATGGTCCTTTATTATGAACTTTTACACTGTAAACAACCAAACTTAACCAAAATATATATGAATTTCTAGGACTAAGGGGGCTTTTAGTGAAATTTGTAGATTGTATTTGTGTGTGAGCTAGATTTGGATATAGTCATTTAAGTGATTATGGTATGACAAATATATTAGTTAGGATACCGCAAATACCAGATCAACTCAACCTGACAAAGAAAATACAACTAATTTGGGAAAAATTCTCTTTAGTTCTCCTTTTAGCTCGATACACCTTTCGAGCGATATTCAATAGTTTCCACCTCTTCATTATTGGCAAATATTTTACTACCGAGCAATTTTTTCAAGTTTGGAAATAGAAAATATTCCGATGCAATTCGAACTTTAACACATGGATTTTGTTCATCGCAATAGTGGATGTGTGAACTGGTGTATTGTTTTGATGAAACAATACTTTATTTTTCCTTAAACACTCCTTGTTGAAAATAATTAGTAAAAATTATCCAACACGCATCCCAAAAAACTGACGTCATAACCTGCCTGCAGATGGAACTGCCATTGTCTTCTTTGTACACGTTTCTCCCATTTCAGTTCACTGTTTTGACTGTTCCTTTGTCTCAGATGTAAAGTGGTGGACCCATGTCTCCTCCATGGTTACAAATCGACGCAAAAAGTCGACCTAATTGCGGTGTAACATCGCCAAACACTGTATTGAAACATTTTCACGAAGCTACATTTGTTAAAAACGCACCTTCAGCCGACGATCTTACAATTTTATTTTGCAGATTTTTTTAACCGTTACCGGCGTGGTCACATCAATTGTTTAACCACTATGATGTTCGTTGTGACAGCTCGTACGGCCTCGTTTAAATTCTGCCACCCAATATTTTATAGTCGAAAACGATGGAGCAGACTCCTCTAGAGTAGCATATAACTCGGCTTTAGTATTGGTTGCACTAAGACCTTTCAAATGATAGCATTTAATTACATAATGGTGACCAATTTTTTCATGTTTACAAATTCGCTGAGGTCTAAATACTAAAGAACGTGGCGCCTTGAGCCTTATATGGATGCCACTTTTCACCAAAGTAAAATTTTATGACATGAAATTTATATTAGTTAGGATATCGCAACCACCGCTTTATCTGAAGACAAAAAGCACCTCTATATGTGTCTAATATCAAATTTACAATAAATGAATTTTTTTTAAATAAAACTGTAAAATTTTAAATATCTTCATGATCTAGACTATACAGACGATGTCACATATGCGAAGTGACAGGAAAAGATCAACCGCCTTAAGGAACATGCAAAAGTTGTCAGTTTAGAGATTAATATTCGGGATACCAAAGTACTGAGGATTGTAACAGTTAACAAAGCACATAAAACATTCTGATATCTCTAAAAAAAATTACCCACATGCGATCTAAAATTAGGTGTTGACAAAAAAAAATACCTCACAAAAGGTTTGGTATGATTTGGTACGCCTGGAGAAATCGAAAAATTACAACTGAAAAAAAAAAATAAGAGTGTTAAATTCGGATGTGCCGAATATTTGATACCCTTAATATTATAACCACGGCTATCACTTTAAAACTATTGCCGATATTGAAAATTTAAATTCGAATACCAATTTCATTTTGCGATAATTGCTTTTCATTTTGGGCAGTTTCTATTATAATTTCTTTTTATATAAATCATTAAGCGTGTCTTCTATAGACAGAATTGATAACTATCTGAAAATTTTCATTATTTTTCTCTTACTAGCGTAAAAACATATAAGTTCATTATTTAACGCATTCGTCGTTATAATGCCCAAAGTTTGATCTGTACAAAAAAAAAAAAAAAAAAAAAACGTAATATATTAAAGTCACACTATACAAATTTAAAAATATAACAAATTAATTTCAAAACACTTAAAATTAAACCAAACCGGGTGTTCAGCTATTTTCAAGATCAAAAACTACAAAAGAAAACATACATTTAAAATAAAAAGTACTTTTTAATGGAAATTTACTTTTCTAAAAAAATGTAGTTTAAAAAAAAATTTTTTTTTGTTTTTAAAAGAGATAAAAAAGGTGCTTTATTAAGATAAGTAAAATCCTTCTTAAAAACTGGATACTCTAATATAAAGGGTACTTTTTTAAAATAAGGACTGTTTTTCAAACAAGGGCATTTTGTAAAAAAAGGGTATTTTTAAAAAAAGTGCAGTTTTACAAAAAAGAGTACTTTTCTAAACTCTTTCTTTAAACTCATACTCTCTGCCTGTCGGTTCGTCATGGGGAACCCCATTCCCACTCATCCAATTGATCTGAAAATTTGTCCATAGACTTGTTGTGGCCAAAGCTTAATTTTAAGATAATCATAGTCACACACAGTCACGGAGTGATTTAAATTCCACTTCGCCTCATCCAATCAATATAAAACGTGGTCCATAGACTTGTTGTGATCAAAAATTAATTTTAAAATAGTCATGGAGAGATTCAAAACTCATATGCATAAGGAAAGAAATCGTTTTATAATAACTTTGTTTTTTGGGTTAGATTATAAAAAGTGTTGCTTATTTGAAAACGGTACTTAAAAAAAAAAATTTACTTTTAAAAAAAATGTACTTTTAAAAAAGCGGTACTTTTTATATAATTGTACTTTTTTTAAAAAAAAGGCAATTTTTTAAAAAGAGGGTAGTTTTTTAAAGGCGGGCACTTTTTAAGAAAGGGTAATTTTTTTTAATAAAGGGTACGCTTTAAAATAAGGGTAAGTTGTGAAAAAAAAAAATTGTACTTTTGACAAAGAGCCCTTCTGTAAAAATGGTATTTTTTAAAAAAACGTACTCCTTAAAAAAAAGGTACATCTTAAAAAGGGTACTTTTTAAACAAGGGTGTTTTTTTTTTAAAAGAGTACTTTTTAAAAAAAGGGATATTTTAAAATAAGGGTATTTCTTGAAAAAGGGTACTTTTTTTAAAAAGGATAACTTTTTTTGTAATGGTACTTAAAAAAAAATTCAATATTTTAAGAAAAGGGTAGTTTTTTAAAACGGGCAGTTTATAGGAGTGGGTAATTTTTTAAAAAACGGTTCTCTTTAAAAAAGGGTACCTTTCAAAAAAGGGTAATTTGTAAAAAAAAAATGGTAGTTTTGGAAAAACGGTACTTTTTAAAAAAGGTACATACTTCTATAAAAAAAAGGAACATTTTAAAAAGGGTACTCTTTAAACAAGGGTACTTTTTTTAAAAAAGAGTACTTTTAAAAAAAGAGATCTTTCAAAATAAGGGTATTTTTTAAAAAAGGGTACCTTATTTTAAAAAAGGGTACCTTATTTTTAAAAAGGGTACCTTATTTTAAAAAAGGGTACCTTATTTAAAAAAAAACGTAATTTTTTAACAAAAGGATACATTTTAAAAAAATTATAATCTTTAAAAAAGGGTAATTTGAAAAACAGATTACTTTTTTGAAAAAATCATCAGATTAATCATCAGACTACATCGTAACAAATAATTATTTCGTATCTATGCTCAAGCAGAATGCAATCATTTGAAATTTTTTTAAATTATCACTTCTTCTAAAAAGGTTCAGTGGCTGCAGGGATGCTGAAGATGAACTCCGATCGACCTAAAATTACCACACGTAGCATTTTTCATCTATTTGAACCAATCCCACTTAGAGAAGAGGTTAAATTCGAAAGAAAAAATACCATACAACGTCATGCCACCCTAACGCACAGTCAGGCAGAGTATGGACATAGTTAAGAAGTCTCAGAAGTAAATCCGAATACAGCGGATGAGGTAGCCATTCTTAGCGCAATCATGCAATTTGCCATGGCGTCTAAACACCTGTTTATTGTAAGCAAATGCGGAATCAAACTTGCGGAGATCTTTCTTAAACTGATCAACTGATCATTTAGAATAGAAATCACATTCTTCGATCGGCCAAAATAATATCGGTATATTTTTTTAAATTTTTGTGTGTATTGACATCAATTTTCCGTCCAGAACGTTCAGCGTTATTAATGCATGTACGACCACAACAAAACTCAGTAAAACAGTTTTTTCCTCTTAAAATTGATTTTGCAGAATTTCCAATTAAGCTTTTCCTTACTTTTAGTGATGGTTCATTCCCGAAAAAAGAAATGTTTTATGATCACTCGAAATTCACTTTTTTCTATTTTTGGCATGGTTGTACGATTTCAATGGCCACCAAGAACAAACTTACTTTCAGAAAATTTGACGATAGTCTCATGAATAGATTGTAGTTGACGGGGTGGATGTGCTTATTTCAAACAGTATCCTAATTCTCTTTCGCTTATTAATGACTCATTTTGTTAATTTTGGTATTTGTTCGATTAAACTTACCTGGAACGCAACTAGATCCAACACAGCCATTGAAACAAGTAAATTAAATGTTGCAGCCGCTAACGAAATCGTTCTCGGTGGAATGCATTCACCTGTAAAATGACAAAATAACATCAGTTAAAAAATAAAAAAAATCAAAGCAAAACGCCGTAAAACGGATATAGAATCATAAAGTCATAAATTGAATACTCGTAAACATAAATTACACAAAAAAAGTATTGTTTTCTTTCTAAATTGAAATAGAAACAAAAACCTAATAATTTCCGTTTACGAAGAAAACTCACGTCAACATTTGAAAAGTTGAAATAAAGAATCTTTGAATTATCTACAAATTAAACCATCCGAAAAATGCACTTTGCACTTGATTAGAAATAAAAATAAACAAAACAAAAAAAAAATAAACAAAATCCAGTCATAAACATGTGAGTCATGCCAACGTTAAATTGAAAGAGAAGGACTTTGTTTATCTTCTTACTTACTTACCTATGGGTACTACACTTGCATAAAGCATTGATACCGAACCAAAGAGTTCTGTTGATTTTGCCGCACTTATAAAACGTGTAGGATCTGTGGGTCCTGATGAAATGGAAAACAAAAAGAAAAACAATAAAAGTTAAAAAAGTATTAGAAAAAAAAAGGAAATTAATTGAAGAGTAAATGGTAAAAATTAAGAACAAAAATTAGCCGCAAGGTGTGAATACAAAAAAAAAACCTCTGTTCTTCACTCAGTCTTTTTCTATCGACAATTCATTCATTCAAACATGAATGCATTTTCTAGACAATAGTTAAAGAATTACGTAGAAAATGTTCATTTAAATTCATTCATATACTTTCATTAAGCATTCACTTACCTGGTGGACAGACATCAATGAACCTTGTAACGAAGCCAAGCGTAGCCAATAAGGACAGTACCACACTCTGGTGGTTTTCAATTGATTCACGTATTTTCATGCATCGTCGCGATAATATTTCAATTAATCCTGTTATTACAGCATAACTAAAAATATAGAAATTTTAGTTATATTAATACTTGGAATATATGATTGTCGTATTTAGTTAAAGAAATTTATACATTTGTGTTTAATTTGTGTTCTAATTAAACGTCGGATCTACAAAATAGCAAGGGATCTAATCATCGCATTCGTTGTCGAAACTTTTAGGTCGAAATTTTTTTTTTTTTCCATAATAAAACAATAAGAATAAAAGTGTGACGTTTGTCCGTCTTCTTTATATAATAAACCAAAATATAGAATTTCGATTAATTTTACTCGATATCGTATACGGCGATTAGCTACGTAATATGATTTATTTATTTATTTATTTTAATTTATTTATTTATTTATTAAATTTAATGATTTCCTACACAACAAGACTAAGTCTTATAATTACAGTACTGGATTTCAGTAGTGTACAAACATGTTTAGCCAAATTAAATTAAATAAAATTGTAATCAATACATATAAAGATTAATATAAATAATATTTTAACATAAGAATTTTTAAAATTATGACATTAATCAAATATGACATAGAATATTAAAAAAATTTTTCAAATTGAAAATTATTAAAAATTACAAAAAAAAACAAGTAAGAATGTTAAATTCGGCTGTGCCGAATCTTTGATACCCTCCACCTCGGTTTGAGTATTGATAATAAATGTAAACAAAATATTGGAAAAATTTGCATGCGTTTCCTATATGCATGCGTTTCCGGTTATATGACATAACTTCTCGTTTAATTTAGTTTTTGCTAATTCAATAGCTCGCCCTAACCTCAATTGCAATATTTTGTCATTGCGGCCATATAGGTCGGATGGAGTAACAAAATAATATTCAAAAAAAGCTCTCTCAACTTTTTTATTAAAATATTGCCATATCTGGAAAACATAGAGAATAAATTTATAATAATAATAAATAATTAAATTAGGGATGCCAAACGCAAAAACCAAATTTCCCAAACATTTAAAAAAAAATTATTTGTTATCTTTATTTTCTGAAAAACTTCAAATATTCATGCAAAAAAAATTGTGAAAATTTATATATAAATAACATTCGCATCAAATTGCGTTTATTTATGTAACAATTTTTATGTTCGCAATTCTTAAATATCATTTGAGGTTTTGTAAAATTCATTGAATTTAAATTAATGTTTTCTGTAGTCCGATTCTGTAAATTTCAACGATCCGACAATGGCAAAATATATCGACAGCTATTGTTGTTTGCACTAAGGATTAACTGATTCACTAAGTACATACATCTTAACGAAAGTCGACAAATCTATTTTTCTATTTATTTAAATTGTAAAGGAGTGGCATCTCTGTCAAAATAAGCGAAAAACACAAAGAACAATAGAAAAAAACAAATTACTTCGTGTTTGAGAGGATGATTTTATGTTTATGTTTAATATCTTTACTTTTTTTTACTAATATTTTTGTTTATTTATTTGAAAATGAAATAATGAATTGAATATGCTATTTAATTTTTTTATTTATATAAGAAAGTTTTTTAATAGAAGCAAAATATTTTCACTATTTTATGATTTTTATTTATGTATGACGACATTTCAACCTAAAAATTGAAGTTTTTATCGATTGAATAAACAACACAAAAATGGTTGTCGTTTAGCTGATTTTAACAATAGCGAATATCGTTTTCTTTTTTTTAACGATTCGATTATCGTTAAAAGAAGTTATTTCTCCTGAATGCCAATATTTTTTTTAAATGTAAACATTTTTAATTGTAAACATATTTGGTGTTTTTTTTTTTTTTTGGAATTTGATGCAATTGATGTCGTCTAAATTTAAAATTATTATTTCCGACGTTTTGATATGATTTTCTGAAATTCAATTAATATTTCCTAATTTACAATTGGAAATTTTAGTTCCCGTTTTTAGAAATGATATTTTCTAAAATTTGAATAGAAAATTTAAAAAGTGCAATGTTGTATTTATATGAATAATAATGCTTTAGTAATTATAAACAATTTTTAAAAATTAGATGTAATCGCAATCAGATATTTTGTAGGTAAAGCAGAATAATAATTCTATATAACTATGTAGAACTGTTTTGAAAGCAAAAAACTCATTGATGAACTCGGTAACTCTATTTTGTAAAGACAACAAAAAGTTAATATGCCGAACTTATGTTCATATTTGTAAAAGAATAATGAAAAAACGTATGAAATAAAAGACCAGTCGGTGTATACTCTTAACATTGTTCTGTATGATATCTATTTGAAAATATTGACATTCATGTTAGAATAGAAATAACTATTGCAAAGCTAATTAGAACAAAAATTGTGGCGCCATCTACTGTGCCATAGTCACGCTGAGCAAAATGAAGTGACACTCTGTTAATGCAAAAGAAATGTATTTTCCCCACAACAAAATATTGCAGAATTTTATGTAAATAAAATAATATACCGATTTATTTCTAACATGCAGTTATTATGGATATATGAGGTGGTTAATGCCAAAGTGGGCCATCCCACATTGCGATTGAATTAAGATAATGTGGTTTTTAGTTTAAACAACACCAATAGTAGTTTGTAATTCACAAAGTGTTTGAGTAATTTAACTGTTTTTTGCATCACAGAGTTACATAATATCTTTAGTTTGAAACAAACATGTTTTTTTGCTTTACTTCGTGTGATTTGGTTTTTTTTTTTTGGCTTGGCCCATTTTGGTTTTTAATAAAAATGCTGTAAAATGTAAATGGCCCAGTTTAGAACTGTTTTTATTTTTTAAAAAAAAGTTTATTTTTTAATTTTTTATTACAAATAAAACTAAAGTACAAATAAAAAAATGAAGCTTAATCTGTGCCCTCCTGATCGTCTTCTGCGATATAAATAGTATTACTTCCTCTCATAGAACACTTTAGTGAAGTATAAAAAGTATGAAAAATTGGAGGGATAAACTCCTTCAATGTCATTAAATCTTTTTTCTTTTCCATACTTATTTCGTGGCCATGTTTATATAGAATCGGTAGCTTGTCAGGAATGGATGAGGTCTTACTTCTTCTCCCGATATCCACCGACTCAAAAGTGTTAACATCGTCGTTATAAACATATGAGTACTGAAGAACAAACGGCTGATCTATATCATGGTTTAAGCAAAGTATTTTAAGCCATTCAACTTTGTTGTTCGATGTGTTCACTTTTCTATTCGTCACATATTGTTTCATTAAATCTTTGATAGAAAACAAATTTTCTGATGTCATATCCTCTACAACGAAAGGTTTTCTTTTTTTTGCCGTTCTTATGACACCTATCCAATCACTAGGGACAAAAATATTGGGGTTATATCGTTTGTTTTTCTCAATAACTCCAAAATCAGAATCGCAAGGTAGAAACGAATGTCCGCTAACCAAGAAATTATGTCTGATTCTAGTTATGTCGAAGTGTTCTGACTGAACCACGTATTGACAAAACAGTGCCATTTTAATATTTCTATTCTGTCCGCCACATGCGTCAGAGTACATTATAACATTTTTGGTGGCAACATATTTTTTGAAATAATGCAAAAGACAGGATCCTATTTCTTCAGGACCTCTAGACGCCTTGGACTCATCCCAAACGTACATAACAGCTGCTCCAGTTCTCAAGTTGTGAACGCCTGAAAAGAAAGAGACGGTTAAAATAAGCAAACACCGGGCAGGTAATGCTACCATTTTATTAACGGTTGCACCCTTTCTACGTACCCAAGCAATACGTCCATAGCTGTCTCTTATAGTATGTTATTCCAGTGGACAGCACTGGTGTGGGCAACGTCTTCATTAGATCAAATGCAAAAACTGTTGTGTCGTCCTCTTTCGCTTCCGCATCCATTTTCATTTGATTTCGAGCCGTTTGGGCTTCCTGTTGGTGGCGCTCCAACGTAGTCATCAGAAGATTTTTCTTTACGTCATCAATCTCATGTTTGCTTTGAACAGTTAAAGAATCACATCTTTTACAAGAATCTGTGATTGGTTGATGAAAGTGCAAATTGAACCTATAAAATATAGCACAAATGTACTTAATATTATTGGAATAAAAGCGTACGAAAGCCAAAACCTTTCACAATTCTGGAGCCAGATAAAGAATATGTTATATGAAACTTACTTTGTACAAAAAATCTTCCGAAAAATAGGCTCTGATACAGCATCGGTATGTTTGTTTTTATATTCATTATACATTATTTTTATATTTATGTCAGGAGCCAAATATTTTCTGGTGTTCGTGTTTCTTGTATAATGAGACTCGTATTTAGGAAATGTCTGAATGAAAGAGCAAACTTCATCTACTTTTGTTGTGGGAGTTTTATTTGCAGGGATATGCCGTCCTCTTTGATCCTTGGGGGGAGTACAATCAATTTTTTTTTTCAGCACTCGATCCAACCTCCCATTAGAGATCCTAAGAACTTTCAAAAATAGCTTCTTGCACAACTTTGTATCACGGCCTTGCACAGGTAATTGGTAAGTTCTCGAATTCATCTTTGTCATACCGCTAGTTGAAGAAGAAGCATACCGTCGTTGAACATCACTTACCTTAAATGCAAAATTTTTAAGCAAAATACCAAAACTTTTTGATAACATACTTACTTTAACTTGAGAAAATATGAAAGCATTTTGTTCATTAAAATTTTCCATTGAATGAAAATTTTCAAACAATTTTCGTTGTTCGTCCTCATTGAATTTTCCAAAACAGTTTTTACTGCAGCATGATTGTTCGTAGCAGAATAGTTTTTCAGGCACAAGTATGTCTCTACAATTTCTATATGACTTTCCTTGAATTCTATTTCTCTTGCGAATGTTTTTTTTCCAATTTTCTGGTTTTCGCCCCCGCTTTCTCTTTCTTTGATTTGCTTCCGATTGATTTTCGCTTACTTCGGAATTGTCGGCTTCAGATAAATTATTGTCATCAACACCTTGGACGGAATCAACTCCCGTTATAATTTCATTACCTTCACACTCCCGAACACCGTCATCACTTGATTCAATTTCTGAACTTACATTTGGTTCATACTCAGAAAATGATGCAGAAAAGTCAGACTCACTCAAGTCTATTAAATAATGGAGTCAAAAATATTAAGAATTTGTATTATTCAGACTCTATGTATTTGGTCAAAATAATTGATCAAGGTCATTGGCCTTTGCTGGAATCAATGATTTATAAGACAAGGAATACAATTTAAATTTAAAAATATTGATTCCGTTTCGTGGCCTTGAAACACTAGTCCAGTATGCCTGCAACCAAACCGAATCAATGGAACTTGTTGCTTTCTGTAAATCGCTGATACCAGCAAAAGGAACAACAATGACCTTAAACCGGAAAGGTCGAATATACAAAATAAAATATGGAACTGCATTAACAAACTTTGTTTACTTACCATTCCATAACATTTTCTCATCACCAGCCATATTATTATCCATATAACGTCTTTTTAATAAACATTGATGTAATTATACACACTGTGAAACAATTAGATGGATTACACTTTTTGTAAATTTGTACTTTTGCAAAAATTTTAAACAACTATCACACACAGCTGCAGAAAGCAAAGTGATGTTACAGGTTATTATGGTTGCCAAAGTGGTCTATGACACATGGTCCAGTCTGGCAACAGCACTTCACATCTGAAATGATCTGGCCCAAAATTTCTTTGTGCTGCCATCTCTTGCAAATTGTATAAACTAATCGAAGACTAATATGGGATTTAAAAGGTGGACACAGTGTTTCCGAAACACGTGTTAACCCGTTTTTTTCAAAAATGTGGGATGGCCCACTTTGGCATTAACCCCATCATATGTACATTAGGGTGGCCCTTCGTTATATGGAGGGAAAAAAAAGTGTTCAAACTGTCGGTCTCACCCCCTAGAAATATGCGAATAGCAAAAAAACTGAGAAATACAAAGTTTTGGGCCAATCAAAAAACGTTTAGTCGTGGCGCAAAGCGATTGAAAATGGGGAAAATATGACTTTTTTCTCAGATTTTACCAATATTTCGTTCTATAGTTTAATTTTACCGACAAGCTGTTATATAATTCCGGATCAGTATTACATTATCCTTTCAAAAGGCTATAAAACTTCTAAATCGAATAAAACCTCGCCAAGAAATAGCAAATGACCCAGACCACTTTTGTGCCAAAAAAAAAACTAGGTCATGAAATTTGACGGCATTTTTTTCAACTTTGAGAAATTGATTAAGGCCATCATTCTTTTTTGGTCTCAATACTTATAAGTACTCAGATATGAAGTATTGTTTTATTACCACGTTTTTATCCTATTGCGCATTGAGACCGAAAATTGGAAATTTTTTTGATAAAATTTTTAAAACTCCTTTTTCAAGTTTGAAAAAACTTTCTTAAACAAAATTTAAAAAAATGAATCTATCACTATATTTTTTATTAAATACATGTTGCAGATTAACTGTGTGAATTTTTAAGTAAATCCCTCTGCCAGAATTTTTTTGACAAGGATTTAATTTTTGGTGGATTTCGAAAAAAATTTGATTTTTGTGAAATATTCTGTAAATGTACTCCTTCTAAATACTTTGTAGCAAAAATTCATCACTTTTCTACTTTTAAGTGTTATATTTTATCTTAATAGCCTAGGGTTTCGGAAAAAAATAATGCAATGTAATAAAGTAATAGTTGAATTTCTTGCGGTCTCACTCACCAATTTGGTGGATATTGATAAAAAAAAACGCCAAAAAAAAAAAATTCAGGTCAATCGGTGAAGATGCCATTACTTATAATGGTTGACATTTTTGATTTTTAATAATCGGTCGCTTTATATTATCTTCAATGTCACCTACCTCTTTTCAAACGTCTAACATTTTATTTCCCAGTTTTAAATAGTTTATTAAATAAAAGTTAATTTCAAATATAATAATATATAAAAGGTAATATTAAATTAATACTACTCTTAATGGAATAAATTACAAAATTAAATCAAAGTGAATTTCAAAAAACGTACTATTTTTTAGACATATGACTTAAGTTGTTTTAATTTATATTCACGAGCAATAAGCAGATAATTGCACCAGAGATATATCACAATCGATAATTTTGATATCAGGAGCACTGAAGGGTTAAATAAAAAAAAAATTAACTGAATTATTTTTCTTAAATTCTACATAGTGGTTTCATCGAGTGTAATAGAAAAACTCGTTTTCGGTAATTTTGATGTAAAAATATCTTAAAATCCAAATCTGGCCTTGGCAAATAATGGGTTAACGTTCTCGGATTTATCCAAAATTTTTGGAACGAAACTTCTACACATTTGGTTATTATATTTTAAGCGTCGCATCTAAAAATTGGACAGCACTTACAAAATATTTGACTTTTTTCAATAAATTGTCTTTTATTAGCTTGGGGTCATATGTGACCCCAATTCCAAAAGGGTTAATGGAGTCATATTATTTTTTTCCGAAACCCTAGGCTATTAAGATAAAACATAACATTTAAAAGTAGAAAAATGATGAATTTTTGATACAAAGTATTTAGAAAGAGTACATTTACAGAATATTTCACAAAAATTCAAGTTTTCTCGAAATCCGCAAAAATAAAATCCTTGTCAAAAAAATTCTGGTAGAGGGATTTACTTAAAAATTCACACATTTAATCTGCAACACGTATTTAATAAAACCTTAAAGTAATATATTAATTTTTTTAAATTTTGTTTAAGAAAATTTTTTCAAACTTGAAAAAGGAGTTTTAAAAATTTTATCAAAAACATTTCCAATTTTCGGTCTCAATGCGCAATAGGTTAACAACGTGGTAATAAAACAATACTTCATATCTGAGTACTTATCAGTATAGAGACCAAAAAAGAATGATGGCTTTAATCAATTTCTCAAAGTTGAAAAAAATGCCATCAAATTTCATGACCTAGTTTTTTTTTGGCACAAAAGTGGTCTGGGGCATTTGCTATTTCTTGGCGAGGTTTTATGCGATTTTGAAGTTTTATAGCCTTTTGAAAGGATAATTTAATACTGATCCCGAATTATATAACAGCTTGTCGGTAAAATTAAACTATAGAACGAAATTTTCGTAAAAACTGAAAAAAAAAGTCATATTTTCCCCATATAAACACACTTGAAATTTTCAATCGCTTTCCGACACGACTAAACGTTTTTTGATTGGCCCAAAACTTTGTATTTCTGATTTTTTTTTTGCTATTCGCATATTTCTAGGGGGGTGAGACCGACAGTTTGAACACTTTTTTTATTAAGGGCCACCCTAATGTACATATATAGAATATATGTATATTATTTGTTTTGTATTTAATATGTGTATGTATGTACATATATGTAAATATTACACACAAAAAATACAACATCAAACGTTATTTTTGTGTTTTTCTCTTTAAATAAATTAATACATTAAAATTTTTTTTTGCTAAATTTACATTGTTTTTTTTATAACTAGGTATTTTAGCATTATTTGCTTTAGATGCTGGTGAATTTTTACTCCCTTTATATTAACTCGTAGTGTCTGCTTTCCCGTGACCCAATCGATCTGAAACTGTGCAGGCAGGCTCGTGGCAATGACAGAAATGATTTAGTAAATTTTTTTAGTAATGCCAAAACAATGGAAACTTTTAAATTTTTCTACCAGAGTTGATAAAAAAAATGTACAAAGGGTTAGTTTTTATTATATTATTACCACAAAGACCACAAAAACAACAAGTCGAGCTATGACAACAATACAACATTTATAATAACAACAAGAACAATAAAGAAACATCATATTTTTCATTTGTTTTTTCTTTTTCAGAGATTTCCCGGGACCTGTTCCACCGATTTTAATGATTTTTGAAATAGAAATCTTCCCTTGAATTTGGTGAATCATTCTCACTAAAAATGATCACCTTAGCTCTCCTATTGAGGGCGTGATCGTGACAAGAACAACAAAGAAAATTATATTTTTCAAGACTTTTTTAGATCTTCATTCAAATCTCGGGCCCTAATCGATTGATGCCGTCATCGTGATTTCCACAGACGGACAGACGGATATCAACTCCGGTTGGTATAAGGATCACAAATATATATATTTTATGGGGTCCAAAATTTTTTTTCTAATTATTACAAACGGAATGACAAACTTATATATATCCTCTGCACACTGGAGTGGAGAGTATAAAAAAAAAAGAGAGAAAAAATTTAAAAAATAAGCATAGAATAAAGAAATACCTTTAAAAAGTTTAGGTTTAGGCAAAGTATTTAAATAAGGATTTTTTGAAATGTATTGCTTTGCTATTAAGTTGAATATTAGGTGGAAGGCTATTCCAAAGACGTACAGCATTTATGAAAAAGTACAGCATTTATGAAAATAGTAGGCATCGATGTTTAGGAATAATTAATTTTTTAGCTCTGTTTAATTTGGCAAATCGTAGATGATTGCATAAATATTGTGGCTTTCCTGTATATTATCTTATGAAGAAAAATAAGTACTCTAATCTTTAGTAGGTTTTCAAGTGATACTCCGTACAGGCTTTTCGAGAAGGACGCTATGTGTTCAAATTTCCTTAAATCATACACATACCTAACAATATTGTTGTAAAGCATTTCAAGTTTTTTTTGCTGATTGAATCGCAATTCGCAAACAATTCGCATCCATAAGTTAGTGTTGGAATAAGGTAAGCCTTTGCTTACTCTTACTCTTAATGGTGTAAAGAATTGCGGTGCCCATAGGGTCCTTAGTATTGCATCCTAGAATATCATAAACGCATTCTACTATTTGGACAAACAACCTTTATTTTCTTTTTCAAACAACTTTCGAAAACTTATTCGAAAACTTATTGTACTGAGATCGTAAAATCTTAACACACATACATAAAATGTAATAATCAGGAAACCATTAAACCTTGAGTTATATATTTATATGAATTACCCCAATAGTTTCTCCCTTTCTTCTTCTTATACTTATATTCCTTATATATTCGATTTCTTTTAATTAGTTTTATTTTACATTTTGTTATTATCAATTTCTTTAAATTTGTACTGTATACTATTTTAGTTTAATATTTCATTGTCAATTATTTTCTTTTTTTGTTAATACATTACTGTTTGATATTTTTTTTTTACTTTGATTTAATTGTAAAGTTGAAAAGATATAGAAATAATATCTTCACACAATAAAAACTAAAAATAAAATAAACTTAAATTGTTTTAATTAATTTACTCTGGGGTTTTATTTATATATTTTTTTTATTTAAATGAAATTATATTGAAAGTTACAAAAATATATAATTATCATAGTTCTAATTGCTGTTTATGAAGTTATGGTCCTTTTCCGGAAACACTTCCAGTAAGGATTTTATGGTGGTATTTTTGTATTTGTATTTACTGAAATTTTAACCATAATGTCTTTAGATTTCGCGCTGGAAAACTTATATTGGCACATACAATTATCATAACAAGATATAATATAAAAATATATATAAGTATAATTAAAAACCATAATATAAATATATAAATGGATATAAAATATATATACATATCTATATATATACATTAGGGTGGGTCAAATTGTAGGGGCCGAAAAAATCTCCATGGATTCATCGCGATTCTGGTACTATGGGCCATAACAAGTATATTTGTCCAAGAAACCATACCTCTAAAATCATTTTCGAGCCTCCCAACATTTCTTTGAACATATTCGTCATAATACTCATTCAAATGTAATAATGCAATAACTAAATCAAATTGGTCGGGAAATCCATTTTTCACATTTATTTTTATTTTTAACAGCCTCCAGAGGGCGGTTTTGTGCATTTATGTGGATTTTTTTCACCTTTGTGGGGAAAATTTACGAAATTATTGCGCAAATCGACGATCTTTGACTTTCCCATATTTAAACAAGTAAGAAAATTATAAACGGTCTAGACCGACTATACGATACCCTATACCATGCGTTTAGAGATCCTATCTCTAAGGCCAAACTAACTGGACTTAGAAAATAAGATAAACCAAATTTGAGTGGGATTTTTATTATTTTTTTTTTGGCTGCAGATATGAAAAAGTTCATATCGGATGCTATATCTATATGGGCACTAGGCCTAAAATTGGACCGATCCTGATCATGTTTGGTAAATTCTCTTGTATTTTGCAAAAATATATACAAACCAAAAGAATCAGTGCATTAGTTTTGTTTTTTGATAGATTTAAGTGCAGATCGGGAAGCAGCTCTACATGGGGCCTATGAGTAGGGGTTGTCCCATAGGGATAATTTTTGGACTACTCATTAATGGATGTAATAAAGGCATACAAACCCAATTTGAGTAAGATCTATATGATAATTTGGATCTTATGGCAATTTATGTCGATTTCATAGGGGTCATTTGTATGGGGGCTAGGTCTGAACATTGACCGATTTTCACCAATTTCAATAGCGTTCGTCCCATGGCTGATAAATGCTTATATACCAAATTTCATCAAAATATATTCATATTTGCGACCTGCAGTTTGATTACAAGGTTTACATGGACACACAGACGGACGGACACACAGACGGACATCGTTAAATCGAATCAGAATCACTATCTGATCAGTGATTCTGTTTCGATCGGTCAAATATTTTTGGTAGTTACAAACAGCAGCACAAAGTCATTATACCCAAACCACATAGTGGTATAGGATATAAATAGCCCAAAATAGTCAGAGCTTAAAATTACGTGGGGTACCCATATACGAACTTTATCGATTTCATTCAATTTAAGTCAAAAAATTCGTTTTTATACCCTATACCACTATGTGGTTTGGGTATAATGACTTTGTGCTGCTGTTTGTAACAACCAAAAATATTTGACCTAGACCCATCTTTAATTATACCGATCGAATCAGAATCACTTTCTGAGTTGATTTAACAATGTCCGTCCGTCCGTCCGTCCGTCCGTCCGTCCGTCTGTGTGTCCATGTAAACCTTGTAATCAAACTGCAGGTCGCAAATATGAATATATTTTGATGAAATTTGGTACATAAGCTTCTATCGGCCACGGGATGAACGCTATTGAAATTGGTGAGAATCGGTCCATGTTCAGACCTAGCCCCCATACAAATTACCCATATGAAATCGACATAAATTGCCATAAGATCCAAATTGTCATATAGATCTTACTCAAATTGGGTTTGTATGCGTTCATTACATCCATTAATGAGTAGTCCAAAAATGATCCCTTTGACCCCATATAGAGCTGTTTCCCGATCTTCACTTAAATCTATTAAAAAACAAAAATATTGCACTGATTCTTCTCAAATTTTGTTTGTATATATTTTTGCAAAATACAAGAGACTTTACCAAACTTGATCAGGATCGGTCCATTTTTGGACCAAGTCCCTATATAGATATGTATTTGATAGGAACTTTTTCATATCTGCAGCCAAAAAAATTAATAAAAATCCCAATCAAATTTGGTTTTTGATTATTTTCTATATCCAGTTAGTTGGGCCTAAGAGATAGGGTCTCTAAACGCATGGTATAGGGTATCGTATAGACGGTCTAGACCGACTACAATTTTCTTACTTGTTTATATTTGTTCATTCGAAGAGTAAATAAAATAAACGAATTTTTTGACTTAAATTTAATGAAATCGATATAGGTCGTATATGGGTACTAGGGTGACAGCGGTTTGTATTTTTTGTCGAATTTGGAGGTGTGTGGGTCGGATTATTGTAACACTGGATCTAGAACTTTAGTGCGCAAAATTTGAGCCAAATCGGACAATGCTTTCTGGACGTGCATTGAGTTCAAAGTTCGAATATTAATTTATTATCAAGAAAATCGGCTTTCACAAAAATTTTGCATTGATAATTGCTTTTTAATTAAATGAATTAACAAACCATAATCTAAAATAAATTATCTTTCTAATAAAACAACAAAATCTGTTATCCGTTGAAAAACAATGCAAAATTTTTGTGAAAGCCGATTTTCTTGATAATAAATTAATATTTGAACATTGAACTCAATGCGCGTCCAGAAAGCATTGTCCGATTTGGCTCAAATTTTGCGCAAAAAAGTTTTAGATCCAGTGTCATAATAATCCGACTCGCAAGTCTTAAAATTCCAAAAAAAAAGGCTGTCACCCTAATGGGTACCCCACATAATTTTCAGCGCTGAATATTTTGTAATAATTTAATAATAAATAATATTAATATCAAGAAAATTAAAATATTATAATCCCTCAAAATAATTAAAAACTGTTTTTATACCCTCCACCCCAGTGTGCAGAGGGTACATATAAGTTTGTCATTCCGTTTGTAATAATTAGAAAAAAAATTCTGGACCTCATAATATATATTTGTGATCCTTATAACAAGCGATGTCCGTCTGTGGAAATCACGATGACAACTTTAATCGGGCAGCTAGTGTGCTCGTTGGCATAAAAAATGATTCATTGACATTCTGATAAGTTTGCTATTTAAAATCGTCCAAATCGATTGATTAGGGCCCGAGATTTGAATGAAGAACTTAAAAAAGTCTTGAAAAAATATAATTTTCTATGTTGTTCTTGTCACAATCACGCCCTCAATAGGACAGCTAGGGTGATAATTTTTAGTGAGAATGATTGACCACGAGCATTGGTAGATTTCTGTTTCATAAGTCATTAAAATCGGTGGAACCGGTCCAGGGAAATCTCTGAAAAACTAAAAAAAAAAAATGAAAAATATGATGTTTCTATATTGTTCTTGTTGTTATTCTAAATGTTGTATTGTTGTCATACCTGAACTTGCTATTTTTGTCGTCGTTGTGGTGATTGTATATTTTTTATCTACTCTGTTACAAAAGTTTCCATTGTTTTGACATCACTAAAAAAATTTGCTAAATAATTTTTGTCATCGCCACGAGCCTGCTTGCAAAATTTCAGATCGATTGAGTCACGGGAAAGGGGTTAAAAATACATCCAAAATTTTTTCGACAAGCAGACACTACGAGTTAATATAAAGGGAGTAAAAATTCACCAACATTTAAAGCAAATAATGCTCAACTAGGTGTTGATAAAAAAACAATGTAAATTTACCAAAAAAAAATTGTATGTATTAATTTATTTAAAGAAAAACACAACAATAATAATAATGTTACATAACCGTTCTCTTTGATAGTTTTAGGGATGGATATCAAGTGGCTCTCCCTAAACTCACTTGCGAGGCCATAGGTTGTGTAGGGGTCCATATGTCGAATAACCTGGCATTATGACTAGCTGGAGCTAGCGCCAGCCTAACTATATCACAAAAAAAATATTTATTGGCTAAAAAAGTAATATAAAATACATTGATGTTCATTTTGTAATATTTTGGTGTTGTATATTTTGTGTGTAGTATTTACATATACATACATATGTACATATAGTAAATAATAAAATAATATTCATATATTCTATATATGTATATACATATCCGTAATAACCGCATGTAAGAAATAAATTGGTATAATATTTTATTTATATAAAATTCTGCAATATTTTGATTTAGGGAAAATACATTTATTTTGTATTAACAAACAGAGTGTCACGTCATTTTGCTCAGTGTAACTATGCCACAGTAGATGGCGCCAAAATTTTCGTTCTAATTAGCTTTGCAATAGTTACTTCTATTTTAACATGAATGTCAACATTTTATATTGGATATCAAACAGAGCAATGTTAAAAGTATATACAGAGCTGAGTAAAGAAGAAGCAATGAGTTTTATTATTCTGCCTTACCTGCCAAATATCTGATTTTTAAAATTGTGTATAATTACTAACGCATTACTATTCACATAAATACAAAATTGCACCTTTTATATTTTCCATTCAATTTTAAGAAAATATCACTTTTAAAAATTGGAATTCAGATTTCCAATTATAAATCAACTGAAATTATTAGCATCTCAGGATAAGAAAACATTAATTTAAATTCAACGAAGTTTAAAAAAACTCAAGTAATATTTAAGAATTGCGAACATAAAAATTGTTACATAAATAAAGAGCAATTTGATGAGAATGTTATTTATATATTATTTTTCATAATTTATTTGGTGCAAATTTTAAGTTATTCAGAAAAAAAAAGATAACAATTTATTTTATTTAAAATTTATGGGACATTTGGTTTTTTGCATTTGGCATCGCTAATTTGAACCAGTGTTCATGATGACTTCAAAATTTGACTTCATGTTAGACAAAGTAAAACCCAAAAAAATGAAGTTCGAAAATAATTCCCAAGTAGTAGTATTTGGAGTCCATAAATGAAAATATATTTTATTGAAACAATTTAATTCAAAATCAAAAGTTGGCATCACTGGGTTAGATTTTGTATTGTATTATGTTATGTTGTGTTACCACAAAATCTAATAGTGAAAACTCCCTTTTAATGTAAAAAAATAAATATTTTCCAAATATGCCAATATTTTAACAAAACAAAAATTGACAGAACTTGTGTTTTTGGTTATTTTGTTACTACATCCGACCTAGACGGCCGCAATGAAGAATTATTTGGCCAGTTAAAAGAAACTATACAGCCATTAATTTGCAAAAACTTAAACTAAATTAAACGACAGGTTATGTCAGCAACCACGATGATCAAAAAGCAAACACCGAAACGCTGGAGCGCGAATTACTAATGTGAGAGAGCTCTATATACCAACTCTTGGAATAAACAAAAATCCAGATCAAAGCAAAGAATTTGCTGAAATAATTTGGTATTAAGTTTAACAAATTGTTCACCTTTTCAAATATTTTGTTTACATTTCTGTGATCACAAGCGATAACCGCCTAAGTCGACTTAAGAACGATTTGAGATATGTATGCTGTCATATTCTACTAAAAACGCTTTATATTTACGTGAAATCCCCATTTCTCTAACACTTTTTGTTAAAAAGATATTAATACAAATATTCTGACCTAAGTTGTAATGAAGCCCCATTACATTTATATAAAAAAGTATTTTTCTCAAAAGCATGATTTTCGAGTTAGGCGGTTATTGCTTGCGACCACAGAATTATTATCAATACTCAAACCGAGGTGGAGGGTATCAAAGATTCGCCTCAGCCGAATTTAACACTCTTACTTGTTTTAAATGGTATTGTGTTGCTCATATTTTGTATATTATGGGTTAAATGGAGCCAGAGATGGATTTGAGCTCTGAGAACAGATATTGGTGACGAATTTGAGTTATTGTTTTTCTCTAATGGATCGTGCAAAGAACAGTTCTTGGAACAAATAGTTTGGATATCTTCCAACTCTGTGTTATATTTGCTTTCGTTAGCAAAAATAACATGCATCCAGAACTTCAGAGTCTTATTTACATGCTCTTTCGCGACATCTTATCTTAACTGTCTGCTTCTTCCTGGCTGATCGTGCAGGGAAATCGTATTTTTTTTAGACATTTCCTGTTGTTTGAGGTGTAATTGGTATGCCTAAGTACTCCTCAGTGTTTCCAGCTAATCTGATTCATTATTCGTCGCTCATATGCTTCCGTAAACTTGCAAAAAATAGCATATAATGTTTCAACTTGTTGATCTTAATAATTTTTTATTGATAACAAAAATCTGCTATTTTTTGAAACTTCCTACTTTAAATTTGAAATTTTTAACAAATAATCATGATCCTTGCAAGATGGAGCTACAAATATATATAACAATTTTATTATCTCGGATTTTATATATGAAATTCTTTTTTTCTTTTTTCACAAAAACAAATACAAAACCGGAAAAGCCTTAAACTTACTTTTCAAAACAAACTCATTATAACTACAAAATATATCCTTCATTCGATACCACTTTAGAATCATTAAAATATTCTAAATTACACACCAACGAAATCATAGAAAAAATAAAATGTTCGAAAATAACTAGAAATGAAGTAACTTAATAAATGGACAAATCTGTATTTCGGCATGATTTAAACAGTATCCTTAGCTTATGTTGATTTTGTCGTTTTTATCGTAAACATATGAACATGATATTGCTGACATTTGCAGCATTTGCTTGGATTCACAGAGAGTCCATAAATTGTATGTGTATCAGTGTTGTTGCAAAGTAGATATAAACACTAGATGATGGTTAAAGTTAAGAAAAAAAAATACAACATTATTCATTCTACACGTTCATATAGTATGCCACCATATCATAATTTTCATCAGCATCATCATCATCATCATTAAGGCATCAATCCAAATAACGGACATTACATGGACCACAGCATTGTCGTTCGCCTGTTCTTTTCTGTTAGCAATAGGAATAATTTGTAAATGTCATACTTGTAGTTAACTTTGTAGTTGTTTGTTGTATCTCCACTTCTGTATTTAGTGGTAATATCACGGATGTTTAAGAGGTTTCCTTTTATATCTCTCCCGTACATGCACCATGTCCTATGTCCTGTTGTGTCCCTTTGCTGACAACATCGTAAAGTGAGATGTGTTTGTTCAGTAAGTAAGAAATAAAACAAACTCTTGAAATAAAAATAAAGTGTAAATTAACACATTGGTTAACTAGGAAAACAAGTTTCACTGTCCGTCCATATGTTTTTCCCAATAATATATTTATACCACCGACGAAAAAAAATAAGACTACATTTTCATATTTATATTTTATAAGAAATGCAACTTGTATGGCTGACTATACTGTGTGATAGAAAAAATTGTTCTGGAAGAAAGAAAAGTCCACGTAATGTTTGTGAGGCCGAGCACTGAACTCGCGGTTAGCTCAGGGCTCGGATCAAAAAGAATCAGACAGGATCGCGGCAAAAAATTTATAGGCCTAAAACCAAACAAGGACATTAAAATCATGTTTTATAAAAAATACTAATTTTTGTGTTGCTAATTCTCGAAGAAATGTTTAATTAAAAAAAAAATTCCTGGCATGGTAGTCAATATGCAGTTGCGGCAAAAGAAGCAGTCATTTGTTACAACGGGATCTTTAAATACAGAAATAAATATTAAGGATATTTTGGCCCGGTTTGGTATCCTGTCACTACGGTAAGAAAGCTCTTAAGTGGAACAAGAGAGTTTAGGCACCAAGGGAGTTTAGGCCAGTGGAGAGACATTAAACGGAAGATTTTTAATGGAGATCCTGTTCCAAAAAGAATAACAGATACAGCAATAAAATCCATAATTGAAGGGTTTCCGGTAAATAGAACTATACGAATTATTCTTTTTTGTAATCTTTAATATAATTTCAATTAAATACAAAAAATCAAAACTTTCAATTTAATAGTTTCCTTATTTTATTTTATGCTTTTTATGATCTCTTTTTATCTCACTCCTTACCTCGACAATTGCCGCTTTAACATCACTAACTGTTACATGATCAAATTAACAATAAATTGGAATTAGATCGCAATACCATAAGCCTGGATAGACATATGAATTAGTCTTCATTTGAGGTGATCTTCACTAGTGTTAAAATATATATAAAAGAAAGTTAAAGTAACGTATCTGGAAATTTTTTAGCATGAAATAGTTCTGGTTTGTCCTTTGTCCATATGAGTCACTCCGCTAGCCCATCATAGATAAATCTTTTTGCTAAATTTTTAAAGGTTAGTCAACATACTTCAGTCGATGCCTACACAAATCCCTGGTCGATATAAAGGTGCGTGGAGCATAACGGTTCAAGCTTGGCGGTATATATTTCCGGTTAAGACGTCACAGTCCTTTCATTATGATTTTGCTAAGTCTAACTAATGCCATTTTCGACATTTTTTATTTTTTTTTTTTTTGGTTGAGAATTTACTTTTCTTCTCACATTACAATTTAAAATCTAATTAGAAGATATATAAAACGAAGACATTCAGATCAACTAACACTCGAACTAACTAAAAATTAATAAGGTTCAAAACTACCGATTGACAGATTAGGTACAAGTTCATAGATAAAATAGGGCAGATTATTGAATATGCCGACTTACACCTATTCTATTAATTCATTAAAAATTTATGCTCAAACCTCCTTTATATAGATGTACGTTTTTGGAAGCACGTGATAGACACACGAATTGTCAGTTAATAGAAAACGTTTTCTACTTAACAATTTTTCTGTCGTGAACTGTACATTTTAGCACTCATTGCTCATCCTCAGTAGATTTTGTTGAATGTCCTTTATTTATTTTAATATTTATATTTGTGTGTGTGTGTATGTATGATGCTGCTGTTTTTATTTATTCTATTTTTTCGTCACCCTCTATTTTGCACCATTTATCGTTTTTGGTTTTGTTGTTAGTGTTAGTGTTGTTTCTTGTTGGCAGGCACATCCCAAACGAACACTTGAAACTAAAAGTAAATACTATATACATATATCAACTATTCTACTGTACTCTGGGCCCAGTTGTAAAAGAAGATGGAAGAAAAAGCTTTAAAAAAAGGATAACAAGGATGCCTAAAGTACAAATATTTTAACAAGTGTCAAATACACACGCTATTTTTTTTTTTTTTTTTTTGTCAATAACATGCACACACAGCACTTATACACTTACACACATACAGGCAAGGACCCAAGGATAACTAAATAGCACGTTTTCATATGCATGCAAGTGTGTTCGTTATTATCATTGTTGCTGTTGTTGTTGTGTGTAATTGTATGTTAGTGTTATATAAGTTTAATACGATGAGTACGTACTTGTTCGTTGCTGTGCCACTGAAAACATTTCATGAGCTTTATTCGTTTGTTGTTGTTATTTTTGATGTGCTAAGATGCATTTGTTTTGCGTGTTTTCTTCAGTACATTGTTACTGCTTTTTTTCAAATATTTTTTATTTTTTTTTTCACTAACTCCACTTTTATTACTCGTATAAGTATGAAAGAGTGTTGGGTATTTTCATGCCAAGTGTTAATGTTCACGCAGTTTTTCAGAAGATTTGTTTACTTTTGTTTGAATTTATTCTTCTGGCTGTTGTTTTCGTTGTTAAGCTTTAACAAATGTCATAAAACTTGTTTTGCTTTTTTCGTTTATTATTTTATTTTTTATTTATGTTAAGATTTTATGAGCATGCATGAATTTTAGTTCTAAGTTAACCACTAGCATGCGCCTGAAAACGAATTAGGATTATAAAGGGTGTACCAAAATAAACGCAAGATTTCAACCTGCCGCATTTTGTGCAGTAAAGGGTTGGCAAATGTGGCGGTATTATATGTTACATCAAGACCAAAGAAAATTTGGGAAAATTGGCAACGAATGAAAACTGTGAATTTTCAACTAGAGCTTTGTGTTGAACATATAAGGCCAGATCAATGGTATTATTACAAAATAGTTGAAACAGTTTCAACGAGTTTAGCTACAAACAATTTGGCAAACAAATCACCAGGCAAAATGTCTCATGTTCGATGGTTAACACGTTCTAACAGAATTTTTTATCTATATGTTTCAGTTGAGAAACCTTCTGCACATCTTGCCACTCAATATGTATTGTCAAGGTTTACGATCCAGTGTAGTTTTCTATAAAAACTCTCCCCACCTGTAAAGACGGACCTCGACATCTTTTAAACTAATCAAACTAAGCAGATATTTACCAACAACTGTGAAAGCCATTGTCGACCCGGTAATTCAAAGAAACAGATATTTTACACACTCTAATTACTTTCAATTTTGAGAGATACCCAGCAGATACCCAGATGAATTAGCTGCCCATGTAATTTTGAAAAGTAGATCAGCAACATAAAATAAATTACAGCTTTTTCAGATATCACCGATAAACTTTAATGCATCATCATATTATGACCTTTCGAATTGGGAAGAAACTATCACTGACCCATCAAAATTAAAGTTTGTAAATGAAAAAAAATCTTCAACTGTTAAAGAATGAAAAAATGGAGGAATTGAGCTGTTACACATACCTTCCCTGGCACACCCAAGCGGTCGAAAGAGCAGTCAAAGCTGCAAGTCAAGCATCCTCAACTTTGTGCAACAAAATAAAAAGAGAAGGACTCATCAAAGTGCAGATATAATCAAGAGCCGTATTCGATAGCAATGTCGAAATTCAATAGCAAAAAGGATTTTGTACAAATAAACTTACTTAGAGTGACTTTGTATATCTGTGGTCACAAGCATTAACCGCCTAAGTCGAAAATCATGCTTTCGAGAAAAATAACTTTACACTAGAGCCCCGACTTGCGTCGTCCCGATTTGCGTCGTTTCGATTTGCGTCGCTTTTTAAAAACTCGAAACATTCGATTTGCGTCGTTGCAATTTCAAGTTGCGTCGGTCCGAGTTGAGTCGTTTTGACTCCGATTTGAGTCGGTTCGATTTGCATCGTTTTGATTTCGATTTGCGTCGTTTTCTTTCGATTTGCGTCGTTTTGATTTCGATTTGCGTTGCGAAAAACGGTTAAATTTTTTACTGCAGCATTGTGGATTACCATTTTTAACATTTGTAGTGCCTGATTTAGCATCTTTTCTGTGTTTTAGCATTTTTACAACTTCTGGCAACACTGATCGTCACCTGTACGTTAAGAAGTTTTCAAATTGCGTGAAATAAGGGGAATTCCCTTTTCTTTGTTATATAAACAACTGTCTGGTTATGGTAAGAATTTAGTGTGTGATTCGCCAAAATACCTTAAGGACGTAAAAAATGAGTCAAAGTAAAAGAAAAGTAATAAGTTTGGAATTAAAATTGGACGTAATAAAACGTTTTAAATCGGGAGAAAAGGCTGTTAATATAGGAAGAGCTCTTGGACTAGCACCTACTACAGTAAGAACAATTTGCAACAGAGACAGTGATAAAATAAATCAATTAGCTGAAATTGCCACACCACTCCAATCCAAACAAGATACTATAGCAAGAAATCCCTTATTGGTTAAGATGGAGTCCCTTCTTTCAATTTGGATACACGATCAAAATAAGCAAAGAATGCCACTGAGCAAGGACGTAATAAAGAATAAAGCTCTTTCTATTTACTCCGACCTTGAGAAAAATACTGCATCTAGTAGTAACGGAAATTCTGACGATTTCGAAGCCAGCAACGGTTGGTTTAACCGCTTTAAAACACGGGCAAATTTACATAATGTGGCATTAAAAGGAGAGTCAGCCAGTGCAGATTCAGTAGCTTCAGAAAAGTTTAAGCTTGAGCTGAAAGCCATAATTGAAAAAGGAGGGTATTCTGCTAAGCAGATTTTGAATGCCGACGAGACAGGTCTTTTTTGGAAACGGTTACCATCAAGAACTTACTTGTCAAAAAACGAGAAAGCATGCCCTGGATATAAAGCCGCGAAGGATCGGCTAACACTTCTTTTGGGCGGCCACGCCCAAGGGCAATGAAAAGTATAAACAAAAGAGACCTCCCGGTACACTGGCGCTCTAATAAAAAAAGGCTTGGATGACCGCAACCCTGTTTAAAGATTGGTTAGAAAATTGTGCCGTTTCTGAGTTTAAACGCTATTGTTCCTCTCATCAAATTGAGTTCAAAATGCTTTTGTTAGTCGATAACGCACCAGGACATCCAATTTTTTCAGACGACTTATCGGAACACGTAAAAGTTGTTTTTATGCCGCCTAACACAACATCACTTATTCAACCTATGGACCAGGGCCTAACTTCAAACTTTAAAACGTACTACTTACGCCGAACTTTCCGGCACCTTCTTGATTCAACAGCCAAAAATGATAAACTCTCTATGAAAAACTTCTGGAAAAGCTACAACATAGTAAAGGCCATCCTCCATGAAAGGGAGTTGGCGGCAATTATGGCCAGAACTTATTAATGGAGACGAAGATGATGTCGATGATGTTCCAAACGTTAGTAATGAGTTGGCTTATTTAGCTAGAGAAGCAGAATTTGACGGAATGGAGGAAGGTGATATTAATGAATTATTGCTGTCTCACGATGAGGAGCTTGATAATGAACATTTATTAGCCATTGATATTCAGCATGTTTCAGAAGAAGATGTCATAATATTTGATGATACATTAGAAGAAAAAAAATTAACAATCGCCAATATTTCCAAAGCTATGCAATTAATTTCTCATGCAATGGATATATTTTCTGAAAACGATCCTGACGAAAACCGTAGCACGGGCGTAGCAGCAACCGTTGATCAAGCCATTAGTTGTTACAAAGAAAAATATCAAAAAAATTCTAAAAATTCAACAAATTTTAGACATTTTTGTTAAAAAAACAGTAAGACCATCCAATCAAATGGATATGCATAGGTGTCGTTGATTTAGATTTATCATCTGAAGAGAGCTCAATTTTAGCTAAATAAATTACATTTTTATACCCTCTACACGTCAGTGGCAGAGGGTATATATAGGATTGTCATTCCATTTGTAACTCATCGAAAAACTAATTTCCGACCCCATAAAGTATATATATTCTTGATCCTTATCACAGCTCGAGTCGATATAGCGATGTCCGTCTGTCTGTTGAAATCACGCTCATTCACAAAAAAAGCCATCTAACTGGATAAGGTTGCAAAAATATCATTTGCCATAATTCCCAGCAGGTTGGTATTGAAAATGGGCTACATCGGGCATCATTGTGATTAGATACGAGCAAAAATATGTAGATATCTCTAAAAAAAAAAACATAAAACCCAGTGTGTTTGTTGTAACAGTTTAGTGGTTCAACATAATAATTGTACAACAACATAAAAAAATGCCACAAAAATAATATGCATATACATATATTAACAATACCAAGAACACAATAACATATCTCATGTTAGTAGTATTGCTACATATTTTTTTATCGTTATCACGTTATAATAAAAAAAAAATCGCCAGTATGAAAGAAAAAATTTAAAACGAAAAATGGAAATTTTCCAATGGATAATGAAAATGGAAAATGGAGAATGAAAAATAAAAATGAAAAAAGAAAATAAGAATGGAAAATGGAAAACGAAAAATGGAAAATGAAAAAAGAAAATTGAAAAATGAAAAATGGAAAATGCAAAATTAAAAATGGAAAATGAAATTGAAAAATGGAAAATGAAAAATGAAAAATGGAAAATGAAAATTGAAAAATGAAAAATGGAATGTGGAAAATGGAAACGAAAACTGAAATATGAAAAATGGAAAATGAAAATTGAAAAAGGAAAAATGGAAATGGAAAATGGAAAATGAAAAATGGAAAATGAAAATTGAAAAATGAAAAATGGAAAATGAAAATTGAAGAATGAAAAACGACTAATAGAAAATGAAAATTGAAAATTTAAAAATTAAAAATGAAAAATGGAAATGAAAAATGGAAAATGAAAATTGAAAAATGGAAAACGAAAACTGAAAAATTAAAAATGGAAAATGAAAATTGAAAATTGAAAAATGAAAAATGGAAAATGAAAATTAAAAAATGAAAAATTAAAAATGGAAAATGAAAATTAAAATGAAAAATGGAAATGAAAATTGAAAATGAAAAATGGCAAATGGAAATTAAAAAATTAAAAATGAAAAATGGAAAATGAAAATTGAAAAATGAAAGATGAAAAATTAAAAAATGAAAAATTTAAAATGGAAAATGGAAACTGAAATATGAAAAATGGAACATGAAAAATTAAGATTGAAAAATGAGTAATGAAAGATGAAAAATGAATAATGAATAACGAAAAATTAAAAATTAATAATTAGAGCTTAAAAATTAAAAATTTAAATTAAAAATTAAAAATTAAAATTTAAAAATTAAAAATTATAAATTAAAAATTAAAAATTAAAAATTAAAGACTCAGGTGGAGGGTATCAAAAAATTCGGCACAGCCTAATTTAACACTCTTACTTGGTTTATTTTACTTTTTTACAATTTTACTTTTTTCAATATATGTACATACATATGTAAATTAATTTAATTTTTGTTATGTTATTTCTTAATTTATTGTTTTGTTATTTCTTTATAATAATTATAAACATTTGTTGAAGTAAATGAAATAAATAAATATGTATTCATACTTGCTTTTTATCAAAAATACAAAATTTTTTGCTTTGTTTTGAATATTTTCCCCAATAAATTAGATTTCAGTGCATTTATATAGAAAAAGGTGATTCGATTTGCAACCCGACGCAAATCGAATCACCTTTTTCTCTGGTCCCCATTAACGACGCAAGTCGGGGCTCTAGTGCATATAAATGCAATGGGGCTTCATTACGACTTAGGTCAGTATGTTTTCGATAATAACTTTTTAAAAATTAAAAATTAAAAATTAAAAATTAAAAATTAAAAATTGGAAATTAAAAATTAAAAACTAAAAATTAAAAATTAAAAATTAAGAATTAAAATTAAAAACTAAAAATTAAAAATTGGAAATTAAAAATTAAAAATTAAAAATTAAAAATTAAAAATTAAAAATTAAAAATTTAAAATTAAAAATTAAAAATTAAAGACTCAGGTGGAGGGTATCAAAAAATTCGGCACAGCCGAATTTAACACTCTTACTTGTTTTATTTTACTTTTTTTTTTACTTTTTTACAATTTTACTTTTTTGAATATATGTACATACCTATGTAAATTAATTTAATTTTTGTTATGTTATTTCTTAATTTATTGTTTTGTTATTTCTTTATAATAATTATAAACATTTGTTAAAAGTAAATGAAATAAATAAAAATGTATTCATACTTGCTTTTTATCAAAAATACAAAATTTTTTGCTTTGTTTTGAATATTTTCCCCAATAAATTAAATTTCAGTGCATTTATATAGAAAAAGGTGATTCGATTTGCGTCGTGTCGATTTGCGTCGCGTTTCTCTGGTCCCCATTAACGACGCAAGTCGGGGCTCTAGTGTATATAAATGCAATGGGGCTTCATTACGACTTAGGTCAGTATGTTTTCGTTAATAACTTTTTAATAAAGAGCTTTATAGAATTGGGGATTCCACGTAAATATAAAGCGTTTTTAGTAGAATGTGATAGCTTACATAACTGAAATCGTCTTAAATCATGCTTGCGAGAAAAATAACTGTTTATATAAATGTAATGGGGCTTCATTACGACTTAGGTCAGTATGTTTTCATTAAAAACTTTTTAATAAACAGTGTTAGAGAAATTGCGATTTTACTGATATATAAAGCGTTTTTAGTAGAACATGATAGCATACCTAACTCAAATCGTTCTTAAGTCGACTTAGGCGGTTATCGCTTGTGACCACAAATATCATGCTTTCAGTACTTTTTTAAGTACACTTTTTAAAGATTCAATATCAAACCAGAGCCAGAACATTAACTCTTATTGTTGCTAAACTTCGTAACCTAATAACACTTATAATTTGGCATCTTTTGGTCACCGTACCCACAAAAAATTTTATTTATTTTTTCATACATAAGTAACCCACCTCCTACTGTTGCACAGTAATATTGGCCTTCAAATTCTAATACTATTTACATTTAAAGGTAATTATTTCTCTTTTTCTACCTGTATTTATTATAATTTCTTACTTATTGTGTTTTTATTAAAACAGTGATCTTTTTTTTTATAGAAAAAACTAATTTCTATCTTTACAACAATTTCGTAAAACTTGTTTTTTTTATTATTTTTATTTTTTTTTATATTTTTTTACCATTCGCAGAATAAACGGGTTCACTTTCGGGTCCCAGGAATAGAACTACATCACTTGTTTTTCTAGTTATCACGATGGTTTCATACAAAATTTTTTATTTAAGTTTTTGATGATTTTTATGGGACTAACTAATTTATTGACAGTCTCTATATTGTTCAAAAAACTTTCTTCAGCGAAGATGTTCACTGTCGAATTTTTTTTTTTTTTCAATTATGAATTAAAAATAAGCCCCATTGTTGAACCCAACTCATTTTGTTGGGCATTTAATATAATAATTACTATCCCAAATATATTTACAAATATAAAAACATTTAATGATGGTTAATGATTGATTTTAATGTTGTTTAGGCTTAAGAACAAAATACTTTATTTTAATTAGGTTCAAAACATAAGCACATTTCTCTTTTAAAAACAATCTTATGGCGGTATTACTAACTTACGCTCATCATTGACTCACTGGTTCTGGAACGTTGTATGATTAATATTTAGTATTATTAGAGGAATACCTTTTTTAAAGTGCCTTGTCTTAAACCGTACCTTTTCATAACAAGTAAGAAAATTAAATTCGGTTTTGCCAAATCTTTGATACCCTCCACCCCTGTTCTAAACGCATTATTATAACCAAGGTTGTCAACACTAGGACACAAAAAAAGACTAGATTTAAAATTATAATGGCTAGATTTTTTACAATGATGTTTAAAATTAATAAGATAATTAAGAAAGAGCTTTTTAATTGAAAACAATTACTAAATACAATTACATACAATCACATTTTTGGTTGTGTGTTTATTAGAGATGCGTACATCTTTTTTATTGCTTGTTGTTGTTCATCGGAGTATCTTTACATTTTTCAACGTCATTCCTCACCTGTTCAGTCTAGAGGATCATAGCTCAATACCAAATTGCTGCAGATTATGAAGAACATTTTAAGCCTCAGTTGTGCGACCTACTCGACTTATTGCGGACAGCACAAAGTTTTTAACAAACAGACAGACAAAACAAACGGACAACGCTAGATCGAAATCTTCTCTTATAAGGATCTAGAATATATATAGTGTTCGGTGTCTCCGGAATTTATTTCGATGAATTACAAATGGATTGGCACTCATATACACTAGAGTGGTCCTTAAAAATGAAAATACGATTTGTAGAGAGGCGCGGTCTGGTTTGTTTCCTTTTTATATAAAACTAGTAAATGTGAATTTTGGGGACAATCGGATAAAGAAAAGTCGCGCCGGAAATCGATTGAAAATTTCAAGTGTGTTTATATGGGGAAAATGTAACTTTGGTAATAAAACAATACCTCATATCTGAGTACTTATATGTATAGAGACAAAAAAAATTTGGCTTTTATCAATTTCTCAAGGTTGAAATAAAATGCCATCAAATTTCATGAGCAAGTGTTTATTGGCACAAAAATGGTTTGGGGCATTTGCTATTTCTTGGCGAGCTTTTATTCGATTTTGAAGTTTTATAAGTTTTTGAAAAGATTATTTATTACTGATCTCGATTCATATAAAAACTTGTCGGAAAAAATTAACTATAGAACGAAATTTTCGTAAAATCTGAAAAAAGTTATATTTTCCCCATATAAACACACTTGAAATTTTCAATCGATTTCCGGCGCGACTTTTCTTTATCCGATTGTCCCCAAACTTCACATTTATTAGTTTTATATAGAAAGGAAACAAACTGGATCACATTTGAAAAATCACAATTTGAAAAATGTTCATATAACGTAGGACTACTCTACACCCTCTGGACAGTGATGTGTAGGGTTTAAAAAAATTAACTTTTCTTAAAAGAAATACCTTTAAAAAAGCACTTTTTCTTAAAAAAGTAAATTTTCTGAAAATTTTCTTACAAAGTTCCATTTCTTAACAAGTCACCTTTTCTTAAAATTACCATTTCTTAAATAAGTACCTTTCTTAAAAAATTACCTCTTCTTACAAAAGTACCCCTCTGATAAAAAAAAAACTTATTACAAAAACTTAAGTATTGTTTTTTTCAAAAAATACCGCTTTTAAAAAAGTACCAGTTCTGAAAAGCACTTCTTTAAAAAGTACTTTTACTACAAAAATTAACTTTCTTAAAAAGGTTCGTTATATTAAAAGGTTCCTTATATTAAGAATATAAAATAAGGAAATTTACCTAGGAAATTATTCTTTAAAAAGTAACTTTTCTTAAAAATTAGCTATTTCTATAAAAAATACATTTTCCTAAAAACACCCTTTCTTGAAAAAGTACCTTTTTATAAAAAAAAGAACTTTTATTAAAAAACAACTTCCTTAAAAATTCCATTCTAAAAAAAAAGACATTTTCTTAATATGGTAGATTTTTAGCCCATTTTTAAAAAGAACCATTTCTTTCTCTTAGAAAGATTATTTAATTTTTTCTTAAAATGGAATATGTTTATTTGTTTTCTTTTCATAAATTTCATTATACATATGATTATTGTAAAAAAAATTTCATAAAAATTACAAGTAAGAAAATTATAGTCGGTCTAGACCGACTATACGATACCCTATACCATGCGTTTAGAGTTCCTATCTCTCAGGCCCAACTAACTGGATATAGAAAATAAGCATAAACCAAATTTGAGTGCGATTTTTATTAATTTTTTCGGCTGCAGATATGACAAAGTGCATATCGGATGCTATATCTATATGGGGACTAGGCCCAAAAATGGACCGATCCTGACCATGTTTGGTAAAGTCTCTTGTAATTTGCAAAAATATATACAAACAAAATTTGAGAAGAATCAGTGCAATATTTTTCTTTTTTGATAGATTTAAGTGAAGATCGGGAAGCAGCTCTATATGGGGCCTATGACTAAGAGTTGTCCAATAGGGACCATTTTTGGACTACTGATTAATGGATGTAATATATACATACAAACCCAATTTGACTAAGATTTGTATGATAATTTGGATCTTATGGCAATATATGTTGATTTCATAGGGGTCATTTGTGTGGGGGCTAGGTCTGAACATGGACCGATTCTCACCAATTTCAATAGCGTTCATCCCATGGCAGATAAAAGATCAAATACCAAATTTCGTCAAAATATATTCATATTTGCGACCTGCAGTTTGATTACAAGCTTTACATGAACACACAGACGGACGGACGGACGGACGGACGGACATCGTTAAATCGAATCAGATAGTGATTCTGATTCGATCGGTATAATTAAAGATGGGTGTAGGTCAAATATTTTTGGTTGTTACAAACAGCAGCACAAAGTCATTATACCCAAACCACATAGTGGTATAGGGTATAAAAATAATTCAATTGAAGCTTTCCTAAAAGTCAAATTTATAGAAGATAGAATAAAACGGAATATTTCTTAATTAAATTGACACTTTGGTGCATTTTTATACCCTATACCACTATGTGGTTTGGGTATAATGACTTTGTGCTGCTGTTTGTAACTACCAAACATATTGGACCTTTTATTATACCGATCGAATCAGAGTCACTATCTGATTCGATTTAACGATGTCCGTCCGTCCGTCTGTGTGTCCATGTAAAGCTTGTAATCAAACTGCAGGTCGCAAATATGCATATATTTCGATGAAATTTGGTACATAAGCTTTCATCGGCCATAGGATGAACGCTATTGAAATTGGTGAGAATCGGTCCATGTTCAGACCTAGCCCCCATACAAATGACCCCTATTAAATCAACATAAATTGCCATAAGATCCAAATTATCATATAATTCTTAGTCAAATTGGGTTTGTATGTGTTTATTAAATCCATTAATCAGTAGTCCAAAAATGATCGCTATGGGACAACTCTTAGTCATAGGCCCCATATAGAGCTGCTTCCCGATCTTCACTTAAATCTATCAAAAAACAAAAATATTTCACAGATTCTTTTCAAATTTTGTTTGTATATATTTTTGTAAAATACAAGAGACTTTACCAAACACGATCAGGATCGGTCCATTTTTAGGCCTAATCCCCATATAGATATTGCATCCGATATGAACTTTTTCATATCTGCAGCCAAAAAAATTTATAAAAATCCCACTCAAATTTGGTTTATACTTATTTTCTATATCCAGTTAGTTGTGCCTGAGAGATAGGGTGTCTAAACGCATGGTATAGGGTAACGTATAGTCGGTCTAGACCGACTATAATTTTCTTACTTGTTTTCCCTAAATTATTAGCTTATGTTTATGATCATTGGAATTTCCGGAGATTGGTAATTTTCGTAATTTATTCTGGAATCTTCAAGTTTTCATTTAAATTTATTTCACTCTATATTTCGATGAGATTAACTCGTTCGTTTGGTAAACAAAAATAAACCACATTTTAAAAAATATGAAAAGTAAAAACAGAACATTCTATACGATGATTTTATAGAAAAAGTAGGCCACACTAGTTGGATATAGAAAATATATAAATTTTTACCCGCGGATGTGGAAAAGTTTATATCGGGTGCCAATTTTTTATAGATACTATGTCGTACAACGCACCGATCGGGACCAAATTTAAAAAAGTTTCGCAAAAACATACTATACAAACCAAACTTGAACGAAATCTATTCAATATATTCGTTTTTTTTTTTTGCTAGATTTGAGTGCATCGCGGAAGCAGCTTTATATGGGGACTGTAAGAAAGGACGGTCCAACAGGGTTTATTTTTGGACAACTGACCAATGGGTGTAAAAAACACATACATATATCTAAGGCAATTTGAGTCTGAGCATGCACCGATTTTAACCATTTTCCATTCATAATTGCGACCCGTAGTTTGATTACAAGGTTTACATGGACACACAGACAGAGGGACGAAAAGACGGACATACGGAGCGCCACCGCTAAATCGATTCAGAAAGTGATTCAAAGTCGATCGGCATAAGAAAAGGTGGATCTATGTCAGATATTTCTCATGTCAGATAGTTTCAAACCAAATGTTACCGGTTATCATAGCCGAAAATTTGATAGTCAAACATAACTTCGGTTGCTATAAATATCGCATAATTTGAGTAATGTAAGAACAAATATATAGCTTTGACATTCGATATACAGTTGAACACAACGATTATATAAATTACATGAACCGAATTAAGTTTTGGCAGCGGAATTTTAGTTGGACTATGACTAAAATTTCTTCTGCGTGCAAAAAATAAACCTTTATATATAAATCGTTCTTAACTATGAATTTTAAAAAGCTTTCACCGTTTTTTTTTTTAAAGCAGTTGTTGCAACTGTCGAATTGTTACTGTACACAAAAAGAAATCTCAAAAAATAGTTGCATATGACAATCGCCTTGGACCTAATTTAAGAATTGCTATCCTTAATTTTTGTTTTGTGTCCGCTTCTTTATTTATCATACATTTATGTGAGTAATGGATGCTTCTTAGATTATGTTTATTGTGCTTCTTGTATTGTGTTTTTCTCAAAAATAAATAAATGTTGACCACTTTTGTATTTTTAGAATAAGAAAAAAGGGGTCAATATATAAAAGCTCTTAAGATACACAGGCACACAAGTGTGAGATTAGAAGAATTCAAGTGACTTCTCTAACCCTGTTGTCATTTAGGATCCATCATTCATCTTTACAGTCAGTCAGCCAGCGTGCCTGACAGGCCAAACCGCCAACACTTATTTGAGCTCAATTCACACATTATGATTTTATTTCACACGCATACACAACCAACAACATTCTATCTGATGCTAATACCCTGTGCTAATAAATAATCCACAATTTGACGCACTAGTAGATTGTAAAAGCTAAACATAATTTACTACTTCCATTTCCGATGGATGAAAATATGAAAAAACATAGTTGAATGTATTAGAATATGAATCCAGTTCATTTTCCCACGTAACCCAGATGCAGCCAGCAATGGAAATAATTTTTAAATTATAATATTAAGTCCGGCTACTTATAAAGAAAAGGGCCACATATTTTCTATTTTATTTATATTCTTGGTCTTTTTCCTATTCTCTATATAATTTTACTTTTGTGAAAGGATAAGGACTGTGATTTTTTTTTTTTTGAATTGTTTACTTATTAAATGCTGTTAATGTATTGATTTTGTTGGATGACAATGATGGTGATGAATACAACTAAAATTTGTCCAATCCATTCACTTGTAAAATATTTACACACAATTACCAATCATCATTAGTGAAAAGAGTAAATGGTGATTCGATTCTGTAAATAAATTGATGGATTAAATGACGTGATTTGTAGTTTTTGTTAATTTTATAAACATTCACCCACATCGGTGATAATTGATGATGATTTGTCAACTTTGGTTTCATTGTTGCCATTATCATCAATATCATGATAAACGTTGCTACAAACAAATATTCTATACGCCGCAAAAATTCACTTATTATGATGATGCAACTACAGACTAAAAATTACTGTGATCCACAGATCGGGGGGGAAAAATCAGTTGCTGATAATAAGATGAAATTGCCAAAATTACAAATCAAATTGAAATCACCTTAAAAATGAGTAACTGTTTGTAATTTATGACCTTTGGAAGGAGAAAAATGTTGAAAAATCTCAGTTTATACCTATTTTTTAGTGTACCAAACCTGTACAAAAGCATACACTAGAAAAATATTAAAAATCAAACTGTAGAACAATGAACACTTTTTTGTGAATACAAATAAATTTTGATAAAAAAGGCACCATCAACGAGTCCTCGTAAATTAGTTAAGTTGTTTGTTAAAAATATTTAAAGCTAGTAATCTCCGTCGCATAGTGGACCATTTGACGAGAAGGCGGTCAAAAATCTATAACTTTTGATTGGATTGGAATTTTGCTATACGGTTTTATTGTTTGTAGGTGAGACTTTAGCCTTTAAGTTTTGCTATAAAACGTAATTCTTGACCGAAAATAAAAAATTTACGGAGGGTTTAAAATACATTTTCATTTGTAGTTGAATTTTAGTACAAAGGTGAGGTGTTAAAAGGTGAAAAAAGGTTTTATTTAATATAATGTCTTATTTTTTCAGTTAATTTTACAACTAATACTTTTTAACAATTTTTAAAGTTAATTTTTTTCGGAAAATGCCAAACTTTGGCCCCCATAAACTTTTTAGTCCTAATGTGCACAAGGGCCAAAGGTTGTTTTCTTTTTTGAAAGATCCCGAGATAAAATACAATTTATTAAGCAGCGAACGTAAAAGTTACCTTATATTGGTTCAAGATAGAGAAGTTTCAATGAAAAACTCGTATGTTTTTGCTTTAGTTAAATTTTTTTTTATTGTCTTTTTAAATATTTCTATATCAATTTTTATGGTAAATTTGTGATATATAACAATATTTATTGTAAATTTACAAAATATATAAATTGTTAAATCAAGACAATTTTTTAACTATATAAAAAAAAGTGTAGCTTATTGTTAGTGTAATGAAAAAGTACTTTAAATCAACCAATTTTAGTAAAAATTTCTTCTAAATAGCCTTGATTTTCATCTTCTAGAAGTTGTTTAGCTTCTTCGTCTAATTCAATAGAGGTAGTTTTCCATTTTTGACGAATGTTGGACATATATGGATCTGAAGTGCACAACAAAATAGTGATAAGGTCTTCATTAGTACAACATATGGACATTTTCCTTGTGTTGTGCTCGCGAAAGAATCTGTAGTCTTTGTTCCTTTTTTATTGCGCTTCTTTAGATGGATCTCCTATTGGTAGCATATTGTTTTGAATTATTTGTTCCCCATGGTACAAAATTTTATGAACTGTGGATGGCATATATCTCCAAGAGTATTTTTCATTATAAAGTATAGCTGTTTTATTGGCGTACTCTCCAAATTTTTTTGCATTTATCTTTTTGCTGCATGCCAGAACTTGTAATATGATTTTGAATCGTCTTATTAATTCATGATCTACACCTGTGATAGATGCTGCAGTTTCCGGATCGGAAAAAATCTCCTTGCAGTATTTCCATCATTTGTGTTTCCTTCCCCTTGTTTTGGTTGGTCGATTACGAGGCCTAACTGTAGATATTTTTGTTGAATTTGTTTTTTTTTTTGCTTTCTTTTTTCTTCATTTTCTTTGTTTTTTCTCACTGTTTCGCCTAACGGACCAAATTCCAAATCATAACCCAATTTAAGAATATGCTCCATGAAACGTATTCTAGCATGAAGAGGGGACATTCCAAATTCGTAGGCTTCCTTAAAACTATCGGCTTCTGGTGGGGGTTGGCTTAATTGACTTGATGTCTTTTGGCATATAATGCAGCTTGACGTTGACTTTGTTCCAGTTAAAGCTTGTGCAACTTTTCCATCAATCATTGTTGAGACACATTTTACAATGTACTTCAATGGCTTGGTCACCAAATTTAAATATTACTGGTTGAAGTTCCTTAATTTGATCTTTTATTTTTTGAACTTCTTCAGTTATGACATCTTTGGTTTCCTTTTTGAATGCAAATTTTATTGGTCTGGAATTTCATTTTTCCATATATCAATTTCTGTTGCTCTACTAGTTGATGGCTCTAAGACGCTATACCTTTTTGTTAAGCGCAATGGAACGAAAGATACCATAAATAAATTAGCATCTGATGAATTTTCGGCATTAAATTGCTTGTATTGTTTCTGACCAGAGGATCCATCACATCCCCATTTAGGAATTAAAGTAATGCTGCCATTATCAATTTTTTTTTTAAATGATCAGTATCAAGCGTATTTAGCAATCGTTCTGCAGTGTGTTCAAGGAGATCTTGCAATTTTATTTCTGCTGATGTTGAAGTGACACTAATAGCAGATTGTGAAGGTAAGCATTCTTTTGTGGCAGAAACTAAATCTCGATACTCTGGAAAAATACCACAATTCTTTTCATTGGTTCGCTTCCGAAATTCCTTATATTGATTTTTGGTCAATTTTAAATCCAAAAATAGGGTGAACGCTTCTTCCGGCGTAAATTTCTTATCTTCAATTGGTGTAGGAATGCTTTTCAAAATCCTCTTTGTGCGCCTTGGGCTCGCTTCTACTATTTTTTCAATTATTTCAATTTTTTTATACCCTATACCACTATGTGGTTTGGGTATAATGACTTTGTGCTGCTGTTTGTAACAATCAAAAATATTTGACCTACACCCATCTTTAATTATACCGATCGAATCAGAATCACTATCTGATTCGATTTAACGATGTCCGTCCGTCCGTCCGTCCGTCCGTCTGTGTGTCCATGTAAAGCTTGTAATCAAACTACAGGTCGCAAATATGAATATATTTTGACTAAATTTGGTATTTGATCTTTCATCGGCCATGGGATGAACGCTATTGAAATTGGTGAGAATCGGTCCATGTTCAGACCTAGCCCCCATACAAATGACCCCTATGAAATCAACATATATTGCCATAAGATCCAAATTATCATACAAATCTTACCCAAATTGGGTTTGTATGTATATATTACATCCATTAATCAGTAGTCCAAAAATAATCCTTATTGGACAACTCTTAGTCATAGTCCCCATATAGAGCTGCTTCCCGATCTTCACTTAAATCTATCAAAAAAGAAAAATATTGCACTGATTCTTCTCAAATTTTGTTTGTATATATTTTTGCAAAATACAAGAGACCTTACCAAACATGGTCAGGATCGGTCCATTTTTGGGATATGAAATTTTTCATATCTGCAGCCAAAAAAATTAAGAAAAATCCCACTCAAATTTGGTTTATGCTTATTTTCTATATCCAGTTAGTTGGGTCTGAGAGATAGGGTATCTAAACGCATGGTATAGGGTATCGTATAGTCGGTCTAGACCGACTATAATTTTCTTACTTGTTTTTTTTATTTTAGGTTGGTTGAATTTGGTGCAAAAATGAATCCTTAATAATTCTTTGAGAAATTTCTTTATTGATATTCTCCAGCTTGCGCCTTCTAGATCTTTCACTACATCCGTCAATTGGTTTTGCTGGTCGACCCTTTTTTCCACTTTCGTTGGCAGTTGTAGATACACTCTCAAAAATAAGTTCCTTTATTAACCAGTCTTAGTAACGTTTGTACATATTTGCCTTGCTATGAGAGCATTCAATGTACCGTCTTTTCAAATTCGATGCAAAATTAGTAATTATACCCTATACCACTATGTGGTTTGGGTATAATGACTTTGTGCTGCTGTTTGTAACAACCAATAATATTTGACCTACACCCATCTTTAATTATACCGATCGAATCAGAATCACTATCTGATTCGATTAAACGATGTCCGTCCGTCCGTCCGTCCGTCTGTGTGTCCATGTAAAGTTTGTAATCAAACTGCAGGTCGCAAATATGATTATATTTTGATGAAATTTGGCATTTGATCTTTTATCGTCCATGGGATGAACGCTATTGAAATTGGTGAGAATCGGTCCATGTTCAGACCTAGCCCCCATACAAATGACCCCCATGAAATCGACATAAATTGCCATAAGATCCAAATTGTCATATAGATCTTACTCAAATTGGGTTTGTATGCGTTTATTACATCCATTAATGAGTAGTCTAAAAATGATCCCTGGGACAACAGTTAGTCATAGGGCCCACATAGAGCTGCTTCCCGATCTTCACTTAAATCGATCAAAAAACAAAAATATTGCACTGATTCTTCTCAAATTTTGTTTGTATATATTTTTGCAAAATACAAGAGACTTTACCAAACATGGTCAGGATCGGTCCATTTTTGGGCCTAGTCCCCATATAGGTATAGCATCAGATATGAACTTTTTCATATCTGCAGCCGAAAAAATTAATAAAAATCCCACTCAAATTTGGTTTATGCTTATTTTCTATATCCACTTAGTTGGGCCTAAGAGATAGGGTCTCTAAACGCATGGTATAGGGTATCATATAGTCGGTCTCGACCGACTATAATTTTCTTACTTGTTTTTCCTTTGTGCATTTCAATGTCTTCTAGGTTACAATTCTTAAAGGAGTCGTTGCTCACTATGTGCACAATTACATCGTCTACATCATTTCGTTGAAAATAAATATCTGCCAGATCTCTGTAACAGTACTTAGCCATTGCACAAATTGTAATGAATTATAATTGTGGAAACATTATTATAAATACTCTTTCTTGCAGTTATGTAAAATAAATTTTTTTATCTGTTATTACCACTTTTAGAAGCATAAAAAACCCACACCCTAAGCCCTTTTAAAAGGTGAAGCATACCTGCTCATATCTTAAAGGGCTATGTTGTTTTTTTTACCATTTACCTGTTATTTAAATTGTTTCCCATTTTGTCAGGTATTTAAACTATATAACTCTAATTCAGACTATTAATGTTTTTGAAAGATACCTATGTAAATGTACCTGTAACAATTAAGCGCATTATATCTCAACCCTTTTTTATAAGTATATAACAACTCCTGACAACTCTACCGACACGCAAAAAATACACCGGTACGACCAACTTTTGTATTCATAACACTCAGACGGATGGACGGACATCGTTTAATCGACTCAGAAAGTGTTTTTGAGTCGATCCGTATAATAAAAGATGGATAAAGGTCCAATATTTTTGGCAGTTACAAACATCACCTCAAACTTAATATATCCTAACCACATAGTGGACAACTTTTGTATTCATAAATTTTGCAGAAAATATCTAACCTTGGGTCAGAAAAATGGTTCTGGTGCACATGGGCGGAAACTGGCGGGTGTATAATGAGGTATAGGACTATAGGGGAGGGTTCGGCCTATAGAAGAGTGCAAGATTTTTACTGACTGCTTCTGACTGGCAGGAGTTATGCTCTATGAAGTAGGAGATTTTCGGAAAATTTGGACCTTTTTGAAAAAAAATTTTTTTTTTAAATTTGGGAATGACTCAGTGATATTACATTTTTAACGTTAATAGCATGGAAGCCACAAAATTATACAAAATATATTTCAATTCAAAATCTTTTAAATCAAAACAGTTACAGTCATTCAAATATAAAAATTTACGAAGAAATTATTAATTTTAGCAAAATACTGAGAAAGACCATTTTCGAAGACCCTGTTCGCTGTGATATAGTTGAGATAGAGTCGCAATTTTTTGGCTCCCGAGGTTTACTGGTATTTACTTTCAAATGAATAACATAACTTTAAAATCGGTAACAAAAAAAAAATGATTTTTGGCCGCCTTCTCAAAATATGGTCCACTGTGCGTCGTGTTTCGCTATATCTTATCGAAATTTGGTTATAATAATGTTCACGATAGGAAAACTTTATATGGGAGGTGCCATTTTCATTAATTGGATACTGCCCCTTCTGGGTAGGACTGCTCAAAATTATGGACATTATAATTAGGTTTCCTGTTATGGATTCTTATATATCATTCCAAATCCGTGGGTCTAATTTATTTAATATATCTGTGGAAATGCCAAATCTTTTGAACAATTTCTTTTTTTTTTTTTAGAATATGTAATTCTTTAACATGATAGGAAAATTTTTATATTGAAATGGAAATTCTCTAAATTTTCCCCTTCGTGGGATAGCTTCTTATAAATGTATTCTTGTTCATCTTCACACATGAAATAGGTTATTCGTATTTGAATTGATTTATCGGCTATATTTAGATTAAAATTTTTATATTTTCTGATCTTGATTAAGAAAAAAGTTTTAGGTTTTTTTACTTGTATCTATTTGTCAAGATTAATAAGGAGAAAATCAAGCTAAATTTTTTACTTAATGAGGCAAATATATTTTTTATCCCATTAACCCATTGAAAATTAATGTAACATGCGTGCATTCAATGAAGTGATAATATTCAATAAGGAGTAAGATCAAAAAAATTTGAACACGCGTTTATCCTGTTAACTTTTTTCGCAAGCATTATTCAAATTTTATTTTGATCAAGTGGTCTTCGAAAAATATGTCAGTTATTATGTTTAATAACAACCCAGTTCATTTGTTGTTACTTTCATTACTTAAAATCAGTGATGAAATAGAAGTACCAGCTAAAACTAGTTAATATTTTCAACAAAATCCAACTTGGTCCTACAAAGAGTTGGCCAAAGACTCTAAGGGCTGCCGTCAAACTGTTTTCAATGTTATTAAAAAGTATCAGGAGATTTTCGCCATGAGTTTTTAAGGTCAAAGAAATAGAAAGCATATTGAAAATAGCTTCCAAAACATGCTGGAGAAAGCAACCCTGTTAGCTCAGTGCTTGGACTATTTGACAGGAATGCTGCGAAAGCTTAGAGGCCAAAAATGAAGCATGGTAACTAAAATGATGTTTCATAAAAAAATATTTCTGTATAATGGACGACTAAACGTATGTACTGGTAGATTTTTCATAGATTTCGTGAAACATTTTTAAGTTGCTAATGCTCGAGGATATGTTGAAGACAACTTTAGGACCCCAAAAGCAGACGAAATTCCTAAAAGAGATTCTCGTATGGCTAGCTACATTCAGTGGCGGCAAAAGAAGTAAGTGTTTGCAGTGGAGACTTCTTCCTTTCATAACACAGTACAACATATGATTTTGAGACTCAATTCTGACAATTGTACCTGAAAGTAGCCCCAATAATAAGAACTTCTGCATCATTCGTTTTGTCATTCGTAATGGCTAGCTGCCATTATAATTTAATATCCATACGAATTTTTTTTCTCAAGGTGGATTTTTATCACTTTTTGTATATTTTAACACGGTTATAACTCGGTAACCGTACGGAATATTTCTTTTGCAATGCATCAAATTTCGAAGGAGTTTTAGAAAAGAACTGTAATATGAATCGGAATTTTTATTTTCATGCAAAATAAAGTTTATAAAGAAAAAAACAGCATATTTGAGGATTTGTAATCCAGTTATTTAGCAAAAAAGGTGAAAATGGGGGAAAATGGGGGAAAATGGGCAGTTTGCGATTTTTAGGGCACTGGATGCACTTTTTTCGGGTAAGTTTGTTCTGCTTTTTTTTCTCCTATGCAATATCTACAACTTTGTTTCAGACACAAAAGACACAAAAGACATATTTCAAAATGGGGGGAAAATGGGAATTTTTGCGATTTTTAAGGCACTGGATGCACTTTTTTCGGGTAGGTTTGTTCCACTTTTTTTTTCTCCTATTCCACAACTTTGTTCCAGACACAAAAGAGATATTCCATATGGTTACCGAATTATAACCGTGTTAAAATATACAAAAAGTGATAAAAATCCACCTTGAGCAAAAAAATTCGCATAGACATTAATGGCAGCCAACTTGACAAAACTAATGATGCAGAGGTTCTTATTTTTCGGGCTACTTTCAGTTGCAATTCTCTGAATTGAGTCCCAAATCAATGAGCTGAAAAGTGTTGTACTGTGTAAGCCAACACAATGTGCCCACATATTTTTGGTCCGATTTTGCATCCTGTACAAGAACAATAACTTGGTTTTTGTATCAAGGGAGTCAAATGCTCCAAACTGTTCGGAGCTAAGACCAGTGGGGAGATATTGGGCTATTGTAAAAAGTGAGTTGTCGCAAAATGTGATAGATTTTAAACAGAGATGGAGAACCCGTTCCAAAAAGTTACAGAAACCACAATAAAATCCCTAATGGAATGGTTTTCGGAAAAAAGTTCATAAGTAGTGATTATATCTTTTCTTCTAAGCTTTAATATAATTTCAATTAAATAAAAAAAAATAAAAAACTCTGGGTTGAATTGTTTCCATATTATTACACTTTATATATATTAAGAGGTTTTCGATCTCACTCCCTACTTGAGAGAGTAATAGTATATGGATACGAAATTGATAGTATGGATACGAATTGATATTAAGATATTAATCGAAAAACCTAACATGGCTAGAAATATGTTATATCCACGAATAAGGAGTAGATCACCTATAGCATATGATAATAAAGAACAAACTAATTTTAGCTAAGGTAGTCTTCCAATCTATTTTTCTTCACGCCAGCAATAATCAGATACAGTAAGCATTAAAGGGTTAATCTTAATGAAAACTCCAACGAAAATAAATAAGGTATTATAGGTAAAAAATAAACTACATGGAGTTTATTTATTATTTTTTTTTTTTTTTGGAAAGTCATTGACCATAACTTTATATATAAATATATTGTTAATATACCAAGTTTGTATGATATTCGGAAATAACTGCGCGCAAACTTGCGCAAAAGTATTTGAGAGGAATATGGTCTATCTGCCACTATAAATTTTATTTTGGCCCCTTTTGATCCAACAAGGGCGAACATTTTCGTTAAAGATGGAACTGTCTTCGCCTTCTTTGGACACGATTTTCCCATTTCAGTCCACTGTTTTGACTATTCCTTCGTCTGCATTGTGAACTGGTGGTGAACATGTCCTATACATGGCTACGAATCAAGGCAAAAATTCCATTTTATTGTCTGAGTTGTTAACTGGTGGACCCATGTACCATCCATGGAATCGATACACTTTATGTGGTGAAACATCGCCAAAAACTCTATGGTTTTTGTTCTTTTGGCTCCATAGGTTCTCGCAAATGAGCTAATTGGTTTAAAATGGTTTGGCAGCCTTCCCTAAATATGTACCAGTGTGCGACAATTCAGATTCAGGGATGAGCATAACTATATATTAAGACGTGTAGAATTTATATGAATTTGATATTTGACTTCAATTCGCCACGGATGAGCATTTTTCGGTTGGCCAAATCAAATTTAAATTTTTCGGTGTAATGTCACAAAATTGTGTCCGGCGCTCCTTAATACGAGTAAAGACATATATATTTGAGATTCTGATCTGAATGTCTAAATGTAGTTACTTATAATATTTTGTTAGATTTGAAGTCATTTTTCAGACATATTGCAATTAATGCCGTAAATAATATGCAAATTTTAATTTTGTTTCAATGGTGCGTGGTAGAGAAGAAGAAAGCGTACATTTCAAAAATTCATAACTACACTGTATTCTTAATCGGACTGGTTTCTGGCATTGTGATAATTGTTACGTTATAATTGAATAGATTATTTCTATATGAAATTTTTCTACTTAGGGCGGCCGTGAGATTTGAACCTGCGTTTATCTCACATATACTCGTACTTGCACTTTTTGGTCAACGCTTTAACACACTCACCTGAAGTTCAGCCCTACGAGCAGTGTGGTTAAGAATCAGTTCTCATATAATATTCCAAAATTATTATCTCACCACATCAAACTCTACTTAACATTATGCAGTTCAAAATTACCAATACTTCAAATACGAGTACAATTGCCACAAAACTTATCATACTTCAAAACCAATTAGAAATTCATTTTCTCCATTTATTATTCAAGTATTAATCAAAATAAATAATTCGTTCATTTGTGTGCATTGATTTCAATGCTTAAGGACATAATCATCAACAGCTTCATCAGATTTATGTGACACAAACAACAACATAAGCATCCCGTACAATATTTAGGCACGATACAGCAGCCCAGATTGTTTATACATATTTCATTTTTTTTTTTTTATTCTGCAAATTTAAATTCAACTCAAATACCAAGTAGTAGTTTAACACACATAACACGGTGAATTTTTTAACACCCGAGGGTACAACATTCATACCTATTAGGGTGGAGCATTATTGCATGGATTTTTTTTTTAATTTATAAAAAATTAATTTATAAAAAATTAATTTATAAAAAATTAACATGTTATTTCATTATCTGTATTTTACTGATAATTAATATTTTCATATAATTTCAAAATAAAAGTAATGAACATTTAATTTAACAGCGTTGTTAAATATTCTAAAAATGGAAAATAAGTAGTACCCTAAGTCCACGAGACCTAAGTAAATTCTAACTATTTATTGTACTTTGTATGCCGACAAACGATCAAAAAGACAGGAGCTTAGCTAACAGCCAAAACAAACAAGGACAAACAAAACACTAAACTGCATTCACTCATTCATTCATTGCTTACCAACTTATTTTTAAATGTGCAGTCGGTGAATAATAAGGATTAAAATCAAAATAGATTTACACTTTTTCTCGTTGACTCTGTCATGGCATCCAAATAAACGAGCACATCTCTTTAGAATGAAAATATGTTTGTATGTAATTATAAACCTTAAACAAGGATTTGTTGTCAATGAATGTTTACTATAAGGTAAAAACATTGGGAACTAAAACATCTTGTCGCTTCTGTTATAGACCAGCAAGTGTTTTTTTTTTTTTATTATATTGGAGTTGCTGTTGATTTCCTTGGTCTTAAATTTAGCCTTTACACAGTATCAACTTAATAAATTAATTTCAATAATAAAAGGGGTGGAAGGGTTTAAAATTATTTGACAATTATAGACAAAATAAAAATAAAACATATTTGAATGATTCGAGGATTTACTCAAATTGTCCAAACAGATTAATTCTAAATAACAACTTAACAACATATGTTACAAATTCAGAATATTTTGTTGAAAATAATTTTCTTGTCATTGCATAATTAGCAAAGCTTTATTTTAACCCTCTGACCGACCAGACCGGTCAACAAATAAACCAAAAAATGTATCAAATCATTACTTAATACCAATAAACCGTAAACCACGACTGCCACGTCATACATACTTCACATGTTTTGTTTCGTGATGTTGAAATTAGTTTAAAAGTATTCAAAGTGGAATTTTCAATGAAATTTGGAAAATTCATATAAAAATAAACTATTTATGATTTTTCCATAAATTGAAAAATACTCCTCCTAAATTGAAAAATACTTCCACAAACTGAAAAATACTCAAAATCCGCCCACTTCCGTCCATCCGTCAGTCTGTGTATTGTAGCGGATATGTATAACCAAAATTGTTTGCCATGCCAGAATAATTTCTTAGCCAGAATATTCTAGTCGCATGATACAAATATTTGGCAATAATAATGGTTTTATCCTCTATACCCCATATTAGTGGTTGGCGTCTTCACTAATAAATGAGAAGATATGTATAAGCATTGACCGCACTAAAAGAACTTAATTGGATTTTTACTCGGCCATTGAGCAATTATTAAGTTGGTTCAGTAAGTTGTTTTTGTCCATATATTTCTGCTGAGCTATTTTGAAAGCTTTGAAAGGAAAAAAAAAACAAAGAACAATTATGTGTACAATATGTATATATATATATAGAAATAGGAGAGAAAAAAAAGTTGTTCTACTCATTGTTCGGGGACTGGTTTAAATCGTAAAAGAAACATTTCTTGTGTTAGTCTAGAAATCAAAGTGTTCGTAGCCGTCCAACATTAGTTGTGAAAAAAAAGGAGAAATTATAAATTTATTATTTTTCGGTACAGTTCAGCTAAACCACCTTTAAGTAAACCGAGTGCAACAAAGTCATATAAAGGCATATAACGTGAACATATAAACCGTGGTCAGGGAGCCCTGAGGATCAGTGCGTTCAGTGTCTCCAATATTCCTGGGACGGTCAACATTTTTCCACAGCCTATTGACGCTCCAAACCTGGAGGGGAGAACTATCGAAAACATCAGTAGTCTACAATACCCATACATCCTCCTCATAGCGTCGGGGATTACCTATCTCCTATTAATTATAAATTATATATTTTTTTTTTGAAGTTAATACACGTGTGGCGCAAGGAAGAGTCAAAATAGGGTCTGGCATTTATATATTTTTTTATAATTATAATATCTCTAAATATTTTTTGGTTATTTGCGACAATGAGGTTTCCTTTTTAGATTAGAGTTAATAACGGGAAACAAATTTAATTTCACACACCCAACATCCGAAGGACTGGCCAGCTGGAGGAAGAAATAGGTGAGTAACCATAAATTTAATTAAATTTAATTTCCCTACATCTTGAATATAGATTTCATTGTTTTAAGTAGCCAAATAAATTTTTTTCTAATAACGTAGATTTTTTTGTATTCCCAAAAACAAGAAAAAAAAACAAAAAAAAAAGTGTCCCCATTATTTTAATTTTTTCTTGAGCGTAAAACGTGTAAACTTTTTTGTAACAAACCAAGTAATCTCTCCGCATATTCTACCAAAATTTATAATAGTTGTTTTTTTTTTTGTCGTATTGTGTCATCGTAATGAACTTATAAATTACGAATATTGTTTTTGCATTTTTTCACGAAAGTATATAATTATATATTCAATAAATGTTATCGTTAATATGAATAACTAAACAAATTTCGTTGACCTAGCCGTCGATCATTTGAAATAAAAGGGGTTTTCAGTCAACGTTGATTTTTTGGATTATGAAAACCAAAGGTAGGGTGGGCAGATTTAACAAGAGCGTACGACATCTGAGTATAAACTGAGTATAAACTTCAAATTTTTTTATAAGGCACGTAGATTTTTTTGTTAACGACTGCGAATGACGGGTTTATAAAAACTCACCGAAGTTGCCGGCAAGCTAGACCTTTTGCCAGTACGTGCCGAAAACAAACCGTAGTTCGCGAGGAAGAAGAATCGTTACAGTATCAATATAAACTTCGTTATCAAACTACAGGTCGCAAATAAGGAGATATATAAGCTTATTTCGGCCATAGGACAATTGCTATTGAAATTGATGATAATCGGTACATGTTCAGACTATATGATCCAGATTATCATATAGTTATTGACTTGTATACATAGACAACAAATTCGATGTGACTACCGAATTCATTGCCAACCGATTTGTGTTGAAGTTACTTCTTGAATTTCGTGCTGCTTACGATTACAATGTACAGGACTTTTTGAGTACAGTGGCTTTTTGAATAAAAGATTTTTTTTTGGCAAAAAAGCATTTTATTTCTCGATACAGTTTCTATTTAGCTCAATACATTTAGTCCAGCGTTTTTCCAAATGTTTTAATTCTTCTAAATAATAGGTTTCCTCAAGGTGACCCAAATCAACCCAAATTCCACAGGAAATCGTCGCCGGGGCTAAATTTGGGGAATATGTAGTTTGTATTATGGACAATTGACATACCGACTACACACGTAAGCACCAGTAGGTTGTCCTGGTGGAAGAGTACTTTTTTCTTCGATAAATGGCAATGTTTTTACTTCAAATCCCATGTCCAAATAATATTCACCGGTAATCGTTTCGTCCTTCTAAAGGTAATCGAAGTGAATGACACAACCAGCATCCCAGAAAACTGTCGCCATGATCTTGACCTTCTTTGGTGCACGTTTACACGGAGAAGTTTACTATTTCGACTGCTGCCCTGGTGCATTCTGATGGATTCATGTTTCGTCCACGGCTACAAAATGACATAAAAACTCCTTCGGGTTGTGGCTGACCATACACAAATACTGCTTTGAGTGTTGAGCTTATGGTCGAGTGTGACCAATGGGACACCCATCGCGTAGATAGCTTCTTCATATCCAAGTATACGTGTCAAATGTAATGTACCCGTTCAGTTGAGATACCTAAAGCCTCAACCACCTTATGGACTTTCATTCTCCGACCGTTCAATATTATTCCACGGTTTTTATCGAAGATTTCTGTCGTGACTACCTCTTTTGGGTGATCTGAACAATCGGAGTCATTTGTGTTGGTACGACCATAACGGAATTCAGTAAACCACTTCTTAACTAGTGACGATGATGATGCAGACTCTCCATATAATTTATAAAGGCCTTCTTTGATTTCGGTGATGATTTTTTTCCCGAAAGAAATAATGTTATTAGCACTCAAAATTCACTTTGTTCCATCTTTGAAGAAATTTTCGAGGTTGCTTCTTTCAATGGCTGTGAAAAATAAACTAAATGACGAAGCTTAATCACAATTTTAGAATAGTCTATTAATAGATGGTAGTTGACAAGAGCAGTGTGTATTTTAAATTTATTAAGAAAGATTAGGTAAAATTAACACACACAGAAAAAAAGGTTGGTTGAATACGGTTACAACTAGAAAAATTTTTTAAAGTAATAATAATTAAAATAAGAATTAAATATTTGAGCTCAAGGTCAGATTTGGTAAAAAATTATTCTTTATTCATCCAATATTTCGATATTCTTTGAATATCATCTTCAGGGGTTATATTAATTAATTAAATCTATTGTTGTTCCTCCTTCGTCATGTTATATTATATAATATTAAAATATTATATATTATATTATAATACTATATATTAAAATAGAATATTATATAGATATATTATATATTAAATTAATACTAATTTTCAATCAAACATGAGCTGATGGCCTTAGTAGCTAATGCTCAAAAGCCACTAATTATATATTAATTTATTATTATATAGTTACTAAATAAATAAATAAATAAATATTATATATTATATATAATTTGAAAGGTCAAATAAAAACATCATTATTATTAATAATTATAATTTGCTAGCATTTAAAAATACAATAGATATTCCTTTATAACTATCATATAAATATAATTCATTAAAAATTAAGGTATCTACAATAACATAATTAGTTCCGTTTACCAATCGAAGTCGTTATATAACTTACCTAATTGAGGCAACCTAATAAAACCAAGAATAACATGCTTCGATCCTAAGTATTGGCGACTGCAACTACTTATTCTACGTTATAACATATTCCAGCGGGAGTCAACTCTAAATTTTTACATTTTCACTTTTTTCAAGAAATCGATACATAGTGGTCATATCTACCCACTGTAAAAATCTTACATCATTTTCTCTTCCCTTTCGCTAAAAAATACAGTTGCATTCCTATTTGTGTTATAAGAGTAGCTTCTTTAGAATTAACTAGAGACATATTTTGAGTTGTCCCCAAAAAACTTTTTATTTTTCGATAATCACTGAATTTACAATGAAACAACTGTTTTTTAAATTTTATAGTAAATATAAAAAAAAACAGTTTTTTTGCTTCTACTGAAAATTTTAAAAGTTTTGAGTTGACCCTTTTTAGAGGAACCGGTGCGATATTTCAAACCGATAATGTTTTAACAGATATTGTTTAGATCAATATGTCATTTGTCAAATAAAATAAAAGAGAATAAAGAGAATAAATTAATTTTATAATCGTGTAAAAAGTGTCAAATAATTCGAGTAGTGGTAAAAATACTTAGTCCTCGATTGTCATTGCAACTAATCAATGCATTTGTTCATGATTTTCAGACTTTGATTTCGGCAGCAACTCGTGTTTAGCAACACAACATAAAATTCTTCCCGGTACAAATATGTGAGAGGACATATGTTGCCTTGAATCTAGTTATCAAGTTGTGGTCAGCACACCCGACTGTGACCGCAATGCTAGACGCATGCATAAAATCAAATATTATGTGTTAGGACTAGGCATTCAAACAGTTACGGGATGTATTTAAGGAATTGATCAAATCCAAGATGTATTCATGATTTTTACCACTGTGTATTGGTCCAATTATTAAAATTTTACGGAATTTGTGCTGCTGTTGTACTACGAACTATACTTGACCCGGATCCGGTTTTAAAGCTTTTTTCATTTTTTTTATTTTTTCTAAATGTATAACATGTCGAGAGTGTTGTGGCAAAATTTCAACTAAACTGGAGGAAAACTTACCTCATACGGTATAACGTATATGTTAAAAACTTGAAATCAATTTCATCATTTTTGAAGTGCGTGAATATCACAACTCAAAATCTACTTGACCGATCCCTTTGAAATTGTATACACTATTTCTACACACAAATCACCAGGTAACCACGAAGAGTTTTTTTTTTACCACTTTTTCACATTTTTTAACAACAAATTTACTGAAATTTTATAGCAAAAATCGTGATTTTCACTTCAAAATCATGCCAAGGATAAAAAAATTTTTTTTTAAGAACTCTTCGTGATTGCATCGGGAAACATATCACCTTTTAAACGTATTTCGATTTTTTTATTTCACATTATTCATATCTTCCACTTAAGTCAAGATCGGGAACCAGATTTATATGGGGGCTATGACTCACCTACAGGGTTATATTTGGACTACTGATTAATGGATGTAATAAACATACACAAACCTTATTTGACCGAGATCTTTATGATAATTTAGATCCTATGGTAATTTAAGTCTATCACGTAGGGTTCATTTGTATGGGGACTAGGTTTGAAGATGTACTGATTTTAACCAATTTCAATAGTGTTCGTCCGATGGTCGGTAGAATCTTATACACAAATTTCATCAATCTACATTTTTTGTGGTTACAAAAATTGTCACAAACTCATTATACTCTGACCACATAGTGGTATAGGGTATAAAAAATTACGATTGTTAATATCATTTTTTCTTTTTTTAACTAGTTCCCATTTTATGATCATATCCAATTTGAATCTAGATATTTATTCAGATAACAATAAATAACCTCACATTTTTCTCATTAAAAACATAATTATATATATGGACATAGCTTTAATAATATTATTTAATAATAATAGCATTTTTTCTTTTAGAAATGTCAATAGTACATGGAACAACCAAAATTCGGTTGGCAACAAATTCGATGCAACAACAAATCCATTTTCTGTGTGCAAGTAACGGAGTTGTCCAACTGATTTCCTAAATGTTTTACCACAATAGAAAATGATAAGTTGGTATTGAATTTGTGTTGATAAAATCGAAAAAAAAAAACATTTGTTCAACTTTGGAACAATTCGATTGGCGAATTTTTTTTTATTGGTGGTTCCATTCCCTATAGGATTCAGGAACCAATTAAATTTCTTCACCTAGCTCTCTTTGCGGTATAACATTGTTGACAAGGAAGTTGTTTGAAATCAGCTAAGTCAACTTAGTTTCATCGTCCATGTTAATACATTCAAACTTTTGTATGTTTATACAACGTTCTCCCTCTTAATTTAGCGCTCGTGCCTCGAGCAATAATGACTTTCTGTAATTAGGACACACCTTGACGGAAATGACGAACTGCTGAAAAAATATTCCACAAGGAAATTTTCGAGATATGGCGATTTGGCGATTTATTGCTATTATATTTTATAATTTTATTTTCGACATTTCTTTGGAACTTATTGTTAGTAGTCGACCTAACAGTAGAAGAGATCCTGCCAGTGGGCATTACACCCCTGTACAAATATTAAATAATTTATTGATTGTTTATACCATACATACCACTGCAGAGGGTATATAATATCAGTTTGTCGTTCCGTTTGTAATGCATCGAAATAAATTCCGGAAACAACAACACCATATATTTTTTGGATCCTTATAAGAAGCGAAGTTAATTTAGGATGAATGTCTGTTCATCTCTCCGTCTGTCTGTTGAAATCATGATCACACCCTCAATAACTAAGCTAGACTCTTCGTTTTTGCATAATATCGTTTATCAACATCTCTACTTAAAATCATTCAATTCGCCAATATGAAAGAAAGTGTATATTTCCTAAGAAAGTATATTTTTTCAAAAAGTGTCATTCTTTAAAAACTACCTACCATTTCTCAAAAATTTTCTTATTTAAAAAAACGAATTTTTCTTAAAAAGTACCTTTTCTTAACAAGTAAATTTTATTTAATAAAACTACACTTATTAAAGAAAATAACTTTTTAAAAAATCACCTTATAAAACAGCACGTTTTTTAAGAAGTTCGTTTTGAAAAAGTAAATTTTTTTTTAAAGTACATTTTATTAAAAATTTAAATTTTTCAATGTACGTTTTATTTAAAAAATACATTTAAAAAACATCTTTTTGAAAAGTAAATTTTTTAATATATAATATTTTTTCCAGAAGATAGCCTAAGTAGCCAGTGCTTTATTGTAATTTTACATTATACAATAAATACCCAAATAATAATAATAATAATAATAATAAAATAATATTTTCCTTTTATATAATTATTACTTACACTTGTGAATAGGAATAAAAACGTTTATACTTATTTTGCGTGTTTGTTATTGTTAGTGATATATTAAATTATTTGACGGATAATTTGTGAATCGGATTTGAATTTAGAATTTCAGTTGATTTTTATTTTAAAGATAGCTTTTGTAATTTTTGATTTTGAAAATAATCAATTTTATATACATACATTTCTATTTCCCTTTAATTGTTTTGATATTTATTTCTGTTAGAAATTTATGTTTTTTTTATATAATATAGGAGAAGAGTTAAAAAACTGTTTTACAAAAAATAATTAATAAGTTTGTGTTGATGTTTGTAACTATCAATAATACTTTAAACAGGCACACGCCATTTACCGATCGACTCTTGAATCACTTTCTTAGTCAATTTAACAACGTTCGCCCGTACTTACGTCAGTACACGTAAACCTGGTACGCAAACTAAAATATATATTTAGATGAAATTTGGTATATAAACTTTTATCGGGTATATTTTTTAGACTGTATAGAGCGACTTAAATTTATTACCTGTTTTTATTTTCATTTTTTATTTCTTTGTATTAAATTTATACTTAAAACATATTCCTAGTCAATTCAGATAAAAATATTTAAAAAATTCGTTTATTATCAATATACGGTAATTTTTAGCCAAGAATAACATGAAATTTTTTGGTGTTATCGTATGACATCTAAGGTCTCAAAACCAAGGTTGAGAAAATACACACATGAAACACACAATTTTCTGTTCTAAAGCAGCCAACACACATTTTTAGTTTCATATAAATTATGTTTGTTTCTAAATTTTGTACGGTGCCCAACACAATCATGACTGTGTTTCGTTTTAATATTTCGTTATCTACACGAACATTTTTCTATCACGTATTTTTTGTTTCGAACACACATAAACCACACAGAATCGAGTGTAGCTTTATTTTAAGTTCGTTTTCTTGCACATGTACTGCTAAAAAAACAGAACATGCTCTTCAACGCGTACATCTAAAAATTAAGACATTATCCACTCGCGTCGGAAAAATCTGAAACACACCTATAATAACGACAACAATAGCTTCAACCAAATTTATTAAAAAAAATCTAATAATTCAATGTTTTTTTTAACAAAAAAAAAAAAAAAAGAAAAGCAATTAATTTAAAATTTAATAGGTATTGGAATTTAAGGTTTCAGTATTGGCAACAGTTTTAAAGTGGTAGCTGTTTTCAACATTGTTTTTAATATTGAGTTTAAGACGCAGGTGGAGGGTACCAAAGATTCGGCACAGCCGAATTTAACAATCATACATGGACAAAAAACTTCCCGTTATTTTATTCAAAACCATTCCATTATTGATATTCCTGCATTCTAAACTATCAATTTTTAGCCCCCACAAGGAAGTCTATCGTGAATTTTATATATTAGCTAAATTTGCAAAAATATTAAAATTACAAAATTTTTAACTTAATAAATATTACTTTCCATTTATTTATTGTACTTTTCAAATATTGTTATTTGCATTATAAATATTTATGTGGATTTACTAAAAATATTGACCATTTTTATGGTTTTAGTACACAATACGTGGTATATACAATAATGGTCATAAAATTAGTATACCCTGTGTATTTTTCGATACCAAAAAACTATACATCCTTCCAATATCGTAGCTTTAAAATATTGTGTCTGCTTTACGAAGCATTTTCAATCTGCCTGGTTTTTTTAAATTATTGATATTTCGTCCTTTATCGGATCTCAGCAAGAAGTACCATATTTTTTAATTGTTTCAAATAATTTGCATTTTGTTAGTAATTTGGCTGTTGTTCCTGAGCAATTAAACCTTCTTTTGTTGAACAAGTTGTACATGGGAACTTCCAATTATAATCAACGAACGGGTTTGCCACATCTTTAAATTAAATTCAAAAATTTTTAATATTTCCTGAGAATTCATGTAAAGTGAAACTTTATCAACTAGGAAATATTAAATATTTTTGAATTTAATTTAAAGTTATAAATTTTAAACATTTATATTAGATATCTATATATATAAAACAGGATGTGTGTATGTATGTAACGCAGCCATGGCCAAACTACGGCCCGCGGGCCGCATAAGGCCCGCCAACATATTTTGTGTGGCCCGCTGTGTATAATAAAAAATAGTTTATATGCGCCGCTTAGTTAATAAAAATTCAAAATATGATGTTCGTTTTTTTCCAAAGCTTCTAGTACAATTTATAGAAAAAACGTTAAACCTCCCTAATATTAGTATCACTGGGACGTGTTTTATGAATCGCATCAATATTGAAGTTGAAACTGAAACTTGGGGAACAAAAAGAAAAGTCGATAGTGACTGTCGTGTATTCAATGAATATCGGAAATAAAAATATTTTTTCACGGTGTTTAGGAATTAACCATTATGCCTAGTTTGTCGAGCAACGGTTGCAGTTATACAAAAGTACAAATAAAAGAGACATTTCTCTAAATCTGAGTGATGAAGGGCATAAAGCCCATGCCAAGAATCTCGGAAATGTATTGCAAAAAGCAGCTACAAAAGCTAGCCTTTTTGTTTTTACAATATTACGAAACACGGTAAACCCCTTTCAGATGGTGATTTTATAAAAAATTGTATGGTAGGTGTTTCAAAATTTCTGTGTCCACAACTAGGTTGAACATTTGAAAGTATGTCCCCTGTCAAGGCAAACTGTTATGCGAAGAATAGAGCAAATCAGTGATAATTTAATGAGCAGCTGTCAGAAAAATTATAAAATACAAATAGACCATACTGTGCTATAGCTTTAGACTAGAGCTGCGATATAAAAGATATTGCACAACTACTGATTTTTTTTCGGTCAATTAATGAGGAACTTGAAATTACACAGGAGCTGTGAAAAATACAACTACCGGTGCAGAACTTTTTAACGAAGGTAAAAAATATTTTTTAAATGTAATATTAAATGGGGAAAATCTTGTTAATGTGACTACCAATGGACTCCCAAACAAAACGGGTTCAAATATAGGCCTGCTAAAGAGAATTCAAGACAAGGTTCACACGATTGATCCAAATAAACAACTTATTATGTATTATATATCAACACGCATTGTGTAAAAATGTATTAAAAATAGAACATGTAACTGGTAAATTTTCTTCGATCAAAAGGTATAAGACACAGACAATTTATATCTTTGCTGGAATAGCTCGACGCTGACTACTCAGCCATGTTCGATTGTTATGGGATATGGGATCTTAAAGAAGAAATAATAACCTTTTTATATTACCCGAAAAGGAAGACTTTCCTTAGTTTAGCCTTTTCAGTCGATCATACATTTTTTACGTCCTTTAACAAATGAAATTAATCGAAGATTTAATTGTTTTCGTATAATTGAAAATGATTTGTCAATTATTCGTATTCCAGTTGCTACTAATGTCTAGTGATTCAAGTGATATTCACCTGAAATTAGTTGATTCACAATGTATTGCGGCTATGCAAGATTTATTTAATCATCAAACGGACAACTTACCAAATTTTTATCGTCTTCTATCTAAATGAAGAAAAATACTAAAATATTCGAAATTTGGAAAAAAAAAAAAAATGTTGGTTATAATGAACCAAAATATAAGTCAATCGCGATCTAGGACAAGTGATGAACATTTGTATGCAATACTAAGAATTCTGAACATGTAATTTTGATTCAGATATTGAAAAATTAAGCACTAATTGTAAACGACTACATTTATTTAAATAAAGACTTTCTAATTAAATTTGACTACTTTATTTCCGCTTAAAAAAAAAATTTTTTTTTTTTTGGGCCCCGAGTAATTTTCTAATTAGATAATGGCCCGTCAGTAGAAAACTTTGGCCATGGCTGATGTAACGTATGGAATCCAAAACGGCTGGGCCGATTTTGAAGAAATTTTCAGGAAATCTTCAGAATATTCAGGCGGGTGACACTGTGAAGTCTGATTTTTGATTTTCGGTCCTTGGGCGGAGGGGCGTGGCAAAATCCAATTTTCATATTGTACCACCAATCTATATATATATATATAAATGAATGTGTGTTTGTTTCTGCTTTATAGGAGGCCAAACCCCTGAACCGATCTTCTTGAAATTTTCACAGCGTGTTACTGTGACTCTGGAAGGACTAATAGGCTGTATAACTTTTTGATTGGACAAAGGGGCGGTGCCATGCCATATAACCCAAAATTTTAAATAGTCATATCTCGGGAATTTTTGGACCTACAGCGTTCATATTTGGTACATATGGCATTGGCATGAATAGAAATACATACCAGAAGAAAAGGGGGCAGGACCACACCCCTTTTTTAGAAAAATAAAGGATGGTCATGAAATTTTCACAAATGGACATGTTTGCGAAATAATAATAATAATAAAGTTGTTAGTGGGCAAAGGGGCATGGCCCCGCCCATAAAACCCAAAATTTAAAATCGTCATATCTCGGACATTTTTTAACCTACGGCGATGATATTTGGTATATATGGTATTGAAATTAATAGAAATAGTACTACAAGAAAACTGGGCGGGACCATGCCCTTTTTAGAAAAATTTAAATCCATAATAACTTCTATTAAGCCCTTGACTATATAAAGTTGTTAGTGCAATAATAAATTCTAAAATAAATAAATAATATTTTGTTAATGTATAAATATTTTTTTTATTTTATTTTATAAAAAAAAAGAGTTGAAGCTTGTTCCAAACAAAATACGCAAATATTTGACCAAATAAACGTAACCCCTAATTTTATGAAAGTTTTATTCAATCTTACATGATATATAAAAGATAAAATTAAGTTATGTTTTATTATATTAGTAATATTTAATATATTTAACTATATTCTATATCATATATTGTATAACTTAATGAAAATTATACAAGGAAAATTATACATTATTTAGTGGTTACGCTTGTTTGAGCAAACGTTTGCCTAATATGACCGAACCTTTAGGTTATGTGATAATTGACCTTTCGCAGATCAAATATTTGTACATGTCATTGTAAAGGATGGCCCAATTTCATTTAAATGAGACCTCGATTTGAATAATAAGTTTTAAGCATAAATGCAATTATTTTACTCACTAGATGAGTTTTTTATAGTTTTTTGTTTCTAAAATAGAGGACATATTTCAGGAACTGTTCCAACTAGAGGTTTAACATTTAAAATTTTTCTGATTTTAATATGATAGCATATTCAGGCTTCAAGTAGGGTGAGGTCCAGAGCTTATTATTTCATTATAATTGGAAGTTCCAATATTGCTGCTGTTAGTTGAAAATCAAAAAAGAAAACTTTTTTAAAATGACTCAAATCCACGTGCTCTGACATTTATACGATGAAAGTCGCAACAAAATTGTTTTTTACTATTTTGTTGACCACAGCTGTATTTATGTACATAGTGTGTAGATTTAGGTAAATTATATTTTTATAGCACAACTACGTATGCAAATAAATGAATTGTATTGATATTGAAAATTGACTTATCGTTAGAGACTCCGATAAATCAATATTTAAATAAATGGATATCATTAAATATTTATGCTTTATAAACAGAATCTTTTAAAGAAACAAGCATTTGATTCATTTTACCTCGCCTTACTTTAGATTCAGACAACAAATTAAAAAAAAAAAAAAATTTAAATTGCACAAAAATGTTGCAAGAAATCCCACATAAATCTAATTGATTTATCGAAACTGAACTCAGTATTCAGAATAAAAACAATTTCTTTTTATGATAATTAAGATATATTATTGTTATTATTGTAATTTTTCGTTAATCAAAATAAGCAATTTTTAATTGTTCGCTGAATTAAACAGCCAAAAAAAAATGTGATAAAACGCCTGATCCTGGGACCAGAATAAATTATTAAAAATCTAAACCAAACGCATACATCTTTTTCGAGCAAAAGGTACTACTGCTCTTCCCCTTCAATGTATTTATTATTTGTTCATGGACAAATAAGTGGTTTTTTCATTTCATTATGTCACAAAAAAAATATATATATAATTGTTCCTAGAGACAAGATTATACTTTCTAAAAGTTGTTAAGTGCGCCCATTCCGAATCTAACCTTAAAGTTATCCCATCACATAATATTTTCGAGACATTCTAACATAAATATTAAAAAAGAAATATGAAAATAAATATGTTTTTTGCATTTTTAAAGTTAGGAACATATACTTTGGAAAAAATTGAAACTAATAAGGGGTGAGATGGAAAAAATATTAACATGCATAAAATGTAATAATAAATAAACCATTCAACCTAGAGTTTTGATTACTTTTTAATTTAATTGAAATAATATTAGACCTAACACGAAGAGATACGTTTTGTAGTTCTAATCATTACTTGTGAACTTATGGATCTTTTCCGAAAACCCTTCCATTAGGGATTTTGTAATGGTTTCTGGCTTATTATACGAACAGATAGTCCATCTCCATTTATTTAAACTTTTCCACATTTTGGGGCATCTTTTTTGTTCTCTTCAACTCCCTTTTCACATCAGCCCAATATCTCTCCACTTGCGTAAGCTTCGGACCGTGGAAGGATTTGCCTACCTTGGTACAAAAACCAAGATATTGTTCTGTGAAGTAGTCTTCTTTGCAAACACGCCTTAATATAAATTTCGGTGTAACAAATGACTGGCTTCTTTTGCCGCAACTGCACATTGCTTACTATACCAGGAACTTTTTTTAAATTTCATCTTTTGGATCCTAAACTTATCTTCAGATTTTCCTCGAACATTAGCAATATCAAAATTTTGATTCCAATTTCAGTGCTCTGTTTTTGTCCTCTAATTTTTTTACAGCGTTCCTGTCTGGAACGTTTTTGGACTTTGTATGTTTTCAAACCTGCATTATGCTACGCTTCTCACAATTATCAAATTCTTTCTAATACTATTGGAAAAAGTTTAATAGCAGGTCATTGATTCTGTGGCCAATTTTTTATGATCAAATTGGATTTTTTTTTAATATTTCAAAATTTTACATGAATTTTACTAACAACAAATGAACAGGGTTGCCATTTAGCATAATAACTTAAGATATTTTTCAAAGATAACCTGATAAAAAATTCAAATAATGCTTGCGAAAAAAGTTAAGAGGAAAAACGTGTGCTAAGATTCTTGCGATCGCACTCCTTACATCATACTAAATAATTTCAACGGACTTTTTGAGCGAGAAGATATAAAATGTGAAAAACTGAAAAACTCCCCAAGAAAACAAAAAGACGATTTTTACATTTTTTAGATCTAGAGTCAAATAATGTCGGCCTGTGATATTTTAATCAAAATTTAACAATATGGGGAAAAATGAGTTAGTAAAGGGGCGAACATTAATCTGATTTTTGACATTGATTTGATTACCAGAAAATTCTTTAAGAGATATTTTGGCCAGAAAAAGCGCTAAAAATTAATTTTTCTCCACAAAAATTGTGAAGAATTTTAGCACGATTGATATTTCATCTATGTTGCAATATGCTATCTAGTTACAGACCATTATTATTTATCCATTAAAAATTTAGAAATCTTGGTTACATTAAGTAATTATAACAGCGAATTAACGGAATTTTTGTCAAAGCATTGGATACAACACTAAAACATGATAATACTGAATGATTGCTCCACTTCATTTAATTGTAATCTACTTTGATTATGTGCCTTTTACCATATAACCACTGAAATATCTTAAACGGTTTCGAACTTTACCATGCAACGATTTAACAATCTTACTTCTAGTTTAGATTTCAAAACCACTTCAAGCGCCATTATCGTGAGTCAGTCTTTTTTATTTGAACTAGATATATTTATAGTGTACACTTAATATAGTTGAATTGCATTAAGGAGAAAGGAATATTGTTAGTTTTCTCGTATATGATAATCAAATATTTGCATTTAATTTTGGAAGCCAATAAACGACGCAACTGAATGAAAAGTTTTAAAGTTAATAAATCCGATGAACAAAAGTCAACAATGGAATGAAGAAAATAAAACACAGAACAAGAAAAAACAACATTTGAAAATTAAAACAAAACAATCGAAAACCAACAAAAATGTTAAACTCGAAATGATGAAGAGAAACACACTTGCTGTGGATGATGTTGAATGTTGTTGAAACGGGAACACAAAGAGATACGATACATATGGATAAATATAAATGAATTGAAAATTGAAATTAAATGAAAATTAAAAACAACAGCAACTATTGAGAAAAAAGTATGTTGGTAATAGAGTAGCAAACTAGTCAAATGATAAATATACCAAAAGACAGACAGACAGACAGACATACACAGCACCTAAAATAACAAACCGACAAAAATGGTTGGTTTTGAAATGTAAACATTAAGAAAGGTGTTAATGTAAAACAAACTATAAAAGACAGAAATCGAAAGAAAAACAAATGAAAACCAACCCCTTCTTTGCCTTCGATATTCCCCCCATTCCACAGTTGTATGCGAATTGCCAAAGTACAACGAAGAACAAATCATACGTATGAAGAAACATATTGCACGATTTATGAACTACAACTTTATTAAAATTTCAAAATATATATCGAAGTTATAGAGTTATAAAAATAATATTAGTTTTGGTTTTACACTCATCAAGTACGAAGGCATACGCACCATAAAGGGATGACAATTGCAGACACACTTTATTACTGGATGTAAAGGATGTCTTGTAAAGTCACACTGGGCTGGAGTAACAAATTACCTAGCCATCGAGATAATGCTCTAAAAATAGCCCAAACGGATTTTCTGTCATTGTATTATGTAAATCTTGAGTACTGTACAGGAGGTTTTATAAATTTTGTGTTATTTATTTTATTTATTCTTCCCAATCAATTGCATCGCCTTAAAATAATTCTCCCTCCGCTAAAACACACTTATGATAACGTGTTTTTTTTTCAGTCTTTGAGAAGAATTTTGTTTGAACCAGTCTCGAAGAAGCAACGCAGAGCAAGACAGGGCGGTGCATTATCGTGGCTTCTTTTTTTTTGATTAGCTTAACGCAAACGAAGCATAACACTCAATTAAAGGAGTAGTCAATGCAGCACATCACGATAATCGAAGAAAACTGTTTACATGACCACGATTTTTGACTGAATTTCGGTCTGGCACGAAATTCGCTTGATTGGTGGAATCTTTTTAATCAGTATCAGCACGATCTCTAACTGTCAGTCAACGCTTTGTGATCGCCAAATATTTGATTTCCTTGACCTGTGGTCCATCAGTTCGTCCGCACCGCACTTTTTCTGGTCACCGAAGGCCTGCTGCAACATACAACAATGTTTCTATAGCAAAAAAATAATTCCGCAAACAATATTAAGTGAAACTTTTTTGTTTAACATTATTATTAAAATCGCCAAATTCACTTTTAGTTGTTAACAATATCAAGGGTCACTATACAACAAAGGAATATATTGGCACAAATGTCAGTAACACTACTGCCAAACTGAAAAAATATAATTATTTGCACGAATCGAAAAACCGGCGAGGTTTAAGTTAAAAGTAACTTTTCAAGTTAGTCACTTCGAAATAAGCATCAGGAATCTCATAAGGAATATATTTTTATGAATTTTTATTAAGCAGAATTGAAATATCAATATTTCTCTTTGAAAGTCTAATTAGATTAAATTATTGGAGAGTCTGCTCCTGCGTTTACAAAAATAATTTATTGGGTGGCAGAGCTGTAGGAACTGTAGTTGGCAACGCCAGAGTAATGTTAAATAATATCTACTAAATGGTAATAAATGACCGTCGGCTGAAAGTTCTCAAGCTAGCAGGCAAAACAGACAGAGAATATTTTATTGAAAATTGTGATAAAATTGTGGATGTTGCACACCAATAAAGAGATTTGCGTTGATCCACAATAATGGATGCCAGCAGTGGAGTGAGATGATTTTTTTTTAACCTTTTTTGGATGCGTGTAGGATAATTTTAATTTATTATGTTATCAAAAACTAAAGAAAATATATGGCCTTTCTCACTATAAACAGGACATTGATGCTATTGAAGAACGCTGTGAAAGTACCTCCATATTTTTTAAATTTATTGTGCTTTCCATATTCCTTGAGAGTAAATTTATTTAATAAATATCATGCAATACTGTACAATACCGTATAAATTTACCAAATGTGACTGGTAAAATTCCAATTTTTTTCATTTCAATCAACTTCTCAACTTACAAGGAAGGTCTCAAGAGTGGGTATAGAAGTTATGTACTCTTGTAATACTGAAATGCAAAAAAATATAGAAATATTGTCCATTAGTGGATGATTTGTGTGTAGTTTTAGGTATCGTTGAAAAACGCTTTTAAATTGTATGCAAAATAAAAAAATATATTGTGGGAGTTTATCTCAAATTTTGTAAATAAAAATTTTTTTATACTCATTTGTTATCTACTCATAAAAATAAAATTATTTATACCCATATTACCAATATTTTATGCACAGGTTTGCCACCATTGAGCATAAGAGGTCGAACTAACCACAATATATTTGAGTTTTGGTTAAAACTCTTATGTTCCACCATACTAAGCCCATGAGGATTAAAGCATGATCGTGCATGTCTTTCACTCCATTGACCTTGAAAATACCTTCCATATGATGCCCAATTTGTACATGGGTTCTGTAGATCAAATGTGAAAAATTTACAAAAAAAAAAATAAATTGATTGGGCAGTTAAAAAATAAGGATCTATAATATATCCAAGTTTCATCGCCCTATGATTTTCCTTAAAAAAAATATCTTCAAAATTTTTTTATACCATCTACACCATTGTGCATGAGGAAGTAGAGGGTAGAAAATCTCGCCACACTCTTATTTGTTTTCTATTAAATCGTTAAATTTTTTAATACAAAACTATGCTCAAAATAAAATAAATTGTCGGCCCAGCGTGAATTGAAGAGAAATCATTAAAATATAATGAGCAATCGAAAGGAAAAAAGGCAACAAAACAAAAGCTATTGCCACTTCATTAAAATACAATATTTTTATTTTTCGAGATTTCATGAACTTGTATCAGAACAGTTGATTAAAATTGGCTTTTGAATATCAGTCGGTTTCATACATATGTGAATTACCATCAAATATGTACGAGTTTGTATGTAAAGTACGCATGCGCACGAGCGCACATGGCTTTTATGTCAAAACAATGAAATTTTATACATTTCAGTACCTATGACATAGATGTAACAACAACAAAAAAGTGTAACATATCCAGAGGGGGTATTCGAAATAGAAATGTAATTATCTACAACCCTAACAACGGTAGTCCTGTTTTGTGTTTTTGCATAAGAACCTTTAAAGAACATTGATTTCGCCACAAGAGTTGTTGAGTTGAGTTGAGTAGAGTTTCGTTTTTTTTTTTTTGTAGTTGTTGTTCGAAATTTGAGTTTACAAAATAGAATTAATGTCGACGAAGGGACAAATACACAATATGCTGCATATAAGGATGATGATATGCAGATTAAAATCGACAACAATTGTAAATTGAAATAATTTCATTTGTTTCATTGAGAAAAAAAAAAATAACAACAACACAAAATCGTCAAATCTGACAAGGGTTTATTTTTCTCTGATGACTATAAAAGAAAACTGAACAATTGAACACAGTAAAAACACTGAAATATTACACCTGGCCAAAACAAAAACGAATTATTGTAAATAAAGTTAATAATGAAAAATAAAAAAAACTCTGGAAATCAAACTACAAACAGAAATTCATCTATTTAAAATTGAATTGAAAAAATAAAACATTCTAAAGAAACAACTAGTTAACCGACAGTTCATAAGTAAGAACAGATACAGGAAACACTGATATAATTAAGTGTAATAAGAGAGATTATTGGAACAACAACTATAGCAGATTTATGGCATTATTTGGCTTACAGGTATCTCGCATAGTGTTATTGCACACTCGTCGTGGCTAAGAAATTTATTGCCAACTGCGATGAAGTTAATAACCGAAATTTGAGTTGATTGAAATTACAATTCTAGTGTCTTAACCGTAAATATTTTTATCACAATAGAAAATGGTTAGATGCTCTAACATTTCTATTGATACAACCGAAAATTCAGATGTTAAACTTTAGTACAAATCGGTTGGTGAGTTTTTTTTCTGTCTGTGTATTAAATCGACTGAATAGTTGTGCATAAAGCATTTTGTCTGTAAGTTATTGAGGTCTTTTAAAATTTTTAATCATCACATTTGATTTAATTTTTTACTTTAGGACGTTGGTTTCTCTAAAAAATAAAAAATCAGTGAGTAGAAGGGGTGGTCAATATTTGTATATATCAAAAAGTATAAATTTTATATTATCATTTAATATTTTTTTAAAGTTACGAATATATCGGACTGTAATCTTCAATTTGGCATATACATACCTCACACCATGTCTGATATGACATCTATGGAGGTTTAAAGATTTGCGTATTTCAGTACAAAATGTATGTTTTTTAATGAATTTTTTAGAAATTAATCTAACGGGCTTTATTTATTTTTTCCCATCCGATATTTCGTTGGGATTTTCCACTTCTTCATGGATCTTCATTTAATCTGGCAACAATATTAATATGCAAAGTAATACTCATTAGTACTATAATAACATACCTCAGTAACATAATCAATAATATTAAGGCAATTTCTTGTGACTGATGTAAGTTTCACAGTTTTACCCCGATTTTGACAAAAAATGTATCATTTGAAAGGTTTTTCTTTTTAACTGTTACCCAGATTTACAGATTTTCATCGTCTGGAATATTTTTTTTTTTTTGAGTTATGATCGTTTAAAGTTGCTACTAACACATACATAAAATTATACAATGCTATGTGTGTGTTTATTAAATTTGCTAATGTGTTTCTGTTAATGTGTTGAGTTTGTTTTCTTCATTTAAAACGAGTCGAATTGTGAAGCATACCTAAAAATAAAACTTCCTAGAATTTGCACTCGAATTTTTACTGCTGAAACCTGCTAGTTAATAATAAATAAACTTACATATAATCTTTCGTCAATTTCACATTTAACCCATTTAGTTTTTACAACATAAACAATACGACATAAAAAAACACAAAATTTTATAAATAAATGTAAAAATAATTTGAAAGCTAAAATATCACAGTATAAATTTCGTAATGTTAGTTATCACAATACTAAATTATAATTTGCATTCGTTTTATCTTTGTCCTCCTTGGTGTTACCAGATGTTTTTTCTACATAGTTTTCCCTGTTGTTATGTATTCCCGTATTATGTACCTATCAAATTATTTATAATATTTTTGGGATAGTTGTTCTTTGTAAGGAAATCTTTAACTTTAATTATGTTGTTTTTTATAAATTTGTTATGGCTAAATTTTTTATTCAATTTATTTAGTTTTTTAACTTTAGTAATTAAGTTGGTTGTTGTATTTATTTTTTATTTTAGAGGTTGCGTTGATAGAAAATGAAATGATTTTGTGTACCAGTCTGTGATAATTTTGCCATCATCTCTATGTAATTTCATATCAAGATATGGAATTGAGTTTTCACTGTCTTCTCGTTCTATTGTAAATTGCATTTTCTTGTGATAATTGTTGAATGTCTTTAATATTTGCTCCTCGTCTTTCTGTTTTATCACTGCGAATAGGTCATCTACGTATTTTACTATTAATTTTATACAAACATTTTTATTCCGTAGGTCTTCCATAGTCAAGAACAATGTCTGCTATGGTTGGTGATAAGGGATTTCCCATTGGCATTCCGTATGTCTGATTGTACATTGTATCTCCATATATGAAGTAATTGTTGTCGTTTAAACAGAATTTTAATATTTTCAAAAATTGAGTTCTAGGAACCTTCGTATGATTTTGGATTTGGATTTTATTTAGGTATTCTAGCTCTTTGGCATAATGATAGCTTGATAATTCTAGCCAGATAAATTTTTATAGTTTTATCAGATATTAAATTTTATCCTGGATGTAAAGTCATCAGAGTAAATTCCAAAACTAAGGCGAAAGAAAAGTATTTTTATCATATTTTTTCCCCCGATTGATGCGTTTCCATTTTGAAACCTTTGAATATTTTTGAAATAACGTCTATGCATTTGTTTGTTAAAATATATTGTTCAGGCACTTTTTAACGTTTAAAGATTCAGAATAATTCCGTTACCACTAGAACACTTCAATCAGGCAATAATCATTTTTATTGTAATTCATAAATATTTTAGAATGAAATAGATTTGATTCAATTTCGGGTGCTATATTTATATGGGGACTAGGTCAAAAAATGGATCGATCTTGACAAGAAAAATGTCCAGATGTTGCACTAATGAAGACCTTATCACTATTTTGTTGTGCACTTCAGATCCATATATATCCAACATTCGACAAAAATGGAAAACTACCTCTATTGAGTTAGATGAAAAAGCTAAACAACTTCTAGAGGATGAAAATCAAGGCTATTTACTAAAATTGTTTGATTTAAAGTAGTGTTTCAGTACACTAACAATAAGTTATACTCTTTTTTTTTATATATATAGTTAACACTTTTTCTTGATTTAGAAATTTATGTATTTTATAAATTTACAATAAAAATTGATATAGAAATATTTAAAAGGACAATAAAAAAATGTTTAACTAAAGTAAAAACATACAACTTTTTCATTGAAACTTCTCTATTTTGAACCAATATCAGGTAACTTTTATGCTTGCTGCTTCATAAATTATATTGTAACTCGGGCACTTTCAAAAAAGCCAACTTTTGGCCCTTGTGAACATCAGGACTAAAAAGTTTACGGGGGCCAAAGTTCGGCATTTTCTGACAAAATTTAACTTAGAAAATTTTTAAAAAGTATTAGTTGTAAAATTAACTGAAAAAAAGACATTATATAAAAAAAATGTTTTTCAACCTTTTAACACTTCACTTTTGTACTAAAATTCAACTAAAAATGAAAATGTATTTTGAACCCTCCATAACTTTTTTTATTATCTGTAGGTATTTACGTTTTATAGCAAAAATTAAAGGCTAAAGTCCCACCTACCAAAAAAAAAAAAAAAAAAAAAACAGCTTATCAAGATTCCAATCCAATCAAAAGTTATGGATTTTTGACCGCCTTCTCGTGAAATGTAAACTGTGCGCCGCCTCGGTTGGAAAATACATATAGATGCCAAACTTACCCAAATAAAGATAAAAAGGCTACAACTTACATGGCTTATGGGCAGAAACTCAAAACTTAGATTTTTAATTACTATTTTACAACTGTATTATAAAACCCATCTGGTATTTAAATATGAGGTACTGCCTCTCCGTCTAATGTTGAAAAATTGCAAAATAGGCGATTACGAATGATTACAAGTGCACCCTGGTATGTCCGAAGCTGTAACATTCATAAGGACTTAAATATTCCCTTGGTCAAATATAAATTTATGGACACAGTGTCAAATGTTTGCATAAACCTAAAACTCACCCTAACATGCTTGCCCGAAATCTACTCAACAACCGTGGCCACCTACGCGTCAGAAGGTTGGACACAGCCGCTCTGATACGCTGAGGCGAATGAAAGATTACCCTGAAATCATATTTTTTTTTATATATATCCAGGATCAATTAAATTTTTGTCTGGCACTGGCTGGACTTTATAATCAGAATTAGTTTTAATTATTAATTATTAATAATTATTGTGAAGATCCAATAAATAATATAAAGTGAAAAAAAAATTATTTTTGATTTACGTACATAAAATAAAAAATAAATATATTATTTACCAACGCATTAAGTACGGCATTGAGCAACTCCAATAAATGATTGAAATCATCTATAAATAAAATTTAACTTCCATTGTATGGACTTAATTCAACAATTTATACAATCAAATTTATTTAAAACATCAGTTGCCTTAAATTACGTACGGTTATTTCGAAAATAGTCACAATATAAAATATTGTGTACAAAAAAAAAAAAAAAAAAAAAAAAAACAACGAGATCGAGAATACTCAGAAGATCAAATAAAACGAGGTAAGTCATTATCGCTGGATGACTAAAATTTATGCTAAGAACTATTTTATTTTGGAAGAAGAAAGTTATTTTTCATTAATTAGGGTGCAGATTTAGGGTGCTTCATATCTGTGATATCTCAGAACGGCATTTTTTGCTATGTTTTAGTATGAATGTGTTTAATTTTTGGTATTTAAAATCACATAACAACAATCTAATTTGTTTAAGTCAGTCGGTATTCAAAACTAACAGTAGTCCAACAGGTAAAAAGGTAGACTACCAAACAAAAACCCAAGGCAAAATCCGTCACAAATCCGAATTAATTTTTTAATTACAATTTTTTTTCTTTCAATAAAAGAACTGAATTGAACACATCTTCCATAAATTCTTTAGTGAAAATGCCATAAAAATAACTAGATTGAGCTTAGTGCTTTAATCCATAAATAATATATAAATAATAAAATTATTCGTTTAAACAAACGAACGTCTGTGTTTCAATTGAATGAAAAATTTGAATTTTTTAGTAATCACCCTTTATAAAATTAATAAAAAAAAAATAATAAAAATATATATGTACTTTATTATTACTTGTATAACCTGAAATAGCTTCAAAATAATTTACGAGATTGCTATGTTAAGATAAAAATAAACAAAAACAAAATATTTAAAATTTTATATATTCTTGAATAAACTAAGAAAAACCATCACCATTTGGTGAGATGATTATTACAGTCATTAAAATCGTAAAAAAGCAAAAAAAAACATCAAAACACCAACAACAACATTCTCATCATAATAGTTATTGTCAAAGCTAAAATCATAATGACCCGAATAAAAACAGTGCAAAGCCAAACGAACGAAGGCAGGAAGTTGGCAAAAGTTTCATTATCATCAGGTGTTTGTATCTTCAGCTCAAATTGCAATGATGTCAGCGTTAATAGTTATAAACAGTTAGAAAGGGGGCGGCGGTCGGTTGGTATTGTGTCGCTATCATCCTTCCATCTTTAGAAAATTCCGAAATGTCGCTTAATGACCATAAAGTTGTTAGACCATTGAATTTACAGCATCATCATTTAGTAGTAAAAGACTGTAGAGAAAATAACCGCAGCAAAATGGATGCAGATGAATGTTTTCATAGTCTTTATAGTGCTTCATAAACTTCGTCAAATTGATTTTGGTTTCTTAAATGGTTGTTTGGACATGTTTTGCACGGAAACTACACTCAACCAAAAATATGTTTCGAACAGAAATTTTAATGTTACCAACACCCGTAGATACTCGTTTTGTTGTTTTCGTCTATGTATGGTTCTTCGGTACAAAGTTTGCAATCGATTTTAAACTCACTTTTCGATGAGCTAGATACTTTAAACCTTAAGCATAGCTCAGAATTGGATTTTATTTAGGGAATTAATAAGGTGTACTAAAGTTGTAAAGATATACAAGGCATCAAATAGTACATATGTGAATAACCTGTCGTATATTTATATACTATCTGGAAAAAAAACCGAATAAAAGCAAAATAATGGTTCTTTTGCACAAAAACTTACCTGAATGTAATTATTTTCTTTCATTTTATATTTATTTCTACCATTTTTGCCACAATAGTTATAGAAACGTACAAAAAATATTTGGAGTAAACAACGAAAGTTGATTAAATAGTAAAAAAAAAAAAAAAACAGCTGATCACATAGTACACCGCAAAAACATACTTGCTAACGTTGTATAATTTTTTTGTATGGAAAATATCAACAACAATTATACAAGCAACTATTGTAAAATTTTAGCACACACATGCAACAGTTAGGGTACCCTTATGAATACCCTAAATAAATCAAGTGGTCGTAGCACCTTCAATAAATGGTAAATATTTATCAACATATATCTGGAGTACTACGATAGACAGTCTTGATACTTTGTGTGAGTCCAGAAGTTATTTATATAAGCACCGAACCAAAAATTGGCAGAATTTGACCAATGGGCGTGGCACATACTTGAGATTTTTTCATCGGCATTAAAATTTCATTGGCCTTAGACGTAACAATGATTCTATTTTAATTAGAGTTGTCTCAATCAATTGTAATTAACCGGAACAAATTTCGATAAAAAAATATTACTTGCAATTGAGGAATTTGTTAAAATTTTTTTTATTGTTAAGTATTCATTTCAAAACAATTAAAAGGAAGCAAGCATAAAATACAATAAAATGCAAATATCAACACAATTTTTGCAGAAAAATTATTCATAGCTTATTCTGAAATTAATGTCACCATAAGCACGGCACGGCTCACTAGTTATATGCGAAAACCGTGTTGGAAAAACCTAATATTTTTTGTAATTAAAGCAACTAGCAAGTCCCAGCCCTCTTAGTTCGAGTGCAAATTCTATGAAATTTTTTCTTTCATTTAATAAAGACCCTAAAGGTATGCTAATCAATTTTAGCCAATTAACAATTCAACACATTATAAATATCGATTATTGTCATTATTGGTTTATGTCCCATTATTGGTTTATGTCCAACATTATTTATCAATTCAGCACAATTATTATTGTGAATGAAGCAAAGAAACTCACAAACACATTAACAAATTTAATACACACACATAGCATTGTATAATTTTATGTAAATATTAGTAGCAACTTATGCATTTTATATGCATTTTACTAAAAAAAAATGCAAAATCTTAAAAATCTGTAAATCTGGTGGACAGCTAAAAAAAATTCTTTTCAAAAAAGATACGTTTGGTCAAAATCGGCAAAAAAAAAAAACTGTGGAACAAATCATAAGTCACAAGAAATCGCCTTACCCATTAATATTATAGAAAAAAGTACGTCATTAACAGCTTATTTCGTCTGTTACTAATATTAGAAATATATAAAATTCATTTTCTGTTTGTTTGTTTGTTTGTTTGTTTGTTTGTTTGACCGCTATACAAATTATTTTATTTTTCAATGGATTTGTCTGAAATTTGGTACACACGATCTCTGTACGCCGGGAAAGGTCGCCATATGATTCTTATCGGCCACGCCTACTTTACCGCCCACTTTTTGTACAAAATTCAGTTACTGCTTTTTGGTATATTTGTTTGCTATAAAAATTTTAATTTTTCAACGGCTTTCTCTAAAATTTGGTACGCCTGATCTCTGTCCTCCAGGAAAGGTCGCCTTATGATTCTTACCGACCACGCCTACCCTTATGCCCATTTTTTATACAAAATTCATTTTCTGTTTTTTGCTATATTTGTTTGCTATAAAAATTTTTATTTTTCAACGGATTTCTCTGAAATTTGGTACACGTGATATCTGTACTCCAGCGAAGGTCAGATTATACATATATCTTTCTGGCCATGCCACCTTAACGTTTTTTATAAAACTCATTTTCTGTTTTTTGGTACATTTGTTCGCTATACAAATTTGTAGTTTTCAACGGACTTCTATGAAATTTGGTAGACACGGGAATAACTTCACGGCGAACAAATTCCCCAAAAAGGTCACCATTTTTTTTTTAACTAAATAAAAAAATTAACTTACTCCCCAAATTCGTTCTTAAATTTTTACATATTTTTATTTAATGAATTTTGTTAAATATTTATAAAGGTGAAAATTTACATACTGATCTCAATATCTGTCATGCATTATACGCATTAAAAATCTGTATTCTTTTCAATAGCATCATTTCGACGCGCTCGCGGAATGCAGCCCAGCCAGCTTTGTTAAAAGAAGCGCAAATGCCAGAATCTACTCAAGTGCGTCTAGATATCCAGCGGCTAAGACAAGCTGAATCTAGGGCATCTGAAACTCCTAAACGACTGTTTTTCTCATAGAAAATTTTAAGTCGCCTGTTCCAGAGTATAATATTTTTGTATATGCACCAGAAGGTAGAACCAGAAATGTTGTATATCACAAAGCTCTCGAATAACTAAAATTCGTAACTTTTAGACATCATACACTCAAAATACTCCATGCATAAACATAGTTAGTTGTAATGGTAAGCAGGCGCCGAGTACTTAGTCCTCAATGAATAAATTCCCAAAAAAATTAACTTATTCCCCAAAAATTGGGGACAGGTTTTAAAATCTTCTTTTTTTGCATTTCTCTTTCTGAATGTAAAACATGTCGAGAGTGTTGTGTCAAAATTAAACTTAAGAAGAGACAGCGTTTCCAGCGACCGGCCTCATACGGTATATCGTATATAAATCGGTTTTTAAAAGACTTTAAATCGATTTTCTCGCAAATAAATGTTCGAAATCCGTGAACATCATAACTCAGAATCTACTTGACCGATTCTTTTGAAATTTTACACACTATATCTACACATAATTTATCAGGAAACCACAAAGAGTTTTTTTATTTCCCAATTTCTTCCCCATTTTTTCCACAAAATCCCCGAAAAAAACAAAAAAAAAATGAAAAGACTCTTCGTCACAGGAAACATGTCACCTTTTAAACGCATTTCGATTTTTTTATTTCACATGATCCGGTAACGAGTTATGATGTTCACCGCAATGATGTTCGCTGTCGCGGACTTATTTATTAAAATTTTTAATTGAAAATTTTTTCATAGATTCTCCAAATGTTATGCTATAAAGTGTATCTTCTTCTTCTTTATTTGCCTATTCGACTTTCGAATGTTAGTAACCAATACAATTACATTTCAATAAATTCATAAGGCTTTTAAAATTTCAGCATAACCGTCTCTATTTCTCGCCTCGCTTCGAAGATTTCCTACATCTCGGATACCAGTCCACGCCTGAATATTTTGAAGCCATGTTGTTTCCTTTCTGCCTCTAGTGGGTATTCCTTCAATATTTGCTCTCGTAATAACTTGTAGCATCTTATATTTTGGGTTTCTCATAAATATGCTAAATATGCTGTCTTTCGTCTCTTTATAGTGGGGACAAGTTCTCTTACGCGGTGAACTTTTCTTAAAACTTCGCTATTCGATATAAAATGGGTCCATGGAATTTTGAGTATCTTTCGATAAATCCACATTTCGAAGGGTTCCAGTCTGCTGCTTTAATGGTCCATGCCTCCATCGCATATAGCAGGACTGACCATACATATGACTTGATAAATCTTAACTTCGTTTCAAGATTAATGTCATGGCTGGTGAAAACTTTTTTATATTTAAAAAATGCGTCTCTTGCCATTTCGATACGGTATCTTATTTCATTCGAACCATTCCATTTGTCATTCAGCGTAACGCCGAGATATTTAAAACTATGTACTCTGTCGACGTAGGAGTCTTGTATTTTTAAGCTGGTTATGCTGTGGTTATTTTTTCTGCTAATGATCATGTATTTTGTTTTTCGTATATTAATCTTCAGACCGTATGCTTCTCTGTATGTCGTCAGTTTGTCCACTAGATCTTGAAGCCCCGACATACTATCAACTAGTAAGGTAGTGTCATCAGCATATCTAATGTTGTTAAGAAATGTGCCGTTTATATATATGCCCTTTCGAACGTTGCTGATGGATTCATGAAAAAATTTTTCGGAGTAGATATTGAATAATAATGGAGACAATATACAGCCTTGTCTGACTCCTCTGGAAATTATTATATTTTCCGTCAGCTCACCGTTGATATCTACTTGCGCTGTTTGATGCCAATACAGGCTCCTAATGCATCTAATTTCCTTGTCGTCTATACCTATGGACATAAGAATTTCCATCATTTTATCATGTCGCACTGTGTCGAAAGCTTTTTCGTAATCAATAAAGCACAAGAAAACATCCTTCTGTACATTTCTGCATTTCTGAACCAATATCTGTATAGAAAATAGTGATTCGCGGGTGCATATGAAATAAGTGTATATGAAATAAATAATCAAAAATTATTTATATCTTCAAAAAAGAATTATGAAAATTCGACTTTTTTAACTTTTAAAACCTTACCACTCACACAGCTTAGCTAAAATATCGGAATGATCTGAAAAATATATTTTGGCGATTAAAATAAGTTGACGACAACTGCGCGGCAGCACGGGTGTGGCTGCCAAACGCGCGGAAGCGGCTCGCGGATGCGACGCGACGTGCTCGCGAAACAGAGCTTAGCTAAAATATCGGAATGATCTGAAAAATGTAGTTTGGCAATTACACTAAGTTGACGCTAACTGTGCGGCAGCTCGGGTGTAGCTGCCAAACGCGCGGACGCGACTCGCTCACGGAACACAGCTCAGTGAAAACTCTTATGATAAATTTTTTCTACGTATGTGCAATAATTACTTGTTGATCAAAATAGGCCAAACATATACTATAAGCAGTTGCTTAAAGCAACCTTGCGGCACAATTTTAAACGTCGCCCTAATTTTCCATTTTTGAAACTTCTATAAATTTGACGTATCTGCTCAATGATGATCATTTATTGAATGAAGTAATTCAATTTTTAAAACTTCTGATACCTTTAATTTGCAAACGATTCCGTTATATTTGATGTTTACGAAATAAATTAACTTTAAAAAAAAACTTCAAGCGGTATCGAAACTTATTTTTGAAGTAATTTTGCTGTAGCGTCTTTTAAAAAAACTTCTAAATTAAAAAATCATCATGAGCAAATTCCCCAATCCCATACAAATTTTTGGGGAGAAAGTTAATTTTTTTGAGGAATTTGTTCATTGGGCACTAAGTACTCAGCGCCTGGTAAGCATCGGGATCCAAAGTCAAAGGCTTTTGGATCCCGGGCAAGACCGGGTAAAAACAGCTAGTTAGAAATAAATCAGAATTTTCTAACAAATCATAAAAAAAAAATTAATTAACGACAAAGAGTTTTTAAGTTTATGTTCGTTTTATTTTGAAAGTAAAAAAATTAACAAAAAATCTTTCACATAAAGAAAAATTTTAACCAAAATGACAATTCAATCGTTTTCGAAACTTAAATTTATCTTTTTCATAATTAATTTTTTAAATCTAAAGGTATATTAATGTAGGGTATCATTTACTTCGTGTAACCACGTTCATTCGTAACTTCATTAATGCAACCAGCTTTTTTTTTGGTGTATTCCTGTGATATTTTCTCCCATTCTGTTTTAAAGCGATTGTTTCCGGATTGCATTATTTTGTCAACAAGATTTCAGCGTCAATGATAATTTTGGGAGCACCTAAGGACGGATTTTGTTCGATTTTTTTAACAATCCACCTTTCAACGTTCTCTGTGAACATCTTATTTGGAGCTGTTCTGCCTTTATTTTGAATACGGTTTTCACGAACATAAGTATCTTTGAATTATATACTGACAAATGTTTCTGCGTTTTTCTCTCTTGAAAATGTTTTATTACCAATTCGCAAACTTCAAAAGATGTACGCCGTTCCATGTTAACAATAAAAACAAAACTAAATTAAGTTATGGAATGCAAGCAACTTCTTAACTAAATGTCATTTTATTTTTTTTTTAAATCCCGTTGTTTTTGATCTGAGAAAAAATTTCTAATGATAAACGAAATAAGCTGTGAGATCAAAAACCATCATGTTGATTGTTTACCTCCCACTCTCCTATAATTGGAGGCAATTTATATTTGTTTTTTACAGTTAGTCTTAAGCAAGATCAAATAGTAATATTTCGTAACTTCGTATTTTCAAGTTTCAAATATAATAAAGAGTAGTTATTATTTTTGTTTATAAAAACTAAAGTACACACGAAATAAGCTGTGAATGACTGTATATATATATATATAGGTATCTTATATATATTTACGCTGATCCCTGACTCACTGACTGACTGACTAATTCTGTAACGCTGAAATAATACACACACATATCACTCCCTACAAAGCTATGTGAAATACACAAACAAAATTTAATCATTCTCATTTTATACAAACCCACACATAATTTTCTCTCTTCTTTGTTACCGACCAGAGCTGCTAATAAAATCTTCAGAAAATCGACAATTTTGGAAACTAAATCGCCAAAATCGTCATTTGTAAAACAAGAAATTGTCAAGAAAATTTTACCGCTTATAAAACTCGAAAAAATATTACAGAAGGAAGCAATAAATTTTATTTATATCATTCATATTACGAATATTATTACAGCATTGGTTATTTCTCTATATAAAAATGTATTAGTGGTGAAATGTCAACGAAAAAAATTTAACACATCAATCAACTAAATAATTTTATTGACATGTATCTATAGCTGAAACATATAATATAGGTTTAAAGTATCGCCGTAATTAAAACTTAAATCTTAAATGGAGATGCTATTCAAGGTATTTCCGTTTTGAAACGACTTGACCCAGAATTAAATCTATACATATTTTGTAATTTACATTTACACTGAACTAAAACTATCAATTTTCGATTTACAACCCATTAATTGTTAACCCTTGAAATCCCAATTTTTATACTACTGAAAATTTAAAATCGTCAATCATCATTTTAACAAATTTAACAAATCATTTTAACAAATTGAAAAATCGTCGAAATTAAAATAAGTTGTCAAAATTAGCAGCACTGCCAACGACAATAGCACTACATATGCAGATTTCGTGTTACATATGGAATAAGATGAACGGAAAAAATGAATCAAAAAACTAATATCTATTCAAATTCTTCTTTAAATTCCCTTTGTTGGTCAATGAAAAAATTCTGCAAAAAAAGTAATGAAGGAAATTTTAAACATTTTTATTTTTCTCATTTAACGTCGTCCGATATGCATACATACTTTTGTTTATCAAACTAAACTTTACCGTTTGTCTGTTTTGTTTTTCATCTCAAAATTGTTTTGAATTGTTAGGAGTGCTTTCGCTCAGGTTCTCTGATGGCCAGTACTTACCAAAGAGTATGATTTTTTGATAAATATTTGAGAAAAAAGAGATCTTCAATGTGGATTTTGTTGTTGTCCAACGTATGATTTCGTTTAAAGCTCTGTATTGAAATGCCCTTGAAAAAATAGTGCAATATTAAGTTTAAAATTTAAATTATTCTGACTTTGCTTAATTAAATTACATTGTAATTTCAGAAGAGAGGTGTGAAAATAATTTTTTTTTCACTCATAATATTAATTTTTGCATAATTTGCTTTCAAAAAATTTAGACAAACATAAATTACGTAAATAGGTATATTAAAGATTTTAATTTGAATAATTTATTGAAATTATCATGGAAGAATTAAAGGCGATTTGGAATAATAAGTTTTTTTTAAGTAAAACTAATACGCCCTTATTTTTTAGATTTATAGATAACTTTGCAAAAAATGTAGTTCTCTTTTTCTCTTTTCCCTTTTGTGTAGGTGTATTGGTGTTTGCACTTCCTTAAGGGGCGGTAGGTTTTAAAACCTTTTTTGCATTTCTCTTTCTGAATGCACAACATGTCGAGAGTGTTGTGTCAAAATTTTAAGTAAATCAGAGCAAAAATTAAGAAGATACAGCGTTTCCAGTGACCTTCCTCATACGGTATATAAATCAGTTTTTAAAAAACTTTCGCAAATAAATGTTCGAAGTCCGTGAACATCATAACTCAAAATCTACTTTACCGATTTTTTTTTAAATTTTAGACACCATATCGACACATAAATCATCAGGTAACCACGAAGGGTTTTTTTAATTCCATTTTCTTCCCCATTTTTTAACAACAAATTCCCGAAATTGTATAGCAAAAATCGTTTTTCACTTCAAAATGCTGCAAAAAAAAATTGTAAAAAACTATTCGTCACTACCTCAGGAAACATGTCACCTTTGAAACGCATTTCGATTTTTTAATTTCACATGATCTGGTAACGAGTTATGATGTTCACCGCAAAACAACAACGCCTCCGGAGATTCCCTGTCACGGACTTATTTATTCAAATTTTTAATTGAAATTTTTTTCAAAGATTCTTGAAATTTTATGCTATAACGTATATATGAAATAAATAATCCAACATTATTCATATCTTCAAAAAAGGATTATGAAAATACGACCTGGCTCTAAAACGTTTTTTTTTCTATGCTATTCTATTTTTTCTACAGTAAAATGGAGTTCGGTGATAACGAACTCGGCGGGACCGGCCAAATAAGTTAGACTAAGTTCGTTATAACCGTAGTATTTTTTTGCTTTGTCCGAAAGATTTAAAAACTTTTTTTTAGTTGAATAAGTTTATTTATTTTGATGCATTTCAAAAAGTTATAACACATAAATTAAATTATTAAAAAGATACATATTAATAGTTTGCCTTAATAAGACTAAAATTACCGAGTTTCTATCAAAATAAAATATTTTTTTAAAATCATATAATATCAAAAACTCCTTATGTATAGAAGCAGAAAGTACAAAGCAAAGGTTGGCTACTGGCAAACTTTTGCGAAAATATACATAAAAGGACCTTTTACAAAACTTCATTTGAAAATCGAAGTTTTTGTTTTGTATTAAAAATAAATTAAAATAAAATTAAATTAAAATAAAATTAAATTAAATTAAATTAAAATTAAAAAATTGTTTGTTGAAGTCAAAAGTTTGATATAACCACTGTTCGCTATAAGAGAAGCAATTTGTATGAAAAATGTGATTAAAACTCTTGGGACCGAAGAAATTCTTCGCTATAAACAAAAATTTACTACAACCAGGGTACGTTATAAGGGAACTCCATTGTATTAAATTTTAATAATTTTGGGAATCTCCAATCTCCTCACTTTACCCGGCCTTCCCACGCTCAAGTCAATATGAGCACACATACAATAGTCAAAAAATTGTTAAGGAACTGTCCCATTGAAAAATTGAAAGAGAGAATTGAAACGTATGATTGTTTAGTAAAAAAGAGTAAAAAAGTGTGAGTGCATTACAACCTGAAAGCCAAACATTTAACGTGTGAAGGCCGGGTATATCTTAAATATATTTACGCTGATCCCTGACTCACTCACTGACTGAATGACTAACTGATTCTGTAACGCTGACCAAAATGATACGGTTCTAATTTCTAGGATTGATCTCGCCCCAACCGACACCACATTACCTTTCAGTTTCCAGTAATTCCTGCATACGCAATTACCATAAACAAGGCTCAAGGCCAGTCATTTGATTACGTTGGTATTAATTTGGAGACCGCGGTATTTTCACACGGCCAACTGTATGTGGCTTTGTCACGATCAAAATTGCAAGCCAAGTTAAGATACGTATTCAATCGAACCCACAGCAAGGAAAACTATTACAAGACCAACGATATTTCACACGAAATATAGTTTTTGAAGAGACTCTAAATTGAAATACTTTTTTGCCAAATATTTCTTATCTGTTTTGATACTTATGTATATAATTTCTACAGACACAATCTTTTTTCACATGTTCATACATATGTAACAATATAATTTTCAATTTACTACTATAATTAAAGGAATTTAATTTATTATAATTTTTTCGTGTATTGAAATTTAAACTGTTTTATTCATAATTTTTAAACGGGCGCCTAGGCGCCACACAATCAACTAGTATATATATACTATATAAGCGAAAAACAACGTGTAAGTTTTTGTATATTACTTTCAATACATATTTAATAGCAATAAAACCATCAAACAAAGAAATAAAATAACTACAATGCACTGAAAACATAAGACTTCAAGTAATTACAGATAATTCATATTAAGCGCATTCGGAAAATATCTGTTATCAATGTTGTTTGATGATAGCAAAGAAAAGTGCGACTGTGCTATAAAGAAAGCACACCCAACGGAACTTAGAGTTTATAAAAATTCAGATATAAACTTTAATTGCACAAGTTACACGGAAATGATCAATTTGAATGATATAAATAACGTAATTGAACCACCATTCACGCGAAGCATTGCGTACGATACATTGAAAGAATATTTAAATCAAGGTGATCCCCCGTTTAATGATCCAAAAATTCCATCACGCATACAAGGAACGGAACGACACGTTCAATTGATAGCTAGTGTTTTTTCGAAACACGTTATACAGGAAAATGTAGAGTCTGTTATGGCGACGACATTAGAGAGCCGTACGAAATTGCCCAGACTTGAAACCAAAAAAGACTTCAAACAATAATTTTTTTTTAGTTTCTTTTCTATTACTAAGTTAAATTCATTTTTTCATTTACATATGTTCTGACTAAATAAATTTTTAAAGAGAAAAATAAACTCCAAAAAGAAAAAAACATACCCATTTCGCAGATTTTTCATGTAAAGGGCCAAAAATGGTGATTTTTGAAATGTTTGTACGGGGAAACACCAGGGGGTGTGCCGATGGCATTAGTGGGTCGGCCCTCCACAGTTAGCGGGGTCGATCATACATTTGGACTCGATTGGGGCACTCTAAATGGGTCAAAGTGAGACAGACAGACAGACAGGTCAAAAGTCGGGACATCAGAATTCGTTTTAAAGGTATGATTCCTCAGGCAAAGTTTCTTATTTTGATCCCTAGAATACGATTTTCCTTGTCAATTGTGCGATTTTAAAATCGACCCGCCCTAATATATACATATGAAATGTGATGATATACAGACCCCACCAAATCGTAAACGCCTAAGGGACAAAAATGGCCATAAAGGGGAAAATTGTACATTTTGTATGTGCTAAACCAATGAATCTAGGAACATGGAATTTCGGATTCCACTAGAGATACAATAATCAGATACGAGAAAAACTTTTTCAAATTCGGAAATTTCACCATATAAGCTTGTGGTTTTATGTTAAATGTATTTTAATTATGTTCCATACGTAAACAATTTATTTATTTATTTTTTTATTTATTTATTAAATTAATTTTGTAATTTCTACAACAAAACATTTGTCTTAAAAAGTAGAATTCGTATGGTGTTATAATGTGAATTAACAAAAGTAAAGTAATATAAAAGTAAAAGTAAAAGTAAAAGTAAAAGTAAAATAACAATTACATGCAAATTACAAATTACAAATTACAAATTACAATTTTTTAATTTATAAACAATAATTTATTTATTTTAATAATAAAACAAGTTATCTATGAATAAAATTTAAATAGTTTTTTTTTAAATTCTAACGCGTTGCTGGTTTCTTTAATTGTAGGAGGAATAATATTCCAAAGACGTATTGCAGTTATAAAAAAATGCCATTCGGATATTAACGTCCGATGATTAAATTGAATTAAATTTCTATTTCTTCTGAGTTGACTAAATCTCAAACGATTAAAAAGATGACAAGGCTCTCGGGTTATTATAATTTTATGAAGAAATATTAGAGTTCTTATTTTCAGAAGGTCTTCGAACAACACACCAAATATTCTCTTAGAGTATGGAGTTATATTGAGGTAAACACCATTAGTTCTGTAATTACTGAGACCATAAATGTATCTTGCAATATTGTTGTAAGTAACATTCAATTTTGATTTGCTGGTTGCATCACAACTTGCAAAAATCTCACATCCGTAGGTTAAAGTAGGTATCAAATAAGTTTTAGCAAGCAGTAACCTTATTTTTATTGGCGTGTAGTATTGCGTAGGCCAAAGAGTCCTGAGCATCGCGTATGTTTTGCCACAGGCAGCTATGACGTGATCTGACCAGGTCAGAGTATTATTAAATGTGATACCAAGATTTTTTGCTTTGTTAACGATTTCAATCTGTTGGTTGCTAATACAAACACTAGGACTTTCAATAATTTTCCTTGTCCTTTTATGTATAACGATACATTTGGATTTTTTAGGATTCAAACTTAAACCATTCACATTCGCCCAGAGAGAAACACGCTGCAAGTCATCATTTAGTTTTGCAGTACATTGTTCAATGTTTCCTTGTTTATTACTTACGTATAATTGGACGTCATCGGCATACATTCTAATGTTGCAGTGGAGCAACTGTTCAGGAAGATCATTTGCGTAGATGGAAAAGAGGAGAGGCCCAAGAATGGAGCCCTGTGGTACACCCCTGATAACGGGAAGAAAGGTTGAGGTGGTTAAAGATTTTATTTCAACACACTGTTCTCGATCCTTTAGATATGATTCAATTAATTTAGTAGATGTAGAGGAAAAATTCATCATTTTTTCTAATTTTTGAATCAATACGGTATGGTCAACGGTATCAAAAGCCTTTGAATGATCCAACAACACCAACATTGCAACACATCCATCGTCAATTTCCTTTCTGAGATCTTCGGCTACATCGGTAAGAGCAGTAATGCAACTATGTTTGGCCCGAAATCCAGATTGTTTATCGGTCAACAAATTATGATGTTCAATGTAATTAGTTATCTGTAAATGTAAAAGTTTTTCAAATGCTTTTGACAGATATGGCAATATGGCTATAGGCCGATACTCAGTGGGTGATTTTGGAATTGGAAGAATTTTAGCCTGCTTCCATCTTAGTGGATAAGTGCTTGTCATAATAATTTTGTTAAATATATTTGTAATTATTGGTAGTAGTGTCGGGAGAATAATTTTAAAAAAAGCGGGATGAATACCATCAATGCCTATAGCGTTTGATTTTATGGATAGGCAGCTTTTGAATACATCTAATTGACTTACACTTTCGAAATTGAATAAACTTTGTGGAAGATTTGTAGCATGATAGTTAATATAATAACTATGGTCTGCTTGAGACATGGGTATATTAACAAATTTTTTATTTATATCATCTGGATCTAATGTTATATTAACATCACTGTTTTTACTATTAACTATTCCAATTTCTTTAATGGTTTTCCATTTATTTTTTGTAGAAATGGATTGTGAAAATTTGTTGGCATAGTATTTTGACTTTACGTTTCTTATGGTTTTGGTTACAATTTTTCTCGCGTTGCGATAAGTATTATACAGATCATAAGTTTTATAGCGCTTCCAGCGAGAGTAAGCATAGTCACGATCTGCTATGAGGTGCTTAATTTCAGATGTAAACCAAGGTTTCTGGCGGTAATTTACTTCTTTCGTTTGCAATGGCACTATTGTATTAAATAACGTTGTTATATTTTGTTCCACGAAAGCCAATTGATCATTAACAGATAGCATATGATAAACGCAATCCCAGTCAATTTTGACAAACTCTTCTTCAAGAGTGAAATAGTTAATACGTTTCAAGTTACGAAATTGGATTTTCTCTGTAGAAGTTTCTAGAGGAAAATCAAAAATTAAAAAAATTAGATCGTGCCTAGAAAAACACGATGCGGACAACTGGTCATATAATAAGATTTTTTCTTCATTGGAGACAAAAAATAATTACGAACCCCCAGAAGGAGTCGACAAATAATCGCCGAAACGTCGGGACAAAAATGTAAATTAAATTTACATAAAAAATTTAGGCCGTATTCGCTTATAAAAGGAAATACAAAATAATTCACAACAATTGGCCAAATAACAAAAATAATAACTCAGGATCGGGAAGCTTGCCGAAAAAATATTTATTTAAATTATACAAATAAAGAAATTTAGAACTGCTTCCTTATAATAATTGATTTTTCTTTAACAAATTACTAATATTTTTTTACTTTTATTCAAAAAAAACTCTTCAAATTAAATACGAATTTTCAGACAATAATATTTTTTTAAAATGATTCCTCCAACTTAAAAAATGTTTCCTCAACTTCAAAAGTTCTTAAAATGTAAATAATGAGAGATTACTTATTATAAATATACTAAGTTTACGATATTATACTGATTAAAAATATGCTATTGATACGAGGGCAGATCAGCTAGCCCAACGATTCTCAAAATAAATTCTAAAAAATTCGTTTGAAATAAAAATTTTTGAGATTTTAGTCTGAAGTTTGGTTGTTAAAAATTATTCGTTCTTGCAGCTTTCTTTCTTTCCTTTTTTCAGTTCTTCGAAAATAATGTCATTCACAGTTGCCCACTCAATACAAATATCAAGGGCTTTGATGACATCATCAGTTTTTAATTTTTGATTTTTCTTCTTCCGCATCAACAAAATTAGCTTCATCTGAAAAATTAATATCTTCAGCTGCGTTGACTCATTCACCGTTACCATCATCTGAAATGTTCATATTTCGCAAAATTTAAGGGGTTAGTAGTGTCTATTCATCAATTATAAGGTTCCTTACAATATTTAAAGGCAAATTGTTTTTGGTTGTCCATTCGTGATTATTAGACTTAAGAATGCTCTAAAATTTTTTAATGGCGGTGTCAGAAACCATGCCTCAGGCAATAGCTAAAGGAGTAACTGCCTTTTAGATATTAAAATCTGGATATTTGAAGCATATTTCGAACTATAAATCCCTTCAGAAACAGTGGACGTCATGTAGGTACTTTTGATTGCTCCGTTATGAACCGGCTTGTTATTCAAGTTTTTAAAGAATCGTGGGTTCAGAGATTTCGCAATAACTAACAATCTTAAGCTAACCATTAACCAGTTGCAAGAGCTCTATCTTTTCCTTCGAAATTTTATGTCGCATTTATAGCGAATTTTTTTTTTTTTTTTTTTTTTTTTTTTTTTTGATTTTTAGTTAACTACAAAAAAGTTCAAAAAACCACTGACTTATTGTTTCAACCCCATATGTCCAGGTTAATTAATCTCTAATTTAATATTCGTTAATCGATCTCATAATAACGAAAATATTCTCTGTTAAATAACTTGTAGACTACGCTATGAAAAATATAAATTTAACTTAAATTTCAATTAATATTAAATTCAAACATTAGAATAATATCTCATTTAAAAACAGCATCTATTGCGGACAAGCGCACACATAATTTATCCTGTTTAACATCCGTAACCTGTGGTGGTCACCTTCTTAACTCACTACAACAAACTTATCTTATCAATTGGTCAACCAAACACCACAGAAGAAACAATTCAAAATACTTGTTTGTATTCTCTTCCACTAATGTACCTGGCATTCTTATAAAGAACATATGTGAATGTTAAAACTTTTACCGGAACCAAGTGGATTAAGAAGAGAAATTCACTCATGGAACAGGACAACACACAGCATGGGTGGACAATAATAATTGTTATACCAATAATAACTGTAGTTATGTGCGAATACCACTTCAGAATTATCGTTATTATTAGTAGTGATAAAACTAGCAAAGTTACAGAGAAACTCATTCATATACTCACTATAGTAGTGTAATAATATGTCTCCCTTTCTACGAGTATTTCTAAAGGGATACACTGTTATTGTGTTAGCATCCTGCCGTGACGATAATATTGTTGTACCGACTACATTTACATTATGCTTACTTAATTTTCTATTTCGACTTTTTTATCCCTCCTGCTTTATACAAAAACATATGCGCTGTCTGCAATGGCTTTTTCATGGGGGGGGGAGCAAAGACATAGGAAATGTTTATTACATATTGTTATTATTATTATTATTATCATTATTGTTATATTGTACTTGTAGGTATGCACAAATAAATGTTCATACTCAAAACTTAAAATTATGTTTCACGTGGATGAAAAACATGGATTTATCCACTAACAACGTTAAAAAACAGCCAAAATGAAATGAACAACATCTCTCTAGAGTATATACATAACTGTAAAACATCCGAAATTGTACTGTAATCCACGTAACGTAAGTATGCTTTTGTTGTAATGACAGAACATACAAATTCAATTATTGTCAAACACTTTTTGAAGAAAATTATAAAATAAAATTAAATTAGAAATTCTGAACAAATTTACCAGAAAATATCCCAATCTCTTTTGTCATAATTGTTTAACACGACACGAAGTTATAAATTTTTGTAGTCACAAAATTTAAGCACAAAGAGGACTTTACTCTATATTGTTTTAAGCAAGTAAGTCGGTTCTGGCCGACTATATGGTATCCTATACCATTACTTTCGGAAAAGGATCTTCCAACCATTATGTGTGAGGTCATAAATGGATATAAACATGAGTTATAAAAATTAGTGTGAGAAGTGCAGTAATTTTTATCTTGATATATTAACATATTACACTCTGATACAAAATTATTCATTTTTATTTCTCCCCACTAAGCAATTTCTAACTCGGTATATTTTCCAACGAGTTTAATTATATAAACACTCTTATATCTGTGGTTTTCTGGAATAACCGCGTGTGTCTATTTTTGTCACTTTTGAGTCAACGATGCCAATTATATTAATTTTTAACACTCTTTACATGTGTTCAATTTTTTTTTTTTGTTTTTGTTAATATTGACCATTTCTGAGTTTTTTCTTTAAATAACGACGTAACTTAAATGTTTATTAAATTAATTTGCAGCACTAACGATATATGTCAACCTACGTTTGATCGCTGACAAATTATTTTCTCAGAAAACAATACATAGCAACATACGTTGTTATTAATGAAAAAAATTAAAAATAATTTTGGATTAGTTTTCAGTTTATAACCACTTGTAAAAACTTTTGTGTTTATTTCTGTTGTTTTTTTTTTCACTATTATTCTTGATACGTTGTTATATTCTCATCCTAAGTCAAGTAAACTTTTTGTTGACGAACATAAAATCCATTTTTCAAGCAACAACAACTTATGTCTACATGGGTGGTTGCATTGGTAGTTTTCTTTTTCAAAGAAAAGGACGTTTGTCGACATAAGTTATTTTATCTGCACACACTTTAAGTGTAATTTATATATTGTTTTTTCGTCCTTCTCCAGGATCCATTCCTATGAAGATTTTTGACTCAAAATTTTATATAAAGTATTTATTGCCCATATCTACAGGACTGTTAAATAAAAAGCTCTAAAATCTTTATATCGAGCCCATAATTTCAAATATAACGTTTTTTGGCTCCCCTGAACATTTTGATTTTATGACATACGCGGTTATTCTAGAAAACCACAACAAAAAAATTTGCAAAATTTGTTCCAACATAATAATAATTAAAGTGAATTTTATTAGGAATGAAATGGGCCATCGCTAATTTAAATCGATTAAAATTGGCTAATTTACGATATTTTGCAATGTTGGAATGACTCAAGAAAATATTCATCACTTCACTTGGAGGTCACTTAGTTTTGAAATCACTGATTTCAAGTGGATATGAATATGAAAGTTAATTTTCTGCATCGTGATCTAGGATTCTTACTAGAAAATTTTGGTCACATCAGAATCGGACGGTGAAGATATATGTATCAGAAATCGAAAAGCGTTTCGAAATTAAATCCAAATTAAAATGTCAGGTAATTGCTGGAGGTCACGTTAATGAAATCTTACAATTTCTCTTACAAACCTATATATACAGAACTCTTTCTATACTCTACAAACTTAACTGATACTGAAGTCATCCCAACTTTTTAGCTTCCATGTTTAGAAAAAGAACCATAATTCTTAATTTATTTCAATTTTTGATTTGTAATAAAATGCGCTTTAATTATGTTGATGAAAAATTTTAGTATGTTGGAAGAAAAGGTGAAAAAAAATGCTGTTAACAATAAAAACGAAAAGCAAGTTTTTTTGCTTTTCTGACACTTTTGGTAAATTTGATTTATTTCGGTTTTCTAAGCAATTCTGTTCCTTGGACATACACCTATTTTTGGTAATAACTTGAAAAAACTTTTTTCTAAATTCCTGTTACGAAGTTTTAAAATAGCTGTGCATAACACAATCTTCAGTACTTCTTATCGTGTACTGGTAGGTCGGTTTGTTTTTAATTTTTAATTTTTAAGTTTTAAGTTTTAATTTTTAAGTTTTAATTTTTAATTTTTAATTTTTAATTTTTAATTTTTAATTTTTAATTTTTAATTTTTAATTTTTAATTTTTAATTTTTAATTTTTAATTTTTAATTTTATATTTTTAATTTTTAATTTTTAATTTTTAATTTTTAATTTTTAATTTTTAATTTTTAATTTTTAATTTTTAATTTTTAATTTTTAATTTTTAATTTTTAATTTTTAATTTTTAATTTTTAATTTTTAATTTTTAATTTTTATTTTTTAATTTTTAATTTTTAATTTTTAATTTTTAATTTTTAATTTTTAATTTTTAATTTTTAATTTTTAATTTTTAATTTTTAATTTTTAATTTTTAATTATTAATTTTTAATTTTTAATTTTTAATTTTTAATATTTAATTTTTAATTTTTAATTTTTAATTTTTAATTTTTAATTTTTAATTTTTAATTTTTAATTTTTAATTTTTAATATTTAATTTTTAACTTTTAATTTTTAATTTTTAATTTTTAATTTTTAATTTTTAATTTTTAATTTTTAATTTTTAATTTTTAATTTTTAATTTTTAATTTTTAATTTTTAATTTTTAATTTTTAATTTTTAATTTTTAATTTTTAATTTTTAGTTTTTAATTTTTAATTTTTAATTTTTAATTTTTAATTTTTAATTTTTAATTTTTAATTTTTAATTTTTAATTTTTAATTTTTAATTTTTAATTTTTAATTTTTAATTTTTAATTTTTAATTTTTAATTTTTAATTTTTAATTTTTAATTTTTAATTTTTAATTTTTAATTTTTAATTTTTAATTTTTAATTTTTAATTTTTAATTTTTAATTTTTAATTTTTAATTTTTAATTTTTAATTTTTAATTTTTAATTTTTAATTTTTAATTTTTAATTTTTAATTTTTAATTTTTAATTTTTAATTTTTAATTTTTAATTTTTAATTTTTAATTTTTAATTTTTAATTTTTAATTTTTAATTTTTAATTTTTAATTTTTAATTTTTAATTTTTAATTTTTAAATTTTAATTTTTAATTTTTAATTTTTAATTTTTAATTTTAATTTTTAATTTTTAATTTTTAATTTTTAATTTTTAATTTTTAATTTTTAATTTTTAATTTTTAATTTTTAATTTTTAATTTTTAATTTTTAAATTTTAATTTTTAATTTTTAATTTTTAATTTTTAATTTTTAATTTTTAATTTTTAATATTTAATTTTTAATTTTTAATTTTTAATTTTTAATTTTTAATTTTTAATTTTTAATTTTTAATTTCTAATTTTTAATTTTTAATTTTTAATTTTTAATTTTTAATTTTTAATTTTTAATTTTTAATTTTTAATTTTTAATTTTTAATTTTTAATTTTTAATTTTTAATTTTTAATTTTTAATTTTTAATTTTTAATTTTTAATTTTTAATTTTTAATTTTTAATTTTTAATTTTTAATTTTTAATTTTTAATTTTTAATTTTTAATTTTTAATTTTTAATTTTTAATTTTTAATTTTTAATTTTTAATTTTTAATTTTTAATTTTTAATTTTTAATTTTTAATTTTTAATTTTTAATTTTTAATTTTTAATTTTTAATTTTTAATTTTTAATTTTTAATTTTTAATTTTTAATTTTTAATTTTTAATTTTTAATTTTTAATTTTTAATTTTTAATTTTTAAGTTTTAATTTTTAATTTTTAATTTTAAATTTTAAATTTTTAATTTTTAATTTTTAATTTTTAGTTTTTAACTTTTCATTTTTTTTTTTCATTTTTCATTTTTCGCTTTTCCATTTTTCATTTTACAATTCTCATTTTTAATTTTTAATATTTAATTTTTATTTTTACTTTTTTATTTTTACTTTTTTATTTTTAATTTTTATTAATTTGTAATATTTAATTTTTGATTTTAACGATAAAAAAATATTGGAATACTTTCTTAGGTCAATGTGACACGTGCACTATTAATATGCAGACAACTACAATGACTTCAACAATAAGAAGTATTACAACATATACAACATATCTTAAGAAAAACAGCAAACACACTGAAAATTTTTATTTTTTCAAGTTTTTTAAAAGTTTCATTCATATCTCGTGACTCCTTTAAACGATTTTGACTATTTTAAATAGCAACTCTAAACGATTTTATACAAAAACAAACGGTCTAGCTTAGATATCGACGGCGTGATCGTGATTTCTACATACCGACGGAGAGACGGATAGACGGTCATCGCTAAATCAACTTCCCTTGTTATAATGATCAAGAAAATATATGGAGACCCCAAGTCTCCGGAATTTATTTCGATGCGTTACAAACGGAAATTGTTGAAATTTTTAATCTAAATAATGGTTCTCTTCGGCCAAACTATCGTGCACTTCATCCATTTTATGGTAATCATAATCCATCATAATCCATTAGAAGAACAATAGCTCGTTTTTGCACCACGTTTACTCTTGATGATAACATGCATCCCGTAAGACACCAAACAGTGGATATGTACATCCACACTATGGAAGATATTATGAAACGATCTTGGTTTATAGCTTTTAAGATTCAACTTGTGCAAGAATTGGGCCAATAGGCTGAAGAACAAATTGATATTGATTTTAATTTTCTATAAAAAATTTTGTTCGGCGATGAAGCTCACTTTTAGTTGAGTGGGTACGTGAGAAAGCAATATTGGCGAATTTGGAGTGACATCCAATTTGGTGAGTTTTGTGGGCCGATGGAGTCATTGGTCCATATGTCTTCAAAAACGATGATGGGCAGAAGGTTACTGTCCACAGTAAACGGTATAGAGAAATTAGTACAAGTTTTTCGTACCTCAATTAGCTGCCATTGCTGGCATGTGGCTCTACCAGGAGGGAGGCATATGCCACACAAAAAACTTTTGGTGAACGAATGATTTCACGTAATGGCCCTGTTAGTTGGCCATTGGATTATTTTCTTTGGGGTTATGTAAAGTCACTCGTCTACGCCAATAAACCAGAGACAACTCAACACCTGGAAATCACCATTCGATGAGTTATTGGCGAAATACGGCTGCAAATGATGCAGAAAGTAAAAACTGGGCTTACAGATTGCACCATGTATGCACCGGTCGTAGCGGCCTTATGGTCCAGGTGATATTTAAACTTTAGTGGCACAAAATTTTCTACCAAATAAAGCCAGTTTAATTGATATTAACTCTAAACCAAAAACCCGTTATTAACAAAATGTAAGGTGTCAACGTGTCAGTACTAGTTAGCACAACAAGGAATTCAACAAAAAATAATCAAGATCAATTTGATCGCAGTCTAAACATCGAAAATAATTATTTAAATATTCCTTTTTCCAACCGTTATTAAATGAAATGCAATATTTAACATGTTATATATTCAAAATATAAATAAAAATCTCACAAAAGAATAACAAACAACTAATGCCAGATATCTCAATTGGGCAATTCACAACAAGTGTTGTATCGTTGTATCGTGCATTACTTTACAAAAGTGTAAAATTGTTATTGGTAATTTGCATAGAAAAATCTGATACAGCGATACAACTTCATTTGCTGTGTTTCGTAAATGTTGTATATTGTATCATAACATATCAGTCCCAAGTGAATGCCAGTTTTTATGAAAAAGAAAAAACAAATACATACAATTTTAACAGCATAAATAATTATAAAATATAAAATGACAAATAATGCAAATAAAGTTTATTTATATAAAAATTAATGTTTATATTTTTAGTATGTATTTTCTCTTTCAGTCTCAACCAAAACATTTTAACTTTTTTTTTGTATTCTAAATTAAAATGAAAGAGGTACCTAACTAAAACGCCAGGGTACATCTTATGACCAAAAAGCAAACACCGACACGTGCTTTCTCTTGTAGGCAATAACAGAAGTGACGAAGCGACATTTCCTCGTTGGGTCGACAATTACTAAAGAAAACGTTTTACATTATGAAAATACAACTGACTGTTCACAACAAATGATTGTATATTGTATTTTAATACAAAATACAATATACAACACTCGCCCAAATGTATCGTCAAACTGCCTGTTATTTAACCAGGACATAAATTTATTGGACCGATACTCTGCCGGTTAACAATTTTGGTTTTCTCAATGTACCGACAAAAACATTATTTTCAGTTGGCAATGCCTCCCAAAATATGTATGAAAGTTGGGAGAATTATTTTCAGTTGGCAATGCCTCTCAAAATTGATATGAAAGTTGGGAGAATAATTTATCTGCACGATAAATAAATAGCTTCGCGACAAAATAGAAGAAAACCAGACATTGAGAAAACCAAATTTCTTTAATCGGCAGTTTCTCGTTGGGATAAAAGATAATCGCCTATTGAGAAAACGGGCATAAGACTATTTAATGCGGCTGTGTCGAAACTTTGATACCCCACCGGCGTTCTAAACACATTAAAAAAATCATGTGAGTCCGATCACAGGGGAGATATGTAAACATCTGGTAATAAATAAAATGCAGAAAACAGCGACAAAAAGGTTATTACATATCACAATTTTTTCACCAAACAATCATGTCACACCGATTTGTCTTAATGCTTACATGTTACGCGTAGGATCTTACGCTCACATATTACGCTGTTTTTGTGATTGTATTGTGAATTAGAAATTTACCCCCCTGCGCGTATAGATGTTCACACATCAAAGGGCTAGATTTCATATTATCATGGCTAAATTTTTTACAATGATGTTTAAAATTAATATGATAATTACAAAAATTTTAGGTATTTTCTTGCTTTTTTTTATTGAAAGCAATTATTAAATGCAATCAGTATAAATGTAAACACATACAATTACATTTTTGATTGTTGGTTTATAAGCAATGCATATACATTTCATTTTTTGTTTGTTGTTGCTTGCGTGTACAAAAAGCAACAAGCAATCAAAAATGTGTTTGTACATTTTATTAAAGTATCTTTACATTTTCGTGCGTCATTTCTCACCTATTTGGACTAGAGATCCTAAATTCAGCACCTGGTAAGCGATCATTTGGTCTCTTAAATCCCATTTGGCGATCTCCTCACATGTCAAAAAGAACAAAAATTAACATTTTCAATTCTTGCATTAAATCCGTGCTTCTTTATGGATGCGAGTCTTGGAACGCAGCAGTTCGTGATATAAACTCATTGCAAGTGTTTATAAATCGATGTCTACGAAGAGTTCTAAGAATATTTTGGCCTCAAACAATTTCGAACGAAAGGATATGGAGAGAAACAAATCCAACCCCCATTAGTAATGAAATTCTTAGAAGAAAATGGCGTTGGATTGGTCATACCTTGCGAAGGCCACTGAATGATACCACAAGAAATGCTATTGAATGGAATTGAATGGAACAGATATGTTATGGCCCTATGCTCATTATAGGTACGACGGGAATTTATTATTATTATTATTAGATCGGGAAAATTGTAGCCTTTTGCAAAGATAATCTGGTTGCTTTGTGCAGAAATATCAGGGTTCGGCATTTTATCAGATATTCAAATGAAACATTGTTTCTCCGCTTTGAAAACTACGAGACTTCGTCAAATCTTTTACGTCCGAATATGTATCTGGCAACATTGTTATAAGTTAGTTTTAGCTTTTGTTTGCTTATTGAATTGCGTGAAGTTATCGACCTGTCAAGAAACCTGTCAAGGTTGCCGGTAAAGGAGTTTCCAAGTTGGCACTCGAGATTACGGCTCAAAAAATTACCAGGAATTCCAAGAACTAAGTTAACTTCTCGCTTTTTCTTTCATTCAATGAAGATTTGTGTTGTATACAATTACCAAATATAAAAAAAAAAAAATGAATTGGAAGACAACAATAACACATCGCAACAGCCATTCGGGGGTGGTGAGAAATTCCAAGTCAGGCTGAATGTACTAGCCCAGTATAGTAAAACCTCCGAAAGGTTAGGCGTTCTCAGGCCAAACTTTTTTAAGACCTTTTATATTTTCTTCTGATCTTTATGTTTTTTTCTTATTTTTTAGCAATAACTCAGGAATCATGGATGATTATTCATTTCATTATTCAGCAAATCAACTTGGACTAATCTTATATATTAAAAGAATTTATGAATATTTTTCTTCTCTCAAACCTCTATAACTAGAGTTCTAATTAACGTAGGCTGTTGACATAGGTCTAAGAACACACAGTGGATCAATCTCCTTCTTTTGAACTATTAACTGCTTAAATTCGTTATGCGTGGAGAATCAACTTTGCTTTTACTGTACGTTGACTTCTCTTGACAAAATTTGGTATTACTGTACGTTGACTTCTCTTGGCAAATTTTGGTATTACTGTACGTTAACTTCTCTTGGCATATTTTGGCATTGCTGTACGTTAACTTCTCTTGGCAAATTTTGGTATTATATTATAAAAATAAATATAAGATAATATAATGCTGCGGAGCAGCAGGGGTCCTCTAGTATTATTGAATGGATTGTTCAAGAAATTTTCATTTCCCCTTTTTTTAGATCAATTTTTTTAACTCATTACTGGCAATTGTACTTGCACAGGTACAGAAAAATTCTCATATTTGAAATGCCATAAATCCAATAAGAAGCGCGTTTTTCATTGTTTTTTATTTTTTTTTTTTTATTTTGTGTTATGTGTACTCTGCTTAATAAAACCACATTGACAAAACAGCGGCAACAAATAACGGTACACTGAATTTCGCTTTTTTGTTTAGTCTTTTTCAAATTTGTGCAGTTTGTGTAGGTCAGCAATCGTTTGACTCTGTAAAAAGTGTGTGGGAGCAAAAGTTGTATTCATTATGAACTGGCTTGCCAGAGACGTGATACAATGGCCTATAACCTACCTCCAAGTGGTACTCCTGGGCAACGCTAGGCAAAGCCAGTTAATTCTGGTGATTATTCCTAGCGGCTAAAGGTTAAGGAGGAGAAATGTCTGCCAGTGCAATCACACACGGGGGATAACTGGTAGTTACTAAATTGGCTAATTAGTAGCGAAGCCTTACCAAAAGGCGCTAAATTTGGTACTGCGGGGAGATCGAATTGCCCAAAAAGAAGACTCTTCGACTTCTTGCGGATACCAAGCGAACCATAACACTGTAATCTGATAGCCGACTGGTGGATCGTGAAACATCCAACCAGATGAAAAGGTTGTCACACGCCTTTAATATATGTGAGTCCAATTTGAATTGATGGTATTGCTGGACCACATTACGAACGTGGCACTAGAGGCTTTCGAATCTGATGTGCAGAGGAGATCTCTGTGTGTGACTAGTAGGGGTGGTTGTGGAGTGGAAGAGCTGGTATATGCGTTGGATGGGAATGCTGGTATATGCGTTGTTTGGGTGGCATGAGTGGAAGATGAGTCGCAAGATGAATCGGATGCAAGAATGTCGGATGTAGCATGAGTAGAAGTCTTTTTTGACGATACAAGAGTGCGTGAAAATGGGTCAGAAAACAGTACTATGGTAAGCAAGGTCAATGCAGAAGTCTTTGACGAATCTTTACGATCTCATTGGGAACGGCCCCTCGGGGAGTTTCGCAGTGGCTTGTGGTGCCCGTAACGCGGGCAGATCACAGATCGATGTGGAGGTGCATCCACCCAGGTGTTGCTAGCTCTAAAGCAAAAGGGTTTTAGATAGGCTCGACACAATAACAAAGTGTGGAGTGATGCCGTGAACATCACTCCAGCTTGTAACCGTCTTATGGCGGGGCGAAGGCAAGACGCATAGTATCTATCCAAGTGCTAAGACCACCGTGTGGTTAAGTCAACATGACAGGAACGCACGTAAAACTCAAGAGACTTCTGTAAAAAGTGTGTCGCGTAAAAATTAAAAGAGTTTGCACTTGATTTACAAATAAAAAGGCTTGTTTTTTTCTAATTTGAAAAAATTTGTTCATAAAAAAGTGAATTTCCAAGCAAAATGTAGGTTTGAAAAACAGTGTACTCGCTTGGGTACAATGGCTGATAACGTATATATTTTCATTGGATTTTTATACCCTATACCACTATGTGGTTTGGGTATAATGACTTTGTGCTGCTGTTTGTAACTACCAAAAATATTTGACCTAGACCTATCTTTTATTATACCGATCGACTCAGAATCACTACCTGATTCGATTTAACAATGTCCATCCGTCCGTCCGTCCGTCCGTCCGTCCGTCTGTGTGTCCATGTAAAGCTTGTAATCAAATTGCAGGTCGCAAATATGAATATATTTTGATGAAATTTGGTATATAAGCTTTCATCAGCCATAGGATGAACGGTGAGAACCGGTCAATGTTCAGACCTAGCCCCCATACAAATGACCCCTATGAAATCGACTTAAATTGCGATAAGATCCAAATTATCATATAAATCTTATTCAAATTGGGTTTGTATGTGTTTATTACATCCATTAATCAGTAGTCCAAAAATGATCCTTATGGGACAATTTTTATTCATAGGCCCAATATAGAGCTGCTTCCCGATCTTCACTAAAATCTATAAAAAAAAAAACAAAAATATTACACAGATTTTTCTCAAATTTGGTTTGTATATATTTTTTCTAAATATAAGTGACTTTGCCAAATATGGTCAGGGTCGGTCCATTTTACGACCTAGTCCCCATATATACTTATATGGCACCCGATATGAACTTTTTCATATCTGCAGCCAAAAAAATTAATAACAATGCCACTCAATTTTGGTTCATGCTTATTTTCTATATCTAATTAGTTGGACCAAAACGCATGGTATAGGGTATCGTATAGTCGGTCTAGACCGACAATAATTTTCTTACTTGTTTATATTATATTTGTCTAGATTTTTTTCGAATTGACTTGGCATTTGAAAGCATCAACCTATCAATCTTTTATTGGCAGAATATTTAATAATCTAGACACCGCTTTGGATTTTGTGGAAGGGGTTCAAATCATAATATCTTTTATGTTGCGTATATTCGACCAGATGCAGATATCAATATAGATGAGGATTTTATCGCCAACATCATGCCGCAAGATATTCCGGGTGATATAGAGGTTTTTGGCAGCAGCGATAGCGAAGACGATGTACCCCTGCAAGAACTGCGTCGCAGAATCCAGCACTCAAAACCAGATCAACACTTTCCCAAATGGTCAAAAAGAGAACGTTCCATTGAAATTAAATGTTTTCGAAGTTAGGAGGAAAGTCGGAGCTTCAAGTGTTCGAAACTTTGATTCTGAAGTGGTCAACTATATCGTCAAACTGTCCTTTATGCTTCACAGTGTAATGCGCATAATTTTCAATTCACAGAGAAGGTTTAACGTTTTTTTTTTTTTTTTGGGAATTCTATTGTTAAGTGGGTATCACTTTATGCCGAGAGAGAATATGTACTGGGCATTATCGGAAGACATCCGTTTCCCACTTGTCTGTAACAATATGTCCCGAAACAGATTCAAGGAAATCAAAAAATTTCTTCATCTTGCTGGCAACGATAATTTGATACTAACTGACAAAATGGCAAAAGTAAGACCTCTGCAAACACTACAATGATTAAAATTTTCCCAATTTGGATATATTCATGAAAAGCTTTCGATTGATGAGTCAATGATGAAATATTTTGGAAGTCACTCTTAAAAGAATTCATCAGAGGCAAACCCGTAAGATTTGGCTTCAAAAATTGGATGCTGGCGAGTAGTTGTGGGTACGTGTATCAATTTGATACATATTGTGGAGCCCAAAATGTCACTATGGAGAAATCAAAACTATCACTCGGATCTAGAGTCGTTTCGGATTTTTTGGAAAGTGTTCCAATTAAAACAGATCTTTTTTTTTTGATAATTTTTTTACTTCTCATGAGCTCTTGTCTCTGCTAAAACAAAAAGGATTTCGAGCTATTGGTACTACACACGCTTCGAGAACAATGAAATGTCCGCTGAAATCGAAAGCAGAATTCAAAAAAGAACAAAGAGGTTTCTATGATTACAGATACGATACAGCATGGAAGTTATACAAGGAAGCCAACAGCTCAAAAATGGACTTATTGCAGTTTCATCGTGCCATCGTCCGGCACTACCTCCGAAACTACACGCAACCATCGATATCTAAACGATCGGTTGTTCCTAGTGTAGCACTTACTGCTGGAAACCATTTTCCAAAAAGAATTGAAAAACCATTACGCTGTCGTCAATGCCACAACCGAATAAGATGTATGTGACATTCCTCTGTGTGTAGAAAAGGAGTACTTCAAAAATTTTCATTCAAAAAAATAAACATACATACACATGCATTGAGTCATTGTACCTGCTTGGGGGGTACAGCCTCAAAAACCTTCAAAATACACATTTTTTTTATTTTCGCATATTGTTTAACTTTATGTTTCTTTCATTTATACTAAATAAACAGAATGAATGATTTTTAATTTTAAAGACTGTTGGCTTTTAAAGTGTTAATAACATAACATAGTCAGGGCGTATCATTATTAATTATTAGGAAAGTATAAGAGATGTATACGTATGAGTGATATTTTTAAAATTAAATCAAACATACATCAGTACTTTTTAATATATTTTCTACATGGACGCATTAATAAAAATTATTTATTTAAGCCTTAGCTACAATTTTGCTGAAGGAATCATCAATAAGTCTTGAGTTATAGCTCAAAAACTAAGCAAACAAACTTCAAGATAAGGAAAAAATATGAAAGGCCTGACAACGCCAAAGTCGTGGGAGGTTTTACTACACTGGCATAATACTTTTACACCGACTTGGAATTTCTCATCCCCCACACAAAGACTCCGAAAATGTTTCACATTGTAAGTAACAAACCAGAATTTTAAAGTGATATTTTTAGTTATATTTTTATATTTTTAGTTATAAATTCTTTAATTGTTAAACTTGAGTCACAGAAAATTTATTTATTGCGTTATTATTTTATAATAAATTGATTAAACGATTTAAATAAAATAACAACCCATAAATTGTTAAATTATGAACAATTGTGAAACTGTAAAATGATGATTACCAAACTTTGGGACCAGTAAAATTCTTTTAATCAATAAAATTTAAAATTATGGTCCGGAAGCCGTTTCAAGATTGAGTCTTTTTATAATTTTATATCACCGATATTGAAGAGCATTTGTAATTATTTTCCAATAATAATAACTGTGAAATAACAGATGTTTCAAGTTTTTACAGAATTTTAAAATCATATTTTAAGTAAAACAAATATCATAAATAAATTTAATAACGGTATTTCTTCAATAAGGGCGTGGCTAATTCAAAAAAAAAACTCAATATAGTTTTTATTTTTTTTCGCATTACATCTTCAATCATAATTAACTCTACGGGATGCAATAAAATAGCTTTTACCAAATTCGCTTGTCCACAAACCACAATTGATTGAAACCCATAATAATTTAGAGAATAACTGACCCAAATCAAATTGAAGGCATGCATGTGCACGCGTTTAAATGCTCTAAATTGTGTATTATTAGTTTTTAATATCCCTACAATTTTAAAAATTATTGTAAATTGTTGACGAATCCCATATAATCAAAAAGGAAAAAAAACAATACCAAACCCACATCATTATTACAAATTTTGCATGCTCTAACCACTAAACTAAATTAAACTACAGCAGCACGAGTCCTGATTTACAACACACATGCAACAGCACCCATGTGTACGTGCAGCTACCATTCCACTCATCAGCGTGATCTTCATACAAAAATGTTTTGTTGCGATTTTAAAAATATGAAAAAATATTATTTGAAATTATTGAACAATTGTTTGTGAAGCAACAATAAAATTTTGTATGACCGTTACGAAAATTAATCACCCATCACACTATGCGACTATTTCGACAACATACACGTACATACATACATGGAATGTTCAAACGATTATTGTTGTGGTTGTGTTGCCATTGTTCTTAGGTGTCCAACTGTGATTTTCCATTCAACGTATAAAGAATTCACATAAAAATTTATGAACAATGAGCGTGAGATGTGAAAGTCATTAAGTATATTGCTCAAATGTTTTCTGTAAATATTATGATTTTTAGAAATCAATGACTTTTGAGCTCATGGAGAATATAAAATCAAAATCGTCATTGTTTTAAATATTTATTTGGAACAATAAAATTTAATTCTGCTTGAATCGATAAATGACATTTAGAAACAACCCCAAAATTAAGAAACATTTTTTGGTGCCACGTAATTTCTGTCACTACGGATTCAAAACAAAATGAGCTGTGTTACAGCCCGATCTTCAAAATACTATGGTTTCCACTTGGCTGAGATGCTAGCGATTAATTACCGACTTTGTAGAATGTAATATTTTTCAGTTATCCTTTTGTTTTATATAACATTACTCTTAACAGGACTAAACATTTTATATTGTTTATTTAAATAGAATTTTTAATCTGTAGAATTGTTTTTTATGACTATCCAAATAATTTTTCGTTAAAGCTTGAATTCTTCTTAAAGAGGTAATGTGTGTTTGTTTGCAGGAGTTAATCTCTGATCAACTGATCTTCCTGAAATTTTTATAATGTCTTTTTGGGAATATGGGAAGTACTATAGGCTATATTTTTTTGTAAATATTTTTAGTGGGCGTGGCACCTTCTAATCGTTAAAGTGTAGATAACATATATTTTTGGAAATATTTTAAAAATATCACTATTCTAACACAAAATTTTGTTCGTGTAATAATCACCTCTGACTGTTTGGCAAATTAAACAGTTCACATTACACTGTGGAACATTTTCCGGTTCATTGGCTTGAGAAATTCCAAGTCCAAGTGAAAGTATTAGGCGGCCAGTATAGTAAAATATCCAAAGGGTTTGGCATTTTCAGGTTAAACTTTTTGATATTACCTTTTATATTTTTTCCTTATCTTTATTTGCTTAGCTTTTCAGCTATAACTCAAGAGTCGTTAAGAATTTCTCATTTCATTCTTCAACAAAATTGTAGCTCAGGCTTAAATAAATAAATTTTATGTAAAAATGGAATAACGGTTGAAATCTTTTTATAAATACTTGTACTTAAATAACTATACACTACTTAATTTTTCATATTTTATCGTATAATCATAAGCTTGGAGAATATTGGCCCACCGCTGTAACCGATGTAGAGTCATGACTGGTAGCTTCTTGTATGGATGAAATAATGTCGTAAGAGCTTGGTGGTCAGTTACCAATTTGAAATGTCTTCCAAAAAGATACTGGTGAAAACGTGTTACCCCAAAGATGATCGATAGAGCTTCCTTTTCAATTTGCGAATAATTTACTTGACTTTCGGTAAGAGTTTTTGAAGCGAATGCGATTGGCTTTTCGGAGCCATCAGGGTAGCGATGGGACAACACTGCTCCAATACCAAGCTTAGAAGCATCAGTTGCTTAGATGATTGGAAATTTGTCGTTATAATGTACAACACGTACTACCTGTACAATGGCATCCTTCAGAGATTGAAAGGCTTTTTCTTGTTGATCACCCCAATCGAAGTTAGCATTGGTTCTTCTTAGTTGATTAAGAGCTGCAGCTTTTTCTGAAAAGTTTGGCATGAACTTGATGTAATAGTACCAATGAAAGCTTCAACCTCTTTGATATTTTGTGGTCTGGGCATTACATTTATTGCATCTAGTCCTTTTTCCGATGGCATAATTCCTTTTGCGTCAATAATATGTCCGACATATTCGACACTTTTTTTCGCAAAGAAGCATTTTTCCTTATTGCATCTAAGACCATATCGTTTAAGATTTTGGAAAATTTTACTGACATTTTGAATGTGTTCTTCGTGATTTTGTCCACTTACAATACTACGCAGCACGCTAACGCTGATGTACTTTCTAGACTTCCAATTGGAGAAGATCGCGAATTCGATGAGAAGGAACAGCATATGCTCAATATTGAAGACACGTATTAAGCAACCGTCATTGAATTTCAAATCAACTCTTATATTGTTACTGAGCACACAACTCAAGATAACATTCTTAAAGTGGTAATTCGGAATGTTTTTAATGGATGGCCAGTTTATATATCAAAATCTGAAGATGATTTAATTCCATATTTCAATCGAAAACTCTCCTTATCATTCCATAGCGGAGTTCTTCTTCTCCACACCGAATACACACGGGTCGTTATACCGTTAAAACTTCGGGAAAAAGTATTATAAATGCTTCATGAAGGTCACTGGGGATCGAGTAGGATGAAATGAATGGCTGAAAAGTTATGCAGTACATGCTCGGTATGTCAAGAAACTGCTAAGAGTCCTAAACGTATTTTCTCGACATGGCCAGAAGCTAAGCAACCATGGGAAAGGATCGATATTAATTTTGCTGGTCCTTTTTTCTCCCGTATGTGGCTCATTGTTGTGGATTCGTTTTCAAAGTTTTCATATGTGGTAGAAATGTCAACAGCAACTTCACCAACCACAATCCATGCTTTATAAGAAATATTTTCCGTGGAGGGGCCTCCGAGCACAATCGCCAGTGATAATGGAGCTCAATTTACTTCAACGGAATTTCAGGTTTTTTGCAAGCTAAACTCCATTGAACATCTCACAATTGCACCTTTCCACCCAATCCAATGGGTTAGCTGAAAGGACGGTAAGAACGGTAATAGACACCGAGCTTTGTATAAGTACTTAACCACCAAGCCCATTGACAGGAAAATCTCCTTCTGAAATCATACATGGTCGGCAAGCTCGAACAATTTTATCTGCATTATTTCCATCTAGACCACAAAAGCAACAACACAACACAAAGTTTATAGTTGATCAGCATATACTCGCTCGAAACTATATTGGAAGCAAAAAATGGGTTAGCGGAGTAATCAAACAGGTATATGGTCGTTTAATATATAGAATTGAACTGGACATAGAACTATACGAAGACATCAAAATCAGCTACGACTTAAACGGAGATCTCTACATTAAGTCAATTCCAACCACGATAATGATGATATCGATATAGACCTTGAACAGAACTGCAACATTCCCGTCCAAATAAATCCAGACCGTACAATCAAAAATCCAGTACAGAATCCAGAAGTATCATTACTCGGCTCAGATTCAAGTGGTTTTTCGCGTCAAACAACTAGCAATGCTTGTGGTGTGGAGATGCCAGACATCAATTTACATTTGCGTTGCACAGTGGACCATATTTTGAGAAGGCGGCCAAAAATCATTTTTTTTTTTACCGATTTTAAAGTTATGTTATTCATTTGAAAGTAAATACTAGTAAACCTCGGGAGCCAAAAAATTGCGACTCTATCTCAAAAACACTTTCTGAGTCGATTAACCGATGTCCGTCCGTCCGTCTGAGTGTTATGAATACAAAAGTTGGTCGTACCGGTGCACCGCGGTGTATTTTTTGCGTGTCGGTAGAGTTGTCAGGAGTTGTTATATACTTGAGATATAGTGGGCTTAATTGTTACAGATACATTTACATAGGTATCTTTCAAAAACATTAATAGTCTGAATTAGAGTTACATAGTTTAAATACCTGACAAAATGGGAAACAATTTAAATAACAGGTAAATGGTAAAAAAAAAAACTATTGCGACATAGCCCTTTAAAAGGGGTTAGGGTGTGGGTTTTTTATGCTTCTAAAAGTGGTAGTAAAAGATAAAAATTTGTAAATGGTAAAAAAAATATTGCGACATAGCCCTTTAAGATATGAGCAGGTATGCTTCACCTTTTAAAAGGGGTTAGGGTGTGGGTGTTTTATGCTTCTAAAAGTGGTAATAAAAGATAAAAATTTGTAAATGGTACAAAAAAACTATTGCGACATAGCCCTTTAAGATATGAACAGGTATGCTTCACCTTTTAAAAGGAGTTAGGGTGTGGGTTTTTTATGCTTCTAAAAGTGGTAATAAAAGATAAAAATTTTTATTTTACATAATTGCAAGAAAGAGTATTTATAATAATGTTTCCACAATCATTATTCATTACAATTTGTGCAATGGCTAAGTACTGTTACAGAGATCTGGCAGATATTTATTTTCAACGAAATGATGTAGACGATGTAATTTTGCACATAGTGAGCAACGACTTCTTTAATAATTGTACCCTAGAAGACAATGAAATGCAGAAAGGAAAAATTACTAATTTTGCATCGAATTTGAAAAGACGGTACATTGAATGCTCTCATAGCAAGGCAAAGATGTACAAATGTTAGAAAGAGTGATTAATAAAGGAACTTATTTTTGAGAGTGCATCTACAACTGCCAACGAAAGTGGAAAAAAGGGTCTACCAGCAAAACCAATTGACGGATGTAGTGAAAGATCTCGAAGGCGCAAGCTGGAGAATATCAATGAAGAAATTTCTCAAAGAATTATTAAGGATTCATTTTGCACCAAATTAAACCAACCCAAAATAAAAAAAATAAAATTGAAATAATTGAAAAAATAGTAGAAGCGAGCCCAAGGCGCACAAAGAGGATTTTAAAATTTACGCCGGAAGAAGCGTTCGCCCTATTGTTGGATTTGAAATTGACAAAAATCGATATAAGGAATTGCGGAAGCGAATCAATGAAAATAATTGTGGGATTTTTTCAGAGTATCGAGATTTAGTTTCTGCCAAAAAAGAATGCTTACCTTCACAATCTGCTATTTATTAGTGTCACTTCAACATCAGCAGAAATGAAATTGCAAGATCTCCTTGAACATACTGCAGAACGATTGCTAAACACGCTTGATACTGATCATTTAAAAAAAATTGGTAATGGCAGCATTACTTTAATTTCTAAATGGGGATGTGATGGATCCTCTGGTCAGTAACAATACAAGCAATTTAATGCCGAAAATTCATCAGATGCTAATTTATTTATGGTATCTTTCGTTCCATTGCGCTTAACAAAAAGGTATAGCGTCTTAGAGCCGTCAACTAGTAGAGCAACAGAAATTGATATATGAATTGATTGATATATTGAAGTATTGCAGACCAATAAAATTTGCATTCAAAAAGGAAACCAAAGATGCCATAACTGAAGAAGTTCAAAAAATAAAAGATCAAATCAAGGAACGTCAACCAGTAATATTTAAATTTGATGACCAAGACATTGAAGTACATTTTAAAATGTGTCTCACAATGATTGATGGAAAAGTTGCACAATCTTTAACTGGAACAAAGTCAACGTCAGGCTGCATTATATGCCAAAAGACATCAAGTCAATTAAGCCAACCCCCACCAGAAGACGATAGTTTTAATTAAGCGTACGAATTTGGAATGTCCCCTCTTCATGCTAGAATACGTTTCATGGAGCATATTCTTAAATTGGGTTATGATTTGGAATTTGGTCCGTTAACCGACACAGTGAGAAAAAACAAAGAAAATGAAGAAAAAAGAAAGCAAAAAAAAAACAAATTCAACAAAAATATCTACAGCTAGGCCTCGTAATCGACCAACCAAAACAAGGGGAAGGAAACACAAATGATGGAAATACTGCAAGGAGATTTTTTTTCCGATCCGGAAACTGCAGCAACAATCACATTTGTAGATCATGAATTAATAAGACGATTCAAAAAAATTTGGAGAGTACGCCAATAAAACAGCTATACTTTATAATGAAAAATACTCTTGGAGATATATGCCATCCACAGTTCATAAAATTTTGTACCATGGGGAACAAATAATTCAAAACAATATGCTACCAATAGGAGATCTATCTGAAGAAGCGCAAGAAAAAAGAAACAAAGACTACAGATTCTTTCGCGAGCACAGTTGTTGTACTAATGAGGAAGACCTTATCACTATTTTGTTGTGCACTTCAGATCCATATATGTCCAACATTCAAAAATGGAAAACTACCTCTATTGAATTAGACGAAGAAGCTAAATAACTTGTAGAAGGTGAAAACCAATGCTATTTGGAAGAAATTTTTACTAAAATTGGTTGATTTAAAGTAATTTTCCATTACACTAACAATAAGTTACACTTTTTTTATATAGTTAATAAATTTTCTTGATTTAAAAATTTATATATTTTGTAAATTTACAATAAAAATTGTTATATTTCATAAATTTACCATAAAAATTGATACAGAAATATTTAAAAAGACTATAAAAAAAAATTTAACTAAAGCAAAAACATACGAGTTTTTCATTGAAACTTCTCTATGTTGAACCAATTTAAGGTAACTTTTACGTTCGCTGCTTAATAAATTATATTTTAACTCGGGATCTTTAAGAAAAAAACAACCTTTGGCCTTAACTTAAAAAATTGTTAAAAAGTATTAGTTGTAAAATTAACTGAAAAAATAAGAGATTATATTAAATAAAATCTTTTTTCACCTTTGAACACTTCACTTTTGTACTAAAATTCAACTACAAATGAAAATGTACTTTAAACCCTCCGTAACTTTTTTTATTTTCGGTCGAGAATTACGTTTTATAGCAAAACTTAAAGGCTAAAGTCTCACCTACGAAACAAAAAAACTGCATATCAAAATTCCAATCCACTCAAAAGTTATAGATTTTTGACCGCCTTTTCGTCAAATGGTCCACTGTGCGTCGTTCCGAACGGTTTAAAAAGAAAACAGTTCGGTTTGAACCTTACTACAAAACAAAATAAATCACAGGGAATGTTGAAATCTTTTTATAAATACTTGTACTTAAATAATTATAAACTATTTACTTTTTATATTTTATTTCATCGTTCATTCAAATTATTTTCATTTAAATTTGTCCCAAGATATTTCTCTCAGTCGACAATTTATTTTCAAATCAATAGTTTTCATTTCTTTATTGAATTGGGTTAATTATTTAATTTAAATAATTCTAACATAAACAATATCCTATACCATGCGTTAATAGACCCTATTTCTTAGGTCCAACTAATTAGATATAGAAAGTCAGCATAAACCAAATTTGAGTGGCATTGTTATCAATTTTTTTTTCCATTCGTATATGAAAAAGTTCAGGTCGGATGCTATATATATATGAGGACTATATCAAAAAATGGACCGCTTCTGACCATATTTGGTAAGGTCACTTATTTTTTGCAAAAACATGTAAAAATCAACTTTGAGAAAAATCTTTGCAATTTTTTATTTTTTGATAGATTCAAATGAAGATCGGGAATCAGCTTCATATAGGGGCTATGAGTAAGAATTTTCCCATAGGGTTTATTTTTTGACTACTGATAAATGGATGTAATAAACATATACAAACCTACTTTGGCCGATATCTATATGATAATTTGGATATTATGACAATTTAAGTCGAGCTAATAGGGGTCAGTTGTATGTGGACTAGGTCAGATCATAAACCGATTTTCCCCAATTTCAATAGCGTTCATCCTATGGCCGATGGAAGCTTATATACTAAATTTCATCAAAATATACTCATATTGTAGTTTGATTACAAGTTTTACATGGACGCACAGACAGACAGACAGAAGGACGGACATCGCCATATCGACTCAAATTCTCGCAAATTCTCAGAATGTGATTCTGAGTCGATCGGTATAATAAAAGATGGGTCAATGTCAAATATTTTTGGTAGTTACAGACATCAGCACAAAGTCATTATAATATAGCCACATAGTGGTATACGGTATAAAAATACTGATGCATGTTTGGTTTAAAATTAAAAATATCACTCATACGTATCCATCTCTTCTACTCTATCAATAAATAATAACCATATGCCCCGAATTATTCTAAAAATTTATAAAAAAAAAGGGAAAAAATAACAAAAAATTAAGAGTTCATTTGATAAAATTAATCCAAATTGATTTGCTTAAGCTAGTTGCTGAAGCATGAAATGGCAAATAATGGTTCTTTATTTGATCTGAAACGGCAAACCCTTTGAAGGCTTCACTGTACTGGACTAGTAATTCAACTCGGCCTTAAAATTTTACGTTATTATTTAAGTGGACGCTTTTATATTCTTCACCAATATTTAACGCTTTTTAAGCCGGGAACCATATAAACAACTGGAACTGTACAGTTGGGCTGTTTCAAAGAGGGAGCTAAATTTTAGCAATTTTGCTTTAGGATAGTTATTTTTGACAGTTACAAATATCAGCACAAACTTATTATGCCATTACCAGGGTATAAAAATATCGTACTGACATGAAAATAACAATTTTGTAAAAATTGGATCCGGAAGGTTGCGCTAGAGACCAGATATTAAAATGTTTCCGATAGGTGGGATGAGGGCACTAACTTTCTATTAAAAACTATTTAAAAACTGTAAGTCAAATTCATACCATTTTAAATCATAATTAATATATTGTGATTTTGAAGCATTTTGTACTACTTACGAATTAATTTCCAATGGGTGATTAGAATCAAGTTAATTACCTAAAAAGAAAAAAAAAAATAATTAAAATTATTATTAGGAGCCATATTAATAACCACATCATAAACCAATAAATTTTAAATAAAAAACAAATGTTATTATGGTGAACAATAAATATTTCAAACAACAGATAAAACCTGTGATATAATGTATCAATATAATAATTCTTTAGTGGGCATAAAAAATTTATAATTTCTTTGTACTCGTGTTGAAAAATGACATTTCCATACTTCAGTTCTTAACTGTTATTTGTACAATCCAATAATACATGAGCTAATTAAGATAACATGTTAAAACATCCAAAAATATATTTCAAATCTTCAGTCTTTATCTTTATTTGCATTAAATAAACGTGAAGCTAATTTTTTCAAAGTTTGTATAGCTCTATAAAAAAAAAAGGTAGGTACGAGTAAATCAAACAAAATTCACATCAAGCCGAAATTAAACCATGAATGTTAATTACAAATTAATTTAAATGTTTTCGGTTGATTCGGTTTATTTTTAAATATTTTTTATTATGCAAATTAAGCACGATGCGTTGAAACCAACTAACAGCACGAAATGAATCATTTAATTTTATGCGTTGCAGAGAGGAGTATTAAAACTGACACAAATTGTTTTTCAGTAGTCAGTTTTTATTTTTCAAACGACAAAGGAAACAAATAACCACAACCACGACCACAATGTTGTATTTTAAGGTTTAATAAAACCAATGATACAAAATATTTAAATTATATAAATAATATTTGACTGAGTTATTATGAATACAGGTGCTAATTTGAAATATTAAGAAAAAAAAAAAAAAAAAAACATTACAACCATAAAATATCTTTCCCTTGATTTTTTTAAATCTTTCTTTAACAAAAACAAAATCCCAGATTGAAAATTCTTAACAGTTGTTTATGTTGCACGCCTCATTAACCCCGTCATATTATATTTGTAAAAAAAAATTGTCATCATTGTATAAAATGCAACAATTGTAGCGTAAATAAAATTCTTAATGTTTAAAATAATTTTTCTTTGTTTTCTTTCTATATCCTTTTTTCCACAGTATACTCGTATGTCTATTAATGCAAATTAAGAGATTGCTGTCATATGTTGCAAAAAGAAAAACGTAAAAAGTGTAAAAAGGATAAAAAGGCAAACAATTATATGAAAACAAAATCATAAATAATGTGCATAATATACTCCGCCCATTTGCATGTCAGACCACATTATCATTCATAAATCAAGCATATAATTGATTCCTGAAGGGGTGGCATACCATTCTTTAGATGGCGTACCTTATTTGATAAATTGAGATAGATTTATCTAAATGCAAAGTGTTTATTTCAGCAGCTGAATAAAGCTGCCCAGCGAAATAAATACTCAAAATTGACTTTTGCGCTTTTGTTACATTAAAATTTTTAACTTTAAAGACTAACTAAATGTGTCCCTAGTTAGTAGGCCAGCAGTCGAAACTTGTCAACTTTTTCTAAATGTAGCATTAAAACAGTAAAACTTGCAAAACGTTTTCCAAAATTTGTTTACTTTTCTACAACTTTTCCCCTGTTATCGAATAAAAAATTTACTATGTTATGAATTTGACGCATTCTAAGTACTAAGTAAATATAAAGGGTCCGCCAAATAATTTTTTTTTTTTTTGAAAATGTTATAAAAAAAAAAAAAAAAAAAAAAAACTACTGAATATTATCTCAAATTTCTTTTTTTATTTGAAATTACAATCCTTCCGGTTAATAATGGAAAATAATTTCATTCAAATGGCTGCCTCGGCTGGCCATGCAGTAGCCTACACGATCGGTCCAATTTTTAAGCACATTATCGATTGTGTGCAGCTGTATTTCACCAATGGCTTCACGAATATTGTCCTTTAAAGCGTCAATTGTCTCTGACTTGTTGGCGTAACACTTATCTTTGAGGGCACCCCACAAATAATAGTCCGGTGTCAAATCGTAGCTCCGAGGTAGCCAAACGACATCAGCTCTGCGGCTGATAATGCGATCTTCAAAAACAGGGCGCAAAACATCGAGTGTAGCTTCGGCTGTGTGGCACGTAGCGCCGTTCTGTTGAAACCAAATGTTGCCAATATCCTCCTCTTCAATTTTTGTGAACAAAAATTCGTTCAACATGGCCCGATAACGATCGCCATTGACTGTAACGGCCACTCCTTGCTCATTTTCAAAGAAAAATGGCCCAATTATGCCTCTGGACCAAAATCCGCACCAAACAGTGACTCGTTTTGGGTGTATCGGCTTTTCAATGTATGCGTGCGGGTTTTCTGTGCCCCAAATGCGACAATTTTGCTTGTTTAAATACCCGCCAAGATCAAAATGAGCTTCATCTGAAAAGATGATTTTTTTTGGCAAAATCGGCCTCTTCTGTAAGTCGATCGCAGGCCCACTTAGCGAAGCGAAAACGCATTGGATGGTCAGTTGGCTTCAACTCCTGAACCAATTGGACTTTGTGTGGCGTCATACCAAGATCTTTATGCAAAATTCGTCTCAATGATGCCTCCGAAATGTTCAGTTCTTGAGAATGACGGTGAATTGATGTTGATGGCGCTTCACGCACACTTTCTGCCACAGCAGCAATAGTCTGGGGTATACGCACTGTTTTTGGCTTTTAACGCTTTGGTTTATCGATGAGGATGCCAGTTTCTTTAACTTTTTTCACAAGATAGCGAACATACGGCTGACGGTGCTTCTCTTCTTCCAAAATCCATACGCAATTTTCGCACACATTCTGCAACATTACCATGATTTTCAAAGTAATGTCACAATATTTCCCAGCGTTGTTCAAGCGTATACACAACCATATTCGTTCAGCGGAAGGATACAACTAATTATCTGTCAAATCAGACATGAGCTAAGTGTTATCATTCACGAAATAAGCACTAGTTGAAAAAAAATGTTAGATGGCGGACCCTTTATAAGAGCACCCATGAAATATAAATATGCAAAATACGAAGGTATTTAGTTTCTGCTCTTCCCGCTCGTTCTCGGGTAGATTGGAGGTATATATAAGATCTTTTAAAGAACTATAAGAAGTCAGCTTTAGGCGATTGAGCTCCTAAAAGAGCTCAAATCCTTTAATTACACTTTTGATATTAATATGATTTTTCGTTGTTGCTCCAGAAGTCAAAGTCAGCCTTGTTTTATATATGTAAATACTTTATAGGGTGGCAAATACATTTTTCGATGCATTATAAACGGAATAACTGATATAGACGCTCTGCACAATGGGGTGGAGGGTATAAAAATATGTATGCATCTCTAATATACAAATAATTAAAAATGCACGAAAATACCTAAAATGGTTGTTAATTATCTAATTAATTTTAAACATCAACATCATCAAGCCTTTTTTAGTCTCTTAGTGTTGACGACATTGGTTATAATATTGTGTTTGGAAAACGGGTGGAGAGTATCAAAGATTTGGCACAGCCGAATATAACACTATTTGTTTTAGTTTTCTTATTTAATTTAACAAAGGACCTAAAATTAAATCCATTAATCATTTAATTACACTAGCCAACAAGGTTTTGGACTGGAGCTACCAAATATTTTTGCTAGGGTAATTTGGTGGGCTGAATTCGAATCTGTAATTGGTTTTTCTCTATCACGTTAAGTTTTGTTTTCGAGATACAAAAATAATGTTTTTATTCGTTTTTTAAAAATCAATGAATTTTCAAAAGTGAATCACATTATTTGAACGTCGTTTGTATTTTGTTGGTTCGGTTTCACGTATTAGAGTCCAGCAATAGTCTCCCGGCATGCTTTTGTCCCAAAATCCTTAATAATTTCTTTCAATTTCCATTAAATCTTGGTAGGCACGCTCACCTTGTTCGTCGCTACCGCAGCTAGGTTTTGTGAAAAAAAATCTAAATGGGAATGAAGAAAATGCATTTTGAGTGATATTCGTGCACCTAATTCGTTATAATTTTTCAATAATTTAGCAATAATTTGTCTGTAGTTTTCACTCTTATTGTTTCCAAGAAAACTGTCCACGAAATTCCTGAAAGATTCCCAGGCTGCATATTCTTTCTCCAATAGACATTGTGAAAAATCATCATCATTCAATAGCTTCCTGATCTGAGGGCCAACAAATATGCTTTCTTTGATTTTACCATATGAAATTTTATGCTGCACCATCTTTGTCCTGAACCTTGACAAAGTTCTTAAAAAGGCCCAATATTATGTGCAGTGGCGGAAGAAGAACATCATTTGGATCAATTAATGGTTTATTTGAAATGTTTTGTTTCCTGGTGAATACTCAGTTCTTTTTGGCCACTCTGTTCTGACGTAATGATGACATGTAGCGCGACTATCCCATAGACAAAGGAAACAACAATATTTTGTAAAACCTCCTTGCATACAGTTATTTACGATGGTCTATACTATATATACAAAGAAATTTAAGTCACACACCTTAAGGTCACCATAGATCTTCCATTTATGATCGTTGTGTTTGACTAATGTCAAAATTTCAGTCATTGATTCGTAGTTTTCCTTTGTATTAATGGCATGAGCAATTGGTATGAATGGTTTTTCATGCCCATTATGCAAAAGAAGAACCTTTAAACTGTACTTAGAGCCATCAATAAATAATCTCCATTCATTTTTTGAAATAAACAATCAACATATATAGCACTATAGCAGTGTTCCGCAAACTTTTTGTGTTCAAGGTATAAATCAAGAAATTTTATAGGTACACCAAAGAAAAAGCAATGTTTATTTAATATTTATTAATTATTAAAATCAATATAACTAATATGAAAAGATTTTTAGTGAGAAATATGAGCCTGTTTAACTGAATACATGGGATCAAAATTTGGAGCAATCGTTGATAAGGCTGCTCTCACCTCTTCGTTGATTCAACAGCGCGCTTTGAAAGCAGTGTATACTTATTTTTTATTTGCGGCCAGCTCTACGTCGGAAAATTTTAGTTTTAATGCCCCATCAGTTTTAAACTCCATGAATTCTCTCTACTCGTTTATTGGTAAGTGTCCAAGGGAAAAGTTATCCGAGAATAGATTTTTTACCCAGTTCACAGATTGCAAGTCAGTTTATTTTTTTCGCTAATAGCTCCAAGTGTTTCACTATCAAAACCTGCAGTTTTTTTTTCTGAATCGGCAGCCATGACATTTGGAAACATTTCATTACCACGAGTACCATTGACAGCATGGCAAAGCCATAATACCAACATAGCGCGAAAACTTTCAGTTTTGTCCTGCCTTGCATTTTTCTGTTAAGTTCATTTAAATGAGCGAATAAGTCCGCCAGATATGCAAGTTTTTCTACTCATTCTTCTTTTTTAAACACAGAACCAAAATCTGAACCCTGGCCCTCTAAAGACATCTGGGTCTTATTTTTTAACTCGTAAATCCGAGATAGCACTTTTCCGTGAGAGCACCATCGTATTTCTGTATAAAACAGAAGTGACTGATGATCTGATGCTACTGACGAAAAGCGACGCTACGCCCACTCAGTCTGGCGCGACAACGACGACTGAGGACTAGGGATGAAAAGATACGAGTAAATACAAGTACTCACTCGATATGCATTCGTACTGCGTTCGGTGATAGCTTGTGAGCGAGGCGCGCCAGAGCGGTCACAGCTCTCATCTATTTTTAGGTGTATTATCTTCACAAAACCTTGACTTTTTTCTGCGGTAAACCAACTGATGACCACGGTACACCAGTGCGCCACGGCACACGCTTTGCGGAACAAAGCAGTATAGAATAGAGTGTTGCTTTTTCAAAATATGCAGCCAATTCCAGCTCAGCTTGAGTCGCTAAATGTCGTTCATCATCAGCCTCATACAAACTACCAATGCTAGTGAAAGATGTTTCGGACTCACTGCTCGTAGCACTGGGAATGACTGGTAATGGATCATTTGGTGGACGTTGAACTGGTTTGGAAACCGATGGGACATTCGCGTAAGTAATATTTTTTCGATTTTTCATATTGAATCCAGCAACTTTTGTTAAAGAGAAATAACAATCGGTTTGGTGATTACTTGACCCTCTTCAAAGTACTGGAATTGAAAATCGAAATAGATCTTCTTGCCATTTGACCACTTGTATAAAACAGTTCTGCAACTATTGCAAAACATTGTCGGTGTCCACGGTTTGTCCAAGTTTCTGACAGCAAAACCAAAATAATGTAAATATTCATAATTTAATGATTATGATATTGAATATCCGTTTTTTCCAACCAAATATTCACCACACACAAAGCAAAAAGATCTTGAATCAGTAACGTACGATCTCTTTGACATGCTTAAACTCTACTATTATAAAGATTTAGAATGAATGTGGGCTTCTGTAAAATTAATAATTGTGAAATTGTAGTGTCAGTATTGACTGTTTTACAGTATTGCCAGCATGCGATAAAAAATGAACAAGGCGTGATGGCCCATTTTTTGTGCCAGATTCGAACTTAACGCGCCCAGGTTAGTTAAAAAACATGCTTCGTTTCTGCAGTGAATTTTTTTTTTTTTTTTTTTTTATTTGTAGACAAGTGTTATACTTAAAAAGACTAAGAAACGAATAAGTTTTTCGCAGCTATCGATTTTTTGAAACAAAAAAGAATTGTGCGACTGTCTCTGACGTTTTTAGTATGTATTATTCCGTCCAATAATGCCATTTAAATGAACCATTAGCTCACAATATTGCACGTTTGCGTCCTATTGACAGGTATAATAATTGATCAATTGAGTGGCCAATTATAAACGTAATTCCAAATGCTTTAAAGAAAATGGATCATAATTACTTGAGGATGTTTTTTCGTCAACAATACACGACATAAGCACTCACGAATCGAATAAATATATACAAAAAAAAGATGGAGATTGAATTTGATCTTCGATTTACGATCATGCTACATAAAAGCAAGTAAGAGCGTTAAATTCAGCTGATATTGCAACTTTAAATTTGAATACAGTTTCTACTATAATTTCTTGTTATAAAAAACATTGATGGTATCTTTATAGAAAAATGAATTACTATCTGCGAGATATATTATTTTTATCTTAGTAGAGTAGAAAACCCATAACTTCCCCAAGTACTTCATAGGACACCGCAATGAAATAGATTATTTAACACAGCCGGCGTTATAATACCCAAATTTTGATTCCTATACGAATATTTTGAGAGGATAGAAGTCATACGATAATAGAAAAAATTGTCAAATGAGTCTGGACTTCAAATCTTTCTCAATTCTTTGTTTTTTTTTTTTGCAATATATCAGTAAAATATCCAGATATGTAATAGTTAGTAATATGTTAATTTAAGGATATATTAAATACAAAAAAAAACAAAAACAATTAAAGCAAGCAAGATAAAATATTTTAAGAAAATATACTTTTGAAGAAAGGTACCTTTTCAATAAAGGATACTTTTTGAAGAAAATATAAATTTTTTAAGAAAAGATAATTTTTAAATAAAATTTACTTTTTTTAAAAGAGGTAGTTTTCTAAAAATTAAGAGATTTTCTAAAACAAGGTACTTATTAAAAAAGGGTACTTTTTGAATAAAATATACTTTTTTTAAGAAGAAGTACTTCTTAAGAAGTACTTTTCTAGGAAAAAGTACTTGTTTAATCCAAAGTTACACGCGCAGTATAACCATACATACGCTCTCATGAAACAAATGCTACAACTACAATAATTAGAAAATATAACTTTAGAATAACAACAACCAGATTGAACATTTATATTTTTTCCACAGTTCTTTCTTACATTTTCATGGATATATTGTCACCTACTGCACCGATTTTAATGATTTTAAATAACAGCAGGAATTAATGAACGATATTACACAAAATCGAAGAGCCTAGCTTAGTTTTTGAACGCGTGGTCGTGACTAACGAGACACACGAACAGACGGTTATCGCCAAATCAACTTCTCTTTTTATAAACATCAAGAAAATACATAGTTAATGGGGTCTCTGCAATTTATTTTGATGCGCCATAAAAATGAAGTAATCGATACTGTGCTGTGATAGACAAATGCTTTGGTCAAAGTAAATTAGTTGGTCGTAAATATTGACCGTTGTTCTATGGCTTTTTTTTTCATATTAAGTTTAGAAATGTAGAAAAATATTTTTTACACTTTAGATCTTTAAAATGTCTTTAATGATGCTTTTAGAAGTACAAGATAAAATGTGACCGTCCATTACTTCCTTTTGGAATTATGAATTTACTGATGATTAATGTCACTTATGCACATTGCTTTAACGTCTAAATCCTTAACACTACAGTGTATTGCCCTGCCGATAAGTCGTACGAAATTTGACTTACACGATAGGTATATATGTATGTGCTGCTAGATATCTGACCGTTAAAGCTGCGGATATTTTTTCCCTTTCTACTTCTGATTTACTCCAATTAAAGTTACAAACAAACTATTTATTTCATTTTGGCATTTTATAAACTCTTAAATGTAGCGGTTTTATACCCCATTTTCATTTGATACAAATGAAAAAAAGACGAATAAAGCTGTATATGATGCTAAATATTACAAAATCCATGTCCAAAAAATGAGTGATTGGGGAAAAAAATCTTCCCCATAATTTTGACGTTGATTATATCGCACCTGTACCACTAAAGTCAACAAAATTTACAAATTTTCAGTAGAGGCAAAAAACGGTTTTTTTTTTAAATATTTACTATAAAATTTAAAAACAGTTGTTTCGTTGTAAAGAATTGCGAATAATAAGTATACAAAAGTAGTTATTTTTGCGATTTTTTCAGTGATCATCAAAAATAACAAGTTTTTTGGGTGGAACTCAAAATATGTCCTTTTAGTCGATTCTAAAGAAGCTACTCTTATAACACCAAGAGGGTTACAACTGTATTTTTTTTTTTTTTTTTTGCGAAAGACTAGAAAAATCGATGTAAGATTTTTACAGTGAACAGATATGACCACTGTGCATCGTTTTCTTGCAAAAAGTGAAAATTTAAAAATTTTGAGTTGACTCACTTTAGAGGTACAGGTGCGATATGATCAAGAATGTTCTAAAAAGACACAATCACCGTAATTTAAGAGTTGACTGAAGAAATCAATAACGCGCAATGTTTCTAGGCCATTTTTAAAGCCTTTAAGTTAAACCTTTTTTCACTACACACATCTTATTTTTGCCCTCAATCTATCTGAAAAGAAGCAAAAGCGAACAATAAAACTATTTGCAAAAATATTTGTTTTACAAATACAATTAATTTATTATCTACTTAGTTTTGTTTTTCTAAACAAATAATTTTAATACAAATTTTTTCCTCTGAGGAAAATTTCCCGAAAACAATTTCCCGAAAACAATTTCCCAAATACAATTTCCCGAAAACAATTCCCCGAAAAAGAATTCCCCGAAAACAATTTCCCGAAATTACAATTTCCCGAAAACAATTTCCCGAAATACAATTTCCCGAAATTACAATTTCCCGAAAACAATTTCCCGAAATTACAATTTCCCTATTTTTAGTTTACAACTTCCCATATATTCTTGATTTCCCCCATACGACTTCTCGAAAAAACAATTCCCCCATCCCGCACCGCGTCCTTCCTCTTCCACCCTCCCTCGTCATCCGGACCTATTTATTGGAGTGTCATACGCTTATTTTTTCATTGTGACTTTGAACACTTCGGTATTTAGACCTCCCGACGGATAATATTCACTGCTAAAGAAAAAATTGTTAACGAGCTGAAAGATCTAACCCGGACCACTACATCAAGTGGCCATGAACTGATTGCTCGCGCTTCGGCCGGAAATGCCATCAACAAGCTATTTAAAGAAATAGCAATTTCGGGAAATTATAGTTTCGTGAAATTGTGTTCGGGAAATTGTTTTCGGGAAATTATAATTTCGGGAAATTGTATTTTCGGGAAATTGTGTTCGGGAAATTGTAATTTCGGGAAATTGTCATTTCGGTGAATTGTGTTCGGGAAATTGTAATTTCGGGAAATTCTTTTCGGGAAATTGTTTTCGGGAAATTGTTTTCGGAAAATTTTCCGCAAATCAAATTTTTTACCAAAATAACAATTTTGGATTCGGATTTAACATCGGTTTATAAAAGCGAATTTGGCCGTTGTACTCTTTATATACTATACGATTTTTAACACATAAGTTTCGGAAAAGAATATATGATCGCATAATGGATGAGGAAAAAATATAAACGACATTAAATTAATATTGTCACATATTTGTTGCCCGAAGATGCGTCGTTAATACGAGTATGTTAATATTGAATATGAATATTATATGAAGAGGACAAGACCTAAAATGGTTTGGTCATGAGAAATATTAATTCGTCATGAGTGCCATATGTTAGACAAACCTGATTACTGTTATGAGTATAAATTTTGCAATAGTTGCAAAGCAATCATAATAAATTAACGAAGCGTACATTTCTCGCAAACTCAAATTCAGCCATGGCAAAAGTGAGCATACGCAAATATCATGCAATGCTTTTAATTTAACACAACCATTCATAATGACTTGAGTAGAGAAAATCTATGTACGACCAGATCATCCCCCTAATAATTATTTAAGGATTGAATACAAAGTCAGACATTATAAAACAATATTCGCATTGCTTTTTTTAATGTTTTGGATTTTCCAAACCTTCAAAAAAAAATCCCCTAAATACGAAAAACTTTTTAAAGGCACATGTCTTGTTGTGTCATAATGAAAACATCATTTTGGCAATGTAGGTAGGCCTGTCATTCTGTAACAACCAACAAACAAAAAACAGAAGAAGAATAGTGATAAAGAGAAGCCCTGATATTGTTACAACATGAATAATGATCAAATAGTTGAAAAAGTTGTAGCAGCCGCAGCAGCAGAAGTAATAATATAAGTAGCATGCAAACCTCACCTCACCCTTTAAAGTTGTTGTTGTTATTATTTAAACTAGGCAATAAACCCCTTCTTAACCCCTCAGACTAAAATTGGTTATGAATAAATTAAAATATTAAAACTGAAAAACTACATACAATTATTATAACCATCGAAGGAAGAACACAGACGGACGTGGTGTAAATACGGTTCCAGTAATAAATAAAGCTTGTTGTTGTTTTCTTCTACTTTTTTGCCTAAAGGATGTGCAAACATCTGTGCCATTCAAGAAGCAACAACGGTTGCTCATTTCATTGCGTTTTTTATGATTATTATTTTTTAAGTCACTGCATCATTCATTGAATTGAGCATTAAATGAATAACAATAACTGCGGGGAGTTTTACCTAATTTCAACCATAAAATCCCCGTTAAGCCTTAATAAGATGATAATCATTATTTAATAACCAACCATCTCTATTTGATAGGTTTATTTTAGATTTTTTGATTCTATCATGGATGCGGATTTTATATTTTGAAGACCATAATAGATCTTTGATTTTATTATTGATAACATAACAACAACAACAAAAAAAAAAAAAATAATAACAAATAAAAGTACTATATTTATACCCTATACTACTATATGGTCATGGTATACCGACTTTGTGCTGATGTTTATAACTACCAAAAAAACCTACACCCATCTTTTATTATACCGATCTCATCAGAATCACATTCTGAGTAGATGTTCGTCCGTCTGTCTGTCTAACTGTGTATCTATGTAAACCTTGCAGTCAATCCTGTACTTTAATTATAAGATTTTATGTCTTGTTGTATGGGAATTCGAAATAAATAAATAATAATAATAATAATAATATATTTTGATGAAATTTAGTATATAAAATCAGTATGAACGCCATGGAAATCGACGAAAATCGGTTGAAGTTCAGACGTAGTCCCCATACAAATGACCCCTATGAGATCGACTTAACTTGCCATAATATCCAAATTATCATATAGATCTCGGTTAAAGTGGGTTTGTGTATGGTTATTACGCCAATTTATCAGTAGTCCAAAAATAAAGCCTACAGGAGAATTCTTAGTCATAGCCCCCATATGAAGCTGATTCCCGATCTTTCATTAAATCTATAAAAAAATAAAAATATTGCAAAGATTTTTCTCAAATTTGATTTTTAGATGTTTTTGTAAAAAATAAGTGACCTTACCAAATATAGTCAGGATCGGTCCATTTTTGATATAGTCCCCATATAAATATCCGATATGAACTTTTCCATACCCGAAGGCAAAAAAATTAATAATGCCACTCAAATTTGGTTTATGCTTATTTTCTATATCTAATTTGTTGGACCTAAGTTGGATCTCTAAGCGCATGGTATAGGGTATCGTATAGTCGGCCTAGACCGACTATAATTTTCTTACCGGGTTTTCTGATTTAGATTTAAAATTCTATAGATACTTTTTTTATTTTTTCCTAAAATTTTGATTTTATCATAATTTGAGAACAACTTGATCAATTTTGTTATGAGACACCAAAAAATTGTAATTTAAATCACCCCTAAGAAATGCTAAGCCAATGCACCTAGTATTCTTTACTTCAAGATTAGTTACAACAATTTTATTTTGTAACTAGTTGATTGTGTGGCGCCTAGGCGCCCGTTTAAAAATTATGAATAAAACAAACAGTTTAAATTTAAATACACGAAAAATTTATAATAAATTAAATTTCTTTTAATAAATTGAAAATTATATTGTTACATATGTCCATGTGAAAAAAGATTGTGTCTGTAGAAATTGTATACATAAGTATCAAAACAGGAGAAATATTTGGCGAAAAAGTTTTTCAATTTTGAATCTCTTGAAAAACTATATTTCGTGTGAAATATCGTTGGTCATTTAATAGTTTTCCTTGCTGTGGGTTCGATAGAATACGTATCTTAACGTGGCTTGCAACTTTTGATCGTGACAAAGCCACATACAGTTGGCCGTGTGAAAATACCGCGGTCTCCAAATTAATGCCAACGTAATCAAATGACTGGCCTTGAGCCTTGTTTATGGTAATAGCGTATGCAGGAATTACTGGAAACTGGCGGCGTTTTAATATGAAAGGTAATGTGGTGTCGGTTGGGGCAAGATCAATCCTAGGACTTAGAACCGTATCATTTTGGTCAGCGTTACAGAATTTGTCAGTCACTGAGTCAGGGATCAGCGTAAATATATTTAAGATATTACCCGGCCTTCACACGTTAAATTTTTGGCTTTCAGGTTTTAATGCGCTCACACTTTTTTACTCTTTTTTACAAACAATCATACGTTTCAATTCTCTCTTTAAATTTTTCAGTGGGACAGTTGCTTAACAATTTTTTGACTATTGTATGTGTGATCAATTTGACTTGAACGTGGGAAGGCCGGGTAAAGTGAGGAGATTGAAGATTCCCACAATTATTAAAATTTAATACAATGGAGTTCGCTTATAACGAACCCTGGTTGTAATAAATTTTTGTTTATAGCCGAGAATTTCTTCGGTCCCAAGAGTTTTTATACAAATTGCTTCTCTTATAGCGAACAGTGGTTATATCAAACTTTTGACTTCAACAAACAATTTTTTAATTTTAATTTAATTTAATTTTATTTTAATTTAATTTTAATACAAACCAAAAACTTCGATTTTCAAATGAAGTTTTGTAAAAGGTCCTTTTATGTTTATTTTCGCAAAAGTTTGCCAGTAGCCAACCTTTGCTTTGTACTTTATGCTTCTATACATAAGGAGTTTTTAATATTATATGATTTGAAAAAAATATTTTATTTTGATAGAAACTCGGTAATTTTAGTGTTATTAAGGCAAACTATTAATATGTATCTTTTTAATAATTTAATTCATGTTTTATAACTTTTTAAAATGCATCAAAATAAATGAACTTATTCAACTAAAAAGTTTTTAAACCTTTCGGACAAAGCAAAAAAATACTACGGTTATGACGAACTTAGCCTAACTAATTTGGCCGGTCCCGCCGAGTTCGTTATAACCGAACTCCATTTTATTTAAAAAAAAATAGAATAGATATAAAAAAAAAAACGTTTTAGAGCAAGGTTCCTAAAAGTTTCTTAAGGGGGCGTAAGGTTTTAAAAGTTAAAAAAAGTCGTATTTTCATAATTATTTTTTGAAGTTATGAATAATGTTGGATTATTTATTTCATATGTACGTTATAGCAAAACATTTGAAAAATCTTTGATAAAATTTTCAATTAAAAATTTTAATAAATAAGTCCGTGACAGGGAATCTCCGGAGGCGTTGTTGTTTTGCGGTGAACATCATAACTCGTTACCGGATCATATGAAATAAAAAATCGAAATGCGTTTCAAAGGTGACATGTTTCCTGTGGTAGTGAGGAAGAGTTTTTTACATTTTTTTTTTTTTTTTTGCAGCATTTTGAAGTGAAAAACGAATTAGAAAATGGATTTAAAAAACTCTTCGTGGTTACCTGATGATTTATGTGTAGATACAGAGTCTAAAATTTCAAAAGAATCATCAAGTGGATTTTGAGTTATGATGTTCACGGACTTCGAATATTTATTTGCGAGAAAATCGGTTTAAAGTTTTCTAAAAACTGATTTATATACTATATGCCGTATGAGGCCGGTCGCTGAAAACGCTATATCTTCTTAAGTTTTGCTCTGATTTACTTAAAATTTTCACAAAACACGCTCGACATGTTGTGCATTCAGAAAGAGAAATGCAAAAAAAGGTTTTATAACCTACCACCCCTTAAGGAAGTGCAAACACCAATACACCTACACAAAAAAGAAAAAAATATTTCATATTTCATCATATGTACTACATGTACTGAAAAAAGAGAACTACATTTTTTGCAAAGTTACCTATAAATCTAAAAAATAAAAAATAAGGGCGTATTAGTTTTACTTTAAAAAAAAACTTATTATTCCAAATCGCCTTTAAATCTTCCATGATAATTTCAATAAATTATTCAAATTAAAATCTTTAATATACTTATTTACGTAATTTATGTTTGTCTAAATTTTTTGAAAGCAAATTATGCAAAAATTAATATTATGAGTAAAAAAATTATTTTCCCACCTCTCTTCTGAAATTACAATGTAATTTAATTAAGCAAAGTCAGAATAATTTAAATTTTAAACTTAATATTGCACTATTTTTTCAAGTGCTTTTCAATACAGAGCTATACACGAAATCATACGTTGGACAACAACAAAATCCACATTGAAGATCTCTTTTTTCTCAAATATTTATCAAACAATCATACTCTTTGGTAAGTGCTGGCCATCAGTTTTGAGATGAAAAACAAAACGAACAAACGGAAAAGTTTAGTTCGATAAAAGAAGTATGTATCCATATCGGACGACGATAAATGAGAAAAAATAAAAATGTTTAAAATTTCATTCATTACTTTTTTTGCATAATTTTTTTATTGACCAACAAAGGGTATTCAAAGAATTTGAATCGATATTAGTTTTTTAATGCATTTTTTGCGTTCAAATTATTCCATATGTAACACGAAATCTGCATATGTAGTGCTATTGTCGTTAGCAGTGCTGTCAACTTATTGTAATTTCGACAATTTTTCAATTTGTTAAAATGATTTGTTAAATTTGTTAAAATGATGATTGAAGATTTAAAATTTTCAGTAGTATAAAATTTACGATTTCAAGGGTTAACAATTAATGGGTTGTTTATCGAAAATTGATAGTTTTTGTTCAGTGTAAATGTAAATTACAAAATATATATAGATTTAATTCTGGGTCAAGTCGTTTCAAAACGGAAATACCTTGAATAGCATCTCCATTTAAGATTTAAGTTTTAATTACGGCGATACTTTAAACCTATATTAAATGTTTCAGCTATGGATACATATCAATAAAATTATTTAGTTGATTGCTGTGTTAAATTTTTTTCGTTGAAATTTCATCACTAATACATTTTTATATATAGAAATAACCAATACTGTAATACTATTCGTAATATGAATGATATAAATAAATTTTATTGTTTCCTTTTGTAATATTTTTTCGAGTTTTATAAGCGGTAAAATTTTCTTGGCAATTTCTTGTTTTAAAAATGACGATTTTGGCGATTTAGTTTCAAAAATTGTCGTTTTCAGAAGCTTTTATTAGCAGCACTGGTCGGTAACAACGAAGAGAGAAAATTGTGTGTGGGTTTGTATCAAATGAAAAAGATTAAATTTGTTTGTGTATTTCGCATAGCTTTGTATGGAGTGCTATGTGTGTGTATTATTTCAGCGTTACAGAATCAATCAGTCAGTCAGTGAGTCAGGGATCAGCGTAAATATATTTAAGATTACGAGTTGTTCAGAATGAAATGATCAAAAATCAAAAATGGCAAAACAAAAAATGTTTTATTGCTAAATCATAAAGCTACATACTCTGGAAATAAAACGAGACATATACCATGAACATCTATGGGTAAATGTTTATTCTTAATAAAGTAAAGGTAAATGCTTTTGACAATATGGCGAATATTTATTTAGGTTACTTTTTAATGGGTAATAAATGTATTTGTCTTCATTGAATGAGTGTCATAAAGTATTCTTTGATGATCTTACCCCACGATTTCAAGTGGTGAATGTACAGTTCCAGTTCTACATTCAGATATACCTTATTCTTTAAGTATGGTTAGCAGTTCAGACTCAGCGAATCCAAAGCTTTTGACGCAGCACGAATTAGTTGATCTGCCGAGAGACCTCGATGTTACGAAAGAAAGATCTGAGCTGCTCGAATCTCACTTAAGAGATAGAAGTTTATTAGAAAAACATTTAAAACAACGGTATACTATCACCGGAATAACCCATATTCATATTTTTATGCAACCAAAGACAATATATGTGACCTGCTCCACGAAAAAGGATCTCTGCGCCGAAAAGAAATTATTGAGAAAAACGTGTTTGAAAAAAGCGCTTCGTTTTTCCGTGTTTTGCGCATGGTTATGCAACTCTTCTTTCAACCTGATCATCTGACGATGTATTTCGACTCTCTGGTACTTTGTACGATGTTCACTATGCAGTGTTGCTCCGAAGCCACAAAAACCGATGAAGAAGAAGTCAGCGAAATCCGGAGAATTTACATCAACCGAAAACAAGGCAGTCACCAAAAAAATAAGAACCAAAAAAAAACTGACTGAAAACAAAACTGAGACTACTAAAAAATCTGTAGCAAAAGTGGAAAAACTCCCTAAGAAGACAGCTGCAGTTGAAAAAGCTCAAGCTGATGTGAAAACCAGAAACAAAGACGGAGATAAACAATCTATAAAGAAACGTGCTACAATGGTGAATAAATCGGAGATTAAAATAACAAAAAAAAAAAAAACTGGAAGAACTTCCTAAAAAAAATCAGACAAAAGTGAAAAGCAGCAAAATACAGAAAAACCACCAAAAAAGCGTGTTAGGAGTAAAAAAGAGTAAAATTTTGATATTTTTGTAATTTTGTACCTTTGATATTGAACTTTTTTTTAAATTTCAAATATTATATATATTATCTGTTTGTATCGCATTTTCAATTTTTTCATTAATTATGTTCATCTTTACAGGTGATTTGTAAAAAACTAAAAGACATAGAAACTTGCGGTTTGCAGCATTTGAAAGAGCGTTTTTTTTTTCCTATAATCACTCAAAAAGTAAAAAAAAAATTTTTCGGCGCAGAGGTCCCTTTTCGTGGAGCAAGTCACATATGCTTTTTTACGATATAAGTGGACTTCTTGAAAAGATTAATTTTCGATAGTAGCAAAGAAAGTCTTAAAGCAGTTTTACTACAGAATAACAATAAGAAGCCATCAATAAGCATCGTATACGCTGTAAATATGAATGAATCATATAAAACCATGGCCAATTTATTAAAAAATATAAAAAAAATAAAAAAATATATAAACTATCAAAAGCTCTATTGGAAAGTTTTTGTTATATTGACAGGTGAGCAAGGCGGTTACACCCAGAAATGCTGTTTACTCCGTCTTTGGGATAGACGAGATCGAAACATGCATTATGCAAAGAAAGATTGGCCGACAAGAACCAACAGCACAGAAGGCGTTCACAATGTAAAACATGCTGCCCAAATCAAATAGAAGAATGTGAATATGCCACCATTACATATCAAGTTTGGATTAGTAAAAAATTTTGTTTAGGCACTAGACAAAAATCTTTCCATGGGAAAAATTTATGAAGCCCTACTTTTAAGACATTTTATCATCTGATGAGAGAGGAACTCAGCAGAGTCCAGATTATGAAAAAATCATTCGTGATTTATGTATGTATGCATTGGGTATACATCTATATATCCGTGGTCACAAGCGATAACCGCCTAAGTCAACTTAAGAACGATTTGAGTTATGTATGCTATCATATTCTAATAATAACGCTTTATATTTACGTGAAATCCCCATTTCTCTAAAACTGTTTTTTAAAAAGTTGTTAATGAAAACATACTGACCTAAGTCATAATTAAGCCCCAAAAAGTTATTTGTCTCGAAAGCATGACTTTCGAATTAGGCGGTTAATGCTTGTGACTACAGATATATGCACATGTTCTGTTACATATAAATATTTTTCACTATTTTTAGTTTTTTATGTAAAATTTTATGGGAGAATATTTGAATTTTCGCACGTCATTACTCAAATATTTAGTCTAGGGGCTCCAAGTACAATACCAAACTGCTGCAGATTATACCGAACATATTAAGACTAAGTAGTGCTACCAATCGAGCTATTGAGGACAGGGTAAGCATTTCAGCAGACAGACAGCCAGATAGACAGATAGACGGACATGACCAGATCTACTTCTCTTTTTATAAGGCTCAGGATTATATATATGTAAAGTTTATGGGGCCTCCGGAATTTATTTCGATGACGGACGGAATGAAAATGTATAATTTCTGCCGAAAATTACGCATTTGTATTTTTTCGCGGCAAAACTTGATGAACTTATCGATGAGCAGGGTGAATGATTTCACCAACAACTTAAGCCCATGGAACAACGTTATCAGGGTTTATGGAACGAAAATACGATGGAAGACTTTATTTGGTTCCTTATAAGGAAATCAAAACCTGAAGTTCAAAGTAGACAAAACAAAAGTTGAAATAAAATTTATATTATTTATTTAACTTTTGTAAAATTCTAAATTTAACGTCAAAACCAGGTACCTTCACTTTATTAAGAAGAAAATCAACATTTACCCATAGAAATTCATGGTATATTGCTTGCTTTATTTGTAGTGTATGTAGCTTTATTATTTAGGGAAAAAAGATTCATGTTTTGCCATTTTAGATTTTTTATGAATTTAAGAATAAAATTAAAAATGCTTAAATTTTCCGCAAAAAACAATTGAAATTCCATCACTTCTTTCTGAATAACCCCGAAACTGTATTACTTAGCTTTACTAGACGCAATTCAAATTAAAATTTTTTGATGTCTTTTATAACAAAACGGGTCAAGTTGTTCTCAAGTTATCATCAAATCTGTAGTGCATTCTCTTTAAAAATCCCAAATTTTCATTTTATTCTTAAAAGTTATTTTGAAAAAAAAAAAATATTACGATAGTGTTAATTGTTGCTATACCGAATCTTTGATACCCCCACCCGTGTTCTAAATATAATAATATAACCAAAGTTTTCAACACTTGAAAGGTAAGAAAGGCCAGTAGTGCGATTCAGTATCGTTAAAAAATCGTTAAAAAAGAAAACAACAAAATTATCGATTTTGGTATTCAGTAAAATGTTTAAACGATATTCGCTATTGTTAAAGTCAGCTGTTGTTGTTATCTAAACGACAACCATTTTTGTGTTGTTTATTAAATCCATAAAAAGTTAAATTTTTAGATTATACATAAATAAAAAACACAAAATAGTGAACATATTTTGCTTTTATATAAAACTTTTTATATAGATAAAAAAATTAAATAGCATATTCAATTCATTATTTTATTTGCAAATAAATAAACAAAAATATTAATAAAAAAAATAAAGAAATTAAACATAAACATAAAATCATCCTGTCACACACGAAGTGATTTGTTTTTTTCTATTCTTCTTTGTGTTTTTCGCTTATTTTAACAGAGATGCCACTCGTTTACAATTTAAATAAATAGAAAAATAGATTTGTCGACTGTCGTTAAGGTGTACTTAGTGAATCACTTAATCCTTAGTGCAAACAACAATAGCTGTCGATATATTTTGCGCTTACAGAATCGCACTACAAATTTCAAAATATAATGACTAGATTTTGTACAATGGCGTTTTTGTGTAATCCCAAAAATTTTCTTTTTTCGTTTATGCTGACAACTCTATATAGAATAATGGACAAATTTGTATAGAACTATGTTAAGTTAGCTGGCTAGTCCGCTTAAAAGCAGCACCACTCAGAGGACATATGGCCCATTGTGATACGCATGTAAAAAGCTAGTCCATGTTATTTAATTTCATTTAATTTGGAAGTTATATTCACAGCATTTACATGACTAAAAATATGTGCTCAATTTAGATAAACACGAATCTTTCTCTCTCCGCCCCAATCACACGTGCTGATTAGAAGTTTAACCGGGTTAGTATCGAAATATATTCCAAATAATTCACAAGGGATAATAGGCGGGCGAGTGGGGTTAGTATTAAACTAGTTTTCTATACGGCTTACGAGAATAGTAGGCAGGTAATTCGGGCTGGTATTAAAACAACAACCCACTTATGAAACTGGAAGATGACCGGGCAACTAGATTCAAGCTTACTAACACTACAAAACTTTAAAGTTAATTTGAAATAATTTAGTGAGTATTGTAAGATATTTAATATAGAAAAAAAGTAATGTGTTAGGTATGGAAAAAAAGATTAACGGCACGTTACAGATGTTGCAGAATCTTCCTCGTCCATATCCATACAGCTCCTACAGAAGGACATATATGCGTTCGGCTATTTGCCCTATTACACAGTAAACAGTGGGAATTCTTTCAAGTAGGCTCATTCTTCCTTTTCCAAATATCTCTACGATATTCTGCCAGAAGTAAATTGTGTCCATCTTGTCCTCCATTTAAGCTCATCTGCCACCCCGATAATATTCGATAGCTAAGGTATATGGATTGAAATATCAGTATCAATTGTCCACTCCGCCGATTCGAAGCACTTTCGTGCACACTCGATTCCGAGGCTTTGCGAGCATCACGGCCGTCTACGAAAATATTAATTGTTGATGAATCTATATCCTCTTCCGCAATTATTTTCGTTGCTAATAGAATTGCATAAATATCGAGCTGAAAACACTACATTCGACAGTAAGTCTACGACCAATGCTGATCAATATATGACTGTCCGGAGGATTGTGTTGTCCCTAAGATTTTCGCTCCAGACCACATGAATATAATGAATTCATTGAATTCGTCATAATTCCAGCTCACCTGTGGTGTAGATCCACTAGGCCTGGTGGTGCCTAGGCAGGTCAATTTCTGTACCGTCACGAGTTTTGATAGTGGAACTTTAACGTGCAATACCTTCCACCGCACCAGAATAACATGTACTTTTTGTACGACCGAACCCCGCCTCACACTTACTTACCCCGCCCGACCGAGGGGACATACCCCCTAAGCGTGGGGACCGCGTACACACCAGGGTCCAAACCCCGGCGGATTCCAAGAGCTGGCAAATAAATTGTGTGGTCGTAAATCAGCTGCAGACCATGTCATCAGTTGATATTAGTAATAGACAAACTTAAACAACATAAAAAACAAAAAGCAGTTAATTAAGGTATTCAATTATATCGCGCTTTACTTTCAATACATTACAATTAAAATCAACGAAATTGTGTAACACATTATAATCATGACAAATTCTGCGGAAAGGACAAGAATTAGCATAATTAGTCCTAAAATAGTACAAATGTAGCGGATTAAAATGTCTTGTGAATATACAAAAATGTTAAAATTTAAATTTCATAAAAGAAACTCCGCGTCAACGTCACCATTCGCAAAGTTGAAAGCAAAGGTGACACCCAACATGATCCTCCTACTCTCAAGAGTTGGAAGTCTGATAAACTTTAGTCAATTAGTATATGATGGTAAGTCATCATAACTCCAACCTAAACTACTCCACCTAAACCAAAAACTTTTTCCGCACTGACTCAATTGCATTGGCGTGAAACTGATATGGATTCCATATTATTGACATACGGATCTGAAAACTCCTACTCTACCAAGAGTAGATCTTGCCTTATTAACAATCATACTAATATGACCAATGAAATCCTATCCGTAAGTACGCCAAGATTATAGTAAGTCTTATAATCGCCGTCTATACCTAAGACCCCATCTATTAACAAGAGATTTCTTTCAGATGTAAAAAGCACATGATGCATTCTTAGTCATTTCCTCTGTATTCCTTGCATAAGCATATACGGAACTAACTGCGTCCAACATTATCTTTGACAATCATTGTGCCCACATCAAAGGAAAATCAGTAGACTGTATCAGGAATCGAAGTTAAATATATCATATCGTCTTAATGATGATTGCAGCTTTCTTCAAATAAAATTTATGCGATTTCAACGCTGCCCATATACAGATGTGATATTATTTTTTTCGCTGATAGTCCAGCAACTTTAATGGCTTTAAATATAAGGTCTCAGACTTTCAATGCTGTCACAGAGAGCTTAGTCCTTTCGAAATACGGACCATAAACCCATTGACATTGTTGGCGTTTATTAAAGCATCACAATGGGGAGCTAAATTACAAACACAGAAAAGGGGAATTAAAAACGGATAAGAGGAAGCTTATCGAAAATCTACTAATAATGTCAATATAACACAAGTAAGAATGTTAAATCGGCTATGCCGAATCTTTGATACTTTCCACCTGGGTTTTACGTTTGTATTAATATCTGAACTTATTGCACTATTTATAGTAAATGTAAACCAAATATTTATTCCAACAAACACACATAATTTTGAAAATTTTTTATTTTAGGTCACATCCTGGTACAATGATGCCCGATTTACCAAATACCAACCTGATCGAAATACTGACAAATAATATTATCCTAACTTTGCCCAGATAAATGGTTTATTTTGTGAATGAGCATGATATTTACAGACAGACGGATGGACAGACAGGCGGATGTCGCTATATTGACTCAAGTTGTAGGGATCAAGAACATGTATACTTTATGGGGTCGCACAGTGGCTGTAAATATAACAACTTTCAAATCAGCACCATCTCAAATTGACAACAACAATTGGAATCGAGAAATTAAAATTTAATTTAAATAGTGAGAATACAAATATATCTATAATCGTAATATTTTTGAGGATAGAGGACATTTTACTTTATCGAAAATCCATTCACAATTTTCTGGACCCATTTCCATGCAAATTTTTAAACTTTGTACCGGCGCACAGTGGACCATATTTTGAGAAGGCGGCCAAAAATCATTTTTTTTTTTTGTTACCGATTTTAAAGTTATGTTATTCATTTGAAAGTAAATACTAGTAAACCTCGGAAGCCAAAAAAATTGCGACTCTATCTCAACTATATCACAGCGAACAGGGTCTTCGAAAATGGGCTTTCTCAGTATTTTGCTAAAATTAAAAATTTCTTTGTAAATTTTTATTTTTGAATGACTGTAACTTTTTTGATTTAAAAAATTTTGAAGTGGAATAAATTTCGTATAATTTTGTGGCTTCCATACTATTAATGTTAAAAATGTAAAATCACTGAGTCGTTCCGAAATTCAAAAAAAAAAAATTAAATAAAGGTCCAAATTTTCCGAAAATATCCTACTTGATAGAGCAAAACTCCTGCCAGTCAAAAGCAGTCAGAAAAAATCTTGCACTCTTCTATAGTCCGAACCCTCCCCTATACTCCTATACCCCATTATACACCCGCCAGTTTCCGCCCGTGTGCACCAGAACAATTTTTCTGACCCAAGGTTAGATATTTTCTGCAAAATTTATGAATACAAAAGATGTCCACTATGTGGTTAGGATATATTAAGTTTGAGGTGATGTTTGTAACTGCCAAAAATATTGGACCTTTATCCATCTTTTATTATACGGATAGACTCAAAAACACTTTCTGAGTCGATTAAACGATGTCCGTCCGTCCGTCTGAGTGTTATGAATACAAAAGTTGGTCGTACCGGTGCACCGCGGTGTATTTTTTTGCGTGTCGGTAGAGTTGTCAGGAGTTGTTATATACTTATAAAAAAGGGCTGAGATATAATGCGCTTAATTGTTACAGGTACATTTACATAGGTATCTTTCAAGAACATTAATAGTTTGAATTAGAGTTACATAGTTTAAATACCTGACAAAATGGGAAACAATTTAAATAACAGGTAAATGGTAAAAAAAAAACTATTGCGACATAGCCCTTTAAGATATGAGAAGGTATGCTTCACCTTTTAAAAGGGGTTAGGGTGCGGGTTTTTTATGCTTCTAAAAGTGGTAATAAAAGATAAAAATTTTTATTTTACATAATTGCAAGAAAGAGTATTTATAATAATGTTTCCACAATTATTATTCATTACAATTTGTGCAATGGCTAAGTACTGTTACAGAGATCTGGCAGATATTTATTTTCAACGAAATGATGTAGATGATGTAATTTTGCACGTAGTGAGCAACGACTTCTCTAAGAATTGTAACCTAGAAGACATTGAAATGTACAAAGGAAAAATTACTAATTTTTCATCGAATTTGAAAAGACGGTACATTGAATGTTCTCATAGCAAGCCAAAGATGTACAAACGTCACCAAGACTGGTGAATAAAGGAACTTATTTTTGAGAGTGCATCTACAACTGCCAACGAAAGTGGAAAAAAGGGTCGACCAGCAAAACCAATTGACGGATGCAGTGAAAGATCTTGAAGGCGCAAGCTGGAGAATATCAATGAAGAAATTTCTCAAAGAATTATTAAAGATTAATTTTTGCACCAAATTCAACCAAACCAAAATAAAAAAAATAAAATTGAAATAATTGAAAAAATAGTAGAAGCGAGCCCAAGGCGCACAAAGAGGATTTTAAAAAGCATTCCTACACCAATTGAAGATAAGAAATTTACGCCGGAAGAAGCTTTCGCCCTATTTTTGGATTTGAAATTGACCAAAAATCAATAAAAGGAATTGCGGAAGCGAACCAATGAAAAGAATTGTGGGATTTTTCCAGAGTATCGAGATTTAGTTTCTGCCAAAAAAGAATGCTTACCTTCACAATCTGCTATTAGTGTCACTTCAACATCAGCAGAAATAAAATTGCAAGATCTCCTTGAACATACTGCAGAACGATTGCTAAATACGCTTGATACTAATCATTTAAAAAAATTGGTAATGGCAGCATTACTTTAATTTCTAAATGGATCCTCTGGTCAGAAACAATACAAGCAATTTAATGCCGAAAATTCATCAGATGCTAATTTATTTATGGTATCTTTCGTTCCATTGCGCTTAACAAAAAGGTATAGCGTCTTAGAGCCGTCAACTAGTAGAGCAACAGAAATTGATATATGGAAAAATGAAATTCCTGCTTCAACAAAGTATTGCAGACCAATAAAATTTGCATTCAAAAAGGAAACCTGAAGAAGTTCAAAAAATAAAAGATCAAATTAAGGAACTTCAACCAGTAATATTTAAATTTGATGGCCAAGACATTGAAGTACATTTTAAAATGTGTCTCACAATGATTGATGGAAAAGTTGCACAAGCTTTAACTGGAACAAAGTCAACGTCAAGCTGCATTATATGCCAAAGACATCAAGTCAATTAAGCCAACCCCCACCAGAAGACGATAGTTTTAAGGAAGCCTACGAATTTGGAATGTCCCCTCTTCATGCTAGAATACGTTTCATGGAGCATATTCTTAAATTGGGTTATGATTTGGAATTTGGTCCGTTAGGCGAAACAATAAGAAAAAAAAAAGAAAATGAAGAAAAAAGAAGGCAAAAAAAAAACAAATTCAACAAAAATATCTACAGCTAGGCCTCGTAATCGACCAACCAAAACAAGGGGAAGGAAACACAAATGATGGAAATACTGCAAGGAGATTTTTTCCCGATCCGGAAACTGCAGCATCTATCACAGGTGTGGATCATGAATTAATAAGACGATTCAAAATCATATTACAAGTTCTAGCATGCAGCAGAAAGATAAATGCAAAAAAATTTGGAGAGTACGCCAATAAAACAGCTATACTTTATAATGAAAAATACTCTTGGAGTTATATGCCATCCACAGTTCATAAAATTTTGTACCATGGGGAACAAATAATTCAAAACGATATGCTACCAATAGGAGATCTATCTGAAGAAGCACAAGAAAAAAGGAACAAAGACTGACTACAGATTCTTTCGCGAGCACAACACAAGGAAAATGTCCAGATGTTGCACTAATGAACGCCTTAGCACTATTTTGTTATGCACTTCAGATCCATATATGTCCAACATTCGTCAAAAATGGAAAACTACCTCTATTGAATTAGACGAAGAAGCTAAATAACTTGTAGAAGGTGAAAATCAATGCTATTTAGAAGAAATTTTTACTAAAATTGGTCGATTTAAAGTACTTTTTCATTACACTAACAATAAGTTACACTTTTTTTTATATAGTTAAAAAATTTTCTTGATTTAAAAATTTATATATTTTGTAAATTTACAATAAAAATTGTTATATTTCAAAAATTTACCATAAAAATTGATATAGAAATATTTAAAAAGACAATAAAAAAAAAATTTAACTAAAGCAAAAAACATAAGAGTTTTTCGTTTTGTTAGTTTTATCGTCATTTTTCAGACATATTGCAATTACTACTGTAATTAATATGCAATTTTTTTTTTTCATTGAAACTTCTCTATCTTGAACCAATATAAGGTAACTTTTATGTTCGCTGCTTAATAAATTATATTTCAACTGGGGATCTTTCAAATAAAAAAAAAACAACCTTTGACCCTTGTGCACATTAGGACTAAAAAGTTTACGGGAGCCAAAGTTGGCATTTTCAGCAAAAAAATTAACTTAAAAAGTTGTTAAAAAGTATTAATTGTAAAATTAACTGAAAAAATAAGACATTATATTAAAAAAAAAAACCTTTTTTTACCTTTTAACACCACTTTTGTACTAAAATTCAACTACAAATGAAAATGTATTTTAAACCCTCCGTAACTTTTTTAATTTTCGGTCGAGAATTACGTTTTATAGCAAAACTTAAAGGCTAAAGTCTCACCTACCAAACAAAATAAAAACCGCATATCAAAATTCCAATCCAATCAAATGTTATAGATTTTTGACCGCCTCCTCGTCAAATGGTCCACTGTGCGGCGTATGGATTTACGGATTTTAGTGTATGTAATACAAATTACATTAGAGGTCAAATTCGGGTGCAGTGCTTTCAATTGTAATATATAAAAAGTACTTTAAATATGAAAATAAGTCTACTTCTTAGTTAAAAATTAAATAATCTAGTAATTGCAATTAATCATTATTACTTCGATTCATATTTGGATCATCTTTTTATTCATTTTCAATTAGACCTAATTCGTTCAGCTTGTCTTCCGTTTTTTTATTTTATCATCCTTCATTGTTTTGGATTATCAATGCAAACAATTGTGTATCATTCGTTGATCATTAATTTGAAACAAATAATAATAACGATGATTTGACACGCGATAAGGCGCGAGCAAATGACGCGTTCTAAACAAAACTTTACTTTGCATAATATTAAAAATACCGACACCAACCAGCAACAACACAAAAATTAGAGTCGAAAAAAATCGAAATGTAGAAAAAAAAACAAGGAAATTAAAATAAAATTTATGAGTTTAACTGAACAAACACCTTTGTTGGTGGATTATTTCTCTTTTTTTGTTGTTGTTTGTTTGTTACCATTTGTAGCAGACACAAACAAATCAACCACTGACCTTAAAAGCAAACTGTATGCAAGAGTTTTAGTACATTTAACACTAGACTGCCCCAGGACGTCATTTTGACTGCTTTTTAATTTCAATTAGAAAAAAAAAATATGTATATAATGACACAATTTCTTAGAATTTTATGACTTTTTGTACAACATACTAATAATTGTTGTAACCTCCCCCGTCCTTTATTTCAGGTACGTGTTATAAATATATTGCCCAAAGGCCGTCATTTTGACTGCTTGTGAAATTTTGAATAATCAAATGACTTTTATTATTGAATTAAGGATATTTCTTATATGAACCAGTTCGGCTCTGTATTGAACTAACAGTTTTAATTTTTTTTTCGATCACCGCCACATGATAACATACAAGTACATGATAAATTGTCAATATTTGATAAGTTGCAGTTGTTCAATGAGCTAAACTAGTACTTGTTATTCGAATCTTTATGCAGTGATACTTGTTCTAATAAGAAATATCGAACAGCAGCGAGAAATTGGAAAAGCTAAAGAAAACAAGTAAGAGTGTTAAATTCGGCTGTGCCGAATCTTTGATACCCTCCACCTCGGTTTGAGTATTGATACTAAATGTAAACTAAATATTGGAAAAAGTAAACAATTTGTTAAACTTAATAGCAAATTATTTCAGAAAATTCTTTGGGTTGGTTTTTGTCTTTTCTATTATTTCGGTGTTTGCTTTTTGGTCATTGTGGGTGCTGATCGGCATGCATTTAGGTTATATACCTATATGCATTCGTTTCCGGTTATATGACATAACTTCTCGTTTATTTTAGTTTTTGCTAATTAAATAGCTCGCCCTAACCTCCATTACAAAGGTGATGGTTGTGTAGAGTGGCTATATGCATTAAATCGTGCTAATTGGAGATGGCTGTATAGTTTCTTTTAACTGGCCAAATATTTCTTCATTGTGGCCATATAGGTCGGATGGAGTAACAAATAATAACCAAAAAAAAAACTCTCAACTTTTTTATTAAAATATTGCCATATTTCGAAAACATGGAGAATAAATTTATAATAATAAATAATCAAATTAGGGATGCCAAACGCAAAAAACCAAATGTCCCAAATATTCATCCAAAAACAATTGTGAAAATTTATATATAAATAACATTCTCATCAAATTGCGTTTATTTATGTAAAAGTTTTTAAGTTCGCAATTCTTAAATATCATTTGACGTTTTCTAAAATTCATTGAAATTAATTTAATGTTTTCTGTAGTGTGATTCTGTAAATTTCAACGATCCGACAATCGCAAAATATATCGACAGCTATTGTTGTTTGCACTAAGGATTAAGTGATTCACTAAGTACATACATCTTAACGACAGTCGACAAATCTATTTTTCTATTTATTTAAATTGTAAACGAGTGGCATCTCCGTCAAAATAAGCGAAAAACACAGAGAATAGAAAAAAACAAATTACTTCGTGTTTGACAGGATGATTTTATGTTTATGTTTAATATCTTTATTTTGTTTACTAATATTTCTGTGTATTTATTTGAAAATGAAATAATGAATTGAATATTTTATTTAATTTTTTTATTTATATAAAAAAGTTTTTTAATAAAAGCAAAATATTTTCACTATTTTATGATTTTTATTTATGTATGGCGACATTTCAACTTAAAAATTTAAGTTTTTATCGATTGAATAAACAACACAAAAACGGTTGTCGTTTAGACAACAACAAAAGCTGAGTTTAACAATAGCGAATATCGTTTAAAAATTTTACTGATAATTTTGCAATTTTCTTTTTTTAACGATTCGACTATCGTTAAAAGAAGTTACTTAATCGCGGTACTGAAAAGTTATTAATTTCCCCTGAATGGCAATATTTTTTTTAAATGTAAACATTTTTTAAATGTAAACATATTTGGTGTTTTTTTTCAGAATTTCAATTTGTGTTTAACGAATAAAATTTATATATTAAAGATAAATTATTATTTCCGACGTTTTGATATAATTTTCTGAAATTCAATTAATATTTTCTAATTTATAATTGGAAATTTTAATTTCAGTTTTTATAATTGATATTTTCTAAAATTTGAATGGAAAATTTAAAAAGTGAAATTTTGTATTTATGTGAATAATAATGCTTTAGTAATTATAAACAATTTTTAAAAATTAGATGTAATCGCAATCAGATATTTTATAGGTAAAGCAGAATAATAATTCTATATCACTATGTAGAACTTTTTTAAAAGCAAAAAACTCATTAATAACTTGGTAACTCTATTTTGTAAAGACAACAAAAAGTTAATATGCCAAACTTATGTTCATATTTGTAAAAGAATAATCAAAAAACGTATGAAATAAAAGACCAGCCCGTGTATACTCTTAACATTGTTCTGTATGATATCTAGTTAAAAATATTGACATTCATGATAAAATAGAAATAACTATTGTAAAGCTAATTAGAACAAAAATTGTGGCGCCATCTACTGTGACATAGTCACGCTGAGCAAAATGAACTGACACTCTGGTAATGCAAAATAAATGTATTTTCCCCACAACAAAATATTGCAGAATTTTATGAAAATAAAATAATATACCGATTTATTTCTAACATGCAGTTGTTATGGATATACATATATAGAATATAAGTATATTATTTGTATTATTTAATATGTTTATGTATGTATATGTAAATATTACACACAAAAAATACAACATCAAACGTTATTTTTGTTTTTTTCTCTTTAAATAAATTTATACATAAAATTTGTTTTGCTAAATTTACATTGTTTTTTTTTTATAAACAACTAGGTGTTTTAGCATTATATGCTTTAGATGTTGGTGAATTTTTACTCCCTTTATATTAACTCGTAGTGTCTGCTTGTCGAAAAAATTTTGGATCGATTTTAATCCCTTTCCCGTGACCCATTCGATCTGAAATTTTGCAGGCAGGCTCGTGGTAAAATGACAGAAATGATCTAACAAATTTTTCTACCAGATTTAATAAAAAAAAAATGTACAAAGGGTTAGTTTTTATTATATTATTACCACAACGATCACAATAACAACAAGTTCAGCTATGACAACAACACATTTAGAATAACAACAAGAACAATATAGAAACATCATATTTTTCAATTTTTTTTTTTTTCTTTTTCAGAGATTTCCCTGGACCGGTTCCACCGAGTTTAATGATTTTTGAAACAGAAATCTTCGCATGAATTTGGTGAATCATTCTCAATAAAAATGGTCACTGTAGCTGCACTATTGAGGGCGTGATCGTGACAAGAACAACATAGAAAATTATATTTTTTCAAGACTTTTTTTAGTTCTTCATTCAAATCTCGGGCCCTAATCGACCGATTTGGACGATTTTAAATAGCAAACTTCTCAGGATGTTAGTGAATCATTTTTTATGTCAACGAGCATCCTAGCTGCCCGATTGATGCCGTGATCGTGATTTCCACAGACGGACAGACGGACATCGCTATATCAACTCCGGTTGTTATAAGGATCACAAATATATATATTTTATGGGGTCCAAAAATTGTTTTCTAATTATTACAAACGGAATGACAAACTTATATATACCCTCTGCACACTGGCGTGGAGGGTATAAAAAGTGAAACAAACAAATTTTCTTTACACATTAGTTATTCTTACACAATACAGTCATTTGGACTGCTTTTGCTATACTAGTTTCAGTCTTTATAGTGTTAAAAAGAATCCGCTCATATATTATAGCGTGCTGTTTGCTACTTCACTAAGTACCGCATATATGCGTTCGTTTTTTTTTAAGGCGCGTTAATATTAACGATATACGTCCTGCTGTGATGCATCAACAACAACAACCATATTAAGTGTACCCTCAGACATTATTGTCATTCTCTTATTGTAACAACTATCATCACCATCACCATCACCATCGTCGACATGAACCGTGGCGCTTATTGTTTGTAATGATAATATAATTACCCTTAAACTAACCATATCGAATAGCAATTGTATATCTCTTATTCATCTGTCTGTCTGTCTGTCTGTCTGTCTGTATCAGCCTAAATCAAATAACTGTTATAGACTCGCTTCAAACAAATCATGATGATGATAATAACGAGTTAATTTATGACTTCTCATGACGAAAAAAACAGATAATAATTTAACAGTGACAATAACTTATAAATATAATAATTTATTTGTGGAACAGCTTCCGTTATGACCGTTTTAAATATTGTTATTCAAACTTAAGCAATTTGCAAAAATCATAAACATGGAAAAGAAGAAAATTCTGCACCCTAGAAAAATAGTTTTTGTTAAATAAGATCCTATAATATTATATAACTGGAAAAAATTCAGCAATTTATTTAAATATTGTATAAATTCTTTAACCAGTAACATTTTTCCGGCATACCTCATATTATGAATATGTTTTATGAAGATTGCCAAATTCCCGGCAATAATTTTATCTCGAAATTCTGATTTTTTGTGAATATTTTCTTTCCTAAAATTTATTTCTAAATTTGTAAAAAAAAAAAAATCGGAACTGCTCGAAAATTGTTTGAACCAAGTCAGACAAGTCCTTAAAGTCCTTGATACTTTAACCCTTTGACGACAAGACTTTTTTGGCTGAAGAGATTTGATTTTTTTTTTTAATTTTCTTAATCCTTAGCCATACGATATGAATGTCAAAAAAATTTGACCCTCCACTCCTCTCCTTCCTCCTCAAAACACTTGGCATATATAGTTGCCTATGGGTTGAAACGGAATTTTTTACAAAAAAAATATATATGAAATTTTGTTTATGTTTTGAAAGATTTTTTTATTAATTCATTAGAAAAGTAGAAAATATTAAGTTTAATTCAAAAATAATATATTAGTCTTGTTTATGATAAATATTGAAGCATTCTCGTGAAGTTGTGAAGCAAAAAAATACATTACATACTTCACAAAGCACATTTGTAAGGCTATATTTGCCACTTGCTGCGCAATGTGCACATCTTTTCCAGTTCTCCTTTTTTTCCATTTTGTGAATACTTTTTGGTTTTAATATCGAGCGACTTCCGACTTTTGTAGACTCTGATGAAAATCTCTGACGAGAAGAAAAGTCATTTATAAGTTCTTGAGCCAAAGCAGAACGGAGTTCCAGAGAATTTACTTTATTTGGGACGCTGCTATTTTCCGAAATCTGTGAATATATGATATAGCTGTTGTGGACCATAAGTTCGAATAAATCAAAAAACAACCTGATATAAAGGCGCCATTTGCTTCGGCGATCGTACTCGTAATACACTTTTTTTGATCCATCAGATCCACCCCACCCATTCCTTTATTATAATGTCGAATAACACCAGGACATTTCACATCAATTTTGTCAGCTTGTCCTTCAGTGCGGCGTTTGACTTGAAGAACTTCGGTCGGGTCTATGAAGTTTGAGGCAAGGTAAACAGGACGATTGTCCATCCACTTCACAACCGAAATTCCATTTGCTACAAAATAGCTAATATCTCCTTATTTCATTTCTTTATCAGTCGGAAATTTTTCAGGAACATTTTTCCAATTGCTCCGAATTGCTCCACAGGCCATTACATCATTTTCTTGGAGAATACGCATCACATTTATACTGGTAAAAAAGTTATCAAAATACACTTGGACTCCTTTTTGTGCGAGCGGTTCAGAGAACTGGAGCACAACACTTTCACCAAGACGATGCTCAACAAATTGCTTTTTGCCAGTGTATATGTCCATGGCATACAAAAATCCTGTTTCAGCATCACATAGACACCATAATTTGAAACCCCAGGATACTGGTTTATCCTTCATGTATTGCTTCATGGAGTTATGGCCCTTGAACTTAATAATCCATTGGGTCCTAAATTTAGGAACGGGAAACACAAATTTGATTGGCAGGTCGCAAATATGAATATATTTTGATGAAATTTGGTATTTGATCTTCTATCGGCCATGGGATGAACGCTATTGAAATTGGTGAGAATCGGTCCATGTTCAGACCTAGCCCCCATACAAATGACCCCTATGAAATCAACATATATTGCCATAAGATCCAAATTATCATACAAATCTTAGTGAAATTGGGTTTGTATGTGTTTCTTACATTCATTAATCAGTAGTCCAAAAATGATCCCTATTGGACAACTCTTAGTCATAGGCCCCATATAGAGCTACTTCCCGATCTTCACTTAAATCTATCAAAAAACGAAAATATTGCACTGATTCTTCTCAAATTTTGTTTGTATATATTTTTGCAAAATACAAGAGACTTTACCAAACATGGTCAGGAACGGTCCATTTTTGGGCCTAGTCCCCATATAGATATAGCATCCGATATGAACTTTTTCATATCTGCAGCTAAAAAAATTAATAAAAATCCCACTCAAATTTGGTTTATGCTTATTTACTTTATCCAGTTAGTTGAGCCTGAGAGATAGGGTCTCTAAACGCATGGTATAGGGTATCATATAGTCGGTCTAGACCGACTATAATTTTCTTACTTGTTTTTAAATCTAGTAGGCTTTGCTTTTTTTTTTTCAATAATTCCCTGAATAAGAAATTTTTCGAACATTTGTGGTAAAATAGTATAATTTGTTGGTGAAAGTTTAGTCAGTTTTTTGAAGAAGTGTGATCAAGTTATAAATATTTTCAGTGATAAATTTATGTACGGTAAGACGTTTTTATATTTATATTTGGAAAAAAAATTAATATTGTGTGTATTGTGAAGTGCAGATAAAATGAGTGCTTCGTCCAGAAGAAATGGAATAAATTTTGTTATGTGACAACAGTGATGAAGAGGCTGATGGACGAGGAAGATATAGTATTTTTGGAGAACGATATGGAGGAAAACAAAACGGATGAGGTGGTTGAAGTCGTCATTGAGGGTTCAAAGGAAGGAGAAATGCAGCCAATGAAAAAATCCCGAATGGATCGCACTGCGGAAGAATCAATACCAGCAACTTCAAATGCATCTGGTACCACTATAGTGATTCCACCGCAAACAGTGTACCGGTTTACTCAACCACTTCACTATACCCCACCAACTTTCACTGGATTAGGAAAGGAGTGTAACTATGCCCACTCTCATGTACTCAAACCAACTTTTCCTCAATATAAAGAAATCCCCCCGGCATTTGAAGTTTTCAATGCTGTTTGTAGTTTTGAAGGTAAGTTTTATTAAAAATTTAATATTTAAGCTGCGTCAACATATATTATTGTTTTATAGAATTTTGTGAAAATGTCGTTATACAGTCGAATCTGTACGCGCCCCATAAGGGACGATTATTTCATTTGAGTACAACTGAGTTCAAGGCCTATTTAGGTATCATTATACACATGAGCTTGGTGAAACTTCCAAGCATTCGATTGTATTGATCAACAGACCCTACCTTTCATCAATCTCAAGTAGCAGATATTATGACTCGTAAGCGATTTGAGGATATCATAGCGAACCTCCACTTCACCGATAACAATACAGCAGATAGTAGCGATCGCGCAAATAAAGTTCGGTCACTATTTGATCACATAAATAAGGTAATGCCTGAGGCATACACATACTCCAAAAGACTATCTATAGACGAACACATGGTTAATATGTTTGCCTATGGTCGTCAAAGGGTTAAGGAACAAAAACAAAAGTATGGTTTTAAATACCACGAAATGCAAACAATTAAATAAATAAACAAAGCGAAAATCCGAAAATGGTTCCTTGTGCTAAATTAACGCATGTTAAATTTCATGAAGGCTAATTAGAATTTCAGATTTTGATTAAATCTGGAAAACACAAACACTTTGGATCCTGTAGGCATTTAATTTTTGAACTAATCAGAATATTTCGTTTAACAATAATTTTATCTTTCGTTGAAGAAAGGAATTTAAGAAAAATCTTGGTTAATCTTTTGTATTTTTGTCTGTTTGTTTATTTATAAGTACCCGTTTTATAGGATCGATGTTTTTGAAATATTCACAGCAGCTTATTGCCTAGCCGGAGTTAAAAATAGGCCATTGCTATATCCTCCACACCACTGTGCAGTATATATCAGTTTGTCATATTGTTTCTAAAGCATCGAAAAATTTATTTTCTACGCCAGATCCGTCTGTCCATCTGTCTATTGAAATCACGCTGATCACAATATAAAACATTCACCTGGGTCAAATTAGGATAATATTGTTTGTCATTATTTCGAGCAGGTTGATATTGAATTTGGGGCCTATAGGGCCAATAGCGGCGGCATGACGTACGAAAATGTAAAGTTACACCGATAAAATTTCATATAAAAAACTTAAAGTAGTGACAAATGTTTTACGTGCAGAACATGAGCATTAAGATATTTATCAGCGATGCATACACATGTTTGTTTGCATTTTGTTTTTTTTTTTTTTGTAATGAGAGTAAGAGAATAACCACAATAGCTATACTATTGGTCTCTTGATACCAACAAGAATGTAATTGTATGTGTTTATATTTATGCTCATTGCAGTTAATAATTGCTTGCAATTAGAAAAAGCATTATAGGCCATTATAATTTAAAATGTAGCAATTTTTATCTCTTAGTGTTGACAATCTTGCTTATGGTATTGTGTTTAGAACACGGGTGGAAGGTATTAATAATTTGGCATAAACGAATTTAACGCTTTTATTTGTTTGATATTTGAAGTGCATTTTTAACATCATATATCTGTGGTCTTATGGTAGCAAGAGTCCTAAAACTTTTTACAAGTACATAATTTACGAAAATGGGTGATATCGCATCAAACTAAAAATATACGAACCTGCCGCAGCATTGAGCATGCCACATCCCATGATAGCAAGTGTTCTGAAACATTGTGTGAGCCCTGAAGTTAATAATGTTATATGTCATTACTGGTACGTGTTACACACAGTAACAAAAATTCGGCAACCGAAATGTTTAGCAACTGTTTTGCGATTGTCCCAACAGAAATTAAATAGCTATTAAGGGAACAGTACAGTAATCGTTGTCAACCCGAAATGTGTATGTATATCATTATTAAAGAGTCAGTTCGAATCTAACTCTCTTTACGAACGGTCGTGTAAAAAATCAAAGCGCTTAGAGTACAACTATTTAAAATTAAAAACAAGTGTATATTTTTGTTTTTGCAATTGCCTATTCTTGATCTCATTTGAACTCACGTGGTAGACAATCCAGCTTAAAACAGGAATAAAAATTTAGCGATGGCCCGAGGGGCCAAATCTTCATCAAAAAGAAAGCTTGTGAACAAGAAGATGACAAAACTTCCTCCTGGTTTTGTTAACCCGAACATTGCGTCAACTTCAAGCAACAGATTTAGCCTGCTTGCTGGTCTCAATGATATGGACGTAACTCTCGTATCAAATATTAACGATGTTAAGGAACACAAACCTCCACCCATTGTTGTAGAAGCTAACTCTTCATTTACAGAAATACAAAAGCTGCTTGGTAAGGATTGTATTTTCAAACGTACTTCAATTGGTACCAAAATTTTTGCTCCAAGTAATAAAATGTACGAATGCTACAAACAAATACTTAAAGAGAATAAGATGGAGTTTCATTCTTATGGCTCCAAAGAAAATAGGTTATACACGACCTTTTTCCACGGTTTACCCCGCATAAACTCTGAGGACATCACCGAAGAGTTAAAAAACTACAACCTATCCCCTTCTTCCGTTGCTGAAATAGTCACCAAATTCAGTTCGAACAACAATGCTGTTTACAAAGTTCAATTTGTTCGTAAAAAGTTTAACCCAACTGCCATAAAAAATGTAAGGACAATTTCCAATATCATAATTTCTTGGAAAAAATACAAATCTAGATCCAGAAATAAACCAACTCAATGCTGGAACTGCTAAATGTATGGCCATGGCGGTGAACATTGCCATCGAAGTGCTGCGTGTATGATATGTGCAGAACAACATCATACAAGTGTGTGTCCGTTTAACACAAATGAAAAAAGAGCAGCTGTTTTTACATGCTTTAATTGCAAAAAAACATGGAAAAGAGAGAACTGATCACTCTGCAAACGACATCAACTGTCCGTTACGTTCTCTCTATTTGGAAACTAGAACAAGAGTAACTTCCAAAAGTAATAACAACAGCACGCAACAACAAAATATTTCATTTCAATCAAAGGTTGATTTCCCAAATTTAAGTAACAACAACACAAATTGTAACAATAACATCAATAATAACAGCAAAGCTACATATGCTAACCTGCTGAAAACAAACAACGATTTATTTAGCATTGATGAGCTTTTTGATACTTTCACTACACCTATGGATGATTTGCATAGGTGCACTTCAAAAGTACAACAAATCAAAGTTGTAATGTCAATGGTAAAATACGCCCATGGATTATACTAATAATTTAAACGAATTCAAAATGCTTCACTTGAATGCTAATGGCATTTCAAACTTTTCTAAATTAAAACAATTTGAGATACTAATTGAACGAGAAAATATTAAAATAGCGTCTTTGAATGAAACATTTTTTTCAGAAAATCATAGACCCTACTTTAAAAATTATTATTTATATAGAAGTGAGAGAACAGATGCAAGAGGAGGAGGAGTAGAATTAATGTATTGATTTTTCAATACTTTAAAAAAAAACTTTATTATTTTTAATAAATAAATAAACGACAAATTGTTTTTTTTCTGATCAGTTTAAAACTATCTTTATTACCGACTTTTCATTACTGACTGATTTCCAAATTTACATTGTTTTATATTCTACAGCTAAAACTTATTCTAGGTACAATTGTAATTTCGTCATTTCATAAGTGTGTTTTGTTTCCTGTATAAATGCATTGGTAACAAACACCTTATGTTTGCAATTTTGAATTCGCCAAAAATATTTGTCATAAGTGTGTTTCGTTTCAGTACATTTTTATGTATTGGTAACGAAGCAAACTTAAGTTATTGTTTTTGTATTTAATTCGAAAATCATAAGTGTGTTTTGTTTCCGGTGTAGTTTGGGAACAAATCAACTTGTGTTAGCAAATTTTAGTTTAGCCAAAATGTATTTGTTGCAATTATATATGTTATTGGTTTTTAAATTTAGCTTGAAAAATGTTTAGCATAAGTGTGTTTCGTTGCAATTCTATATCTTGGGAACGAAGCAAACTTATGTTTAACGGATGTTATTGGTTCTTAAATTTAACTTGAAAATTATTTATCATAAGTGTGTTTCGTTGCAATTAATTTGGAATAAAAAAAAAATATAAAATGTATGTCGTCTGTCAGGAAATATTCCAGACGAAGAAAATGTACACTGGCAATTATTAGAGAAGAATAATTGCAAAAGTGCTAATTCATATGATTTGTGTTTTAGGTATTATGGGTATTATAATAGAGTAGCTCTGTTAATTCATAAATCTGTCGCTCATAAAAACCTCTTTATATCAAACACTTCATCAATCGAAAACATCTCAATTGATGTTATTATAAATAATAGACCTATTGTTGTATCTTCGTTATATTCCCCAAGATATACCCAAAGCTTTTGTACTGATATCTTGAACCTAACACCTTCCACCAAAGAATATATAGTTTTTGGTGACCTAAATGCCAAACATTGTTCTTGGAATTGCCGATCAAATAATACTGCAGGAATCGCACTCAACAATCTACAGCAATCATGCAATTTTTTCATACACTATCCTATCATACCCTATTCCCCCATCAACACAATCGCGAAGCATCCACAGTCGATATTATTTTAAGCAATACCGCTTTGAATATAGACGTAAAAACAATGGATTACGAAATACCATCAGACCATCGCCCCATCATACGTACACATGAAAGATCAATGGCCTCGCAGGTTGACCTCAATTATTATGATTATAGTGCAACCAACTGGAACATTTATATGAATTTTTTAGACAATAAAATCACGTTAAATTCGGATATATACAATACCAAGGTAGTAATTGATCAGGAAATACAAAAATTTATAAATGTAGTCTTCGAAGCAATGGATGCGTCTACACCTAAAACAACCCAACAAAATAATTACACATTACCAGAAATTACTGTGAAATATATTAAACTAAGAAGCTTTAAAAGAAAAAGTCAACGATCTTCAAATATAGCCGAGCAAACTTTTTATAATCAATGTACTAAGTTTCTAAGTAACATGACTGATAAAAGTATTAATTCGGAACGCAATAAGAAATGGTGTCAATTATTATCCAATTTAAAACCAGGTGTTAAATCATTTTGGAAAATAAGCAGGAACTTGAGGTTGGAAATACAAGGATAACATCTGATAAGGACAAGGCTGAAGTCCAGGCAAATACATTTGTCAAAGCAAATAACCTCACTTCGAATTACAACCACTCAGCGGATACATTAATAAATACAACAGTAAATAATTTTAAGAAGGAAAATCCCAGTTCTGAGTCAGCAATTTACACATCTCTAGAAGAAGTAATGAATATTGTTTCATCAATAAAACCCTAAAAATCTCCTAGTTTTGACAATGTTCCCAACCTGCTCTTAAAGAAACTATCACTCAAAGCTCTAAAATTACTGGTTATAATATTTAACAGCTGCATCAAACTCAACTATTTCCCAAACCACTTCAAACACGCTAAGGTTATAGCTGTCAACAAATCTAGTAAGCCAAAAAATAACCCAAATAGCTATAGACCTATTAGTTTATTAAGTAACTTAGGTAAAATATTTGAAAAAATACTACATTCTCGTCTTAGTGAATTTGTAACGACCAATTCTATTGTTGCTAAAGAACAATTTGGATTTAAAAAAGGGCATAGCACTACTCACCAAATAAACAGAATTAAAAATCAAATAATCACCAATAAAAACAATAAACGTTCAACGGGTCTAATATTGTTAGATATCGAAAAAGCGTTTGACACCGTTTGGCATAATGGCCTAGTATTTAAACTTCTTGATGCAAATGTACCAAAATATTTATGCAAACTTATTTCAGATTTCATTCACGGCAGAAGCTTTAAAATTGCGATTAATAATGAAACATCATCTCCAAAAACCATTACCACAGGGTTACCTCAAGGATCAGTCTTGTCGCCATTGCTTTACTCGATATATACATCCGATTTCAAAGTCCCGAAATATATGAGAATTGCTTACTACGCAGATGATACTGCGTTAATTTCTTCAGACAAACTTACAAGTGCACTACTGAAGAAAATGGAAAAGGGACTTGTAAATTGCAGTAAATATTTTCACAAATGGAAAATCAAAATTAATCCAAACAAGACCCAAGCAATTATTTTTCCGTTCAACAAATCTCACAAAAGATTGCCAAGACGTCATCTTCATATTGGAAATAATACCATAAATGTACTTAATCATGTCAAATATCTCGGAGTTGTCTTGGACAAAAAGCTTACTTTTAAACAACATATTATGGCTACGTGCCAAAAAGCTATAAAATCATTTAAAGCATTATGGCCACTTCTAAATAGAAGGTCATTTCTAAACCCCAAAAACAAAAATCTCCTATTCAAAAGTGTTATAAGGTCAATATTAATATACCCGTGTCCTATTTGGAGTGACGCTGCCAACTGCCACCTAAAACGCTTACAAATTATACAAAACAATTGTCTTAAAATGATAAATAAAAAGCCCTGGAGGTATCCTACAAATCTTCTTCATGAAGAAACAGGTTATGAAAAAATTATCGATTTCATAACAAGGATTAATAACAATTACTTTACCAAAATTGAAAATTCCTCTTACCCACTGATAAGAGAATGTAGAGAAGTAACGTAAAATTAAAAAGAAATCACCAAATTGAAAATTATATGCTTATAGAGGTCTATTATTTCTAATAAACCTTCTATCTTAATATATAAAAATGATTGTGCGTATGTACGTCTGACCATCACGGCTGAACCACTGAAGCTATCCACTTTATATTAACACCATGTGTACGTGTTATGCTCCGGATGGTTTTTTTTTTGTGTTAGACCCCCGTAACCCCTCTGCGAGGGCGTGGTAAAAGAGGGGTGGTGGTCGAAAAATTTTCAAATATAGTCAATATGCGTGTCGTTTTTATATTTTTCGCGGTCGCTAATTCGAACGGTCATAATACCAGGTTGATAGAACCACTGGAAATGAGCGGGGCGAGTGGGCGGAAGTAAAAAATTTAGAATAATGCCTGTATTGGTGTAATTTTAATACTGCCTAAGGTATGCTTGAGTTTTTGACATTTTTACTTTCCGAAAATTCCAACTGGGCGGGGTAAAAAGGCGGGGCAAAATCTCCTCCTTGAAGTCCAGGCCATATGGTTAAACCAAATACTTGAAATTTTGAATAGAGATACCTTAAGGTATGCTCAAACTTTTAACATTTTTACTTTCCGGAAATTCGAATAAGGGACTGAATAAGAGAAGTGATGGGGCAAATATTCCTGGCCATATGGATTAAGCTAGAGAATTGCAATTTGGTTCATACGTACTTTAAGGTATAGTACAACTCTTGACATTTTTTACTTTACGGAAATTGGATAAATTAGAATTAATTTTCAATCAATTTAATGGGGAATTGGGTCAGCTAGTAAGCATATAAATATTTTCAGATAGTATTTGAATTTATTAAATCATATAAAGGTTTTTTTCCCTCCCATTTTCCTTTAAAAATCATTAAAAAATAAAATAAAAACTATTTAATGTCTGTAGATCCTATATATTATTTGTTGCAATATCTATGTAAAGATAAGATCTCATATGTAAATATCAAATTTGTTAAAATATGTAAATAAAGGAAGAATATATAATTGAAAATTATTAGAGAGTGGTTAGTTTATACTTTCAAATAATGAAATTGTAGGTGGTTTAAATTACTATGTAATGCAAATCTTTAGTAAGAATTAACAAAATATTTGCGGGAAACAGAAACACATAAGGAATTTGTTAGGGAATTTTGTTTGTATCTTTTGTCCATAATTATTCACTAACATTACCTCGCGCTTGAGCCACATAAAAATCTTCAACTGGATGTTACTTCAAGACTGAAATGGACATAAGCCTCATCATCCTATAAAAATTTAACCACAATTATTTTTCACTACTGCATTTCGATTTGGAACTTTCTGATCTTAGTTTTGTATTAACTTTGACTTTACGCAAAAAAGACTCGAACACTTTACAATTCGAGCTGTCGGTGTTATTCGGATCAGTCTAACGAAATCCTCTATTCTGTTTACCCTACTTGCCGAATCTAGAGCTAATTACGATTACAATTCTGTTGTCTTAAATTTCGGTTACTACAATCGAAAGTAAATTTTTTCAACTGTAGAACAATTCGGTTGACCATTTTTATATCTGTGCGTACCAATCTCTTTTCTACTTAGTTTATTATCCAACCCAGGATTTCTGTCTATATACAAATATTCGGTAATACTTTTTAATGGGTTATAAAACAACGTGCCGAAAAGTTTTAAGTCTTGTGGGCTGTAGATATAAAAATTTCTGGGACTAAATCGGAATTTCTATCAGAATCTCTATTTTTGTCTTGCGGCTTCCGTTTTTAAACCCATACAGTATGCTGTTTTCTGTATAGATTCAAAGGATTTTTAATCTTTTCAAAATGCTTACCTATTCTGAGGAAATTGAGATAAAAATGATTAAAATCTTTGTTGACATTATCAACCTTATTGATTTCATATCATGATTAATTCTACGTCGGAAGTGGTCTGCCATCACAAAAACAAAAAAGAAACGGAAATTAGATTTTACACATTGCATTGTGCGAAAAAAGGATCATATTCTTTAAACAATCATATTTCCACCTGATAATAAATAGTTTAATAATTATGTTGTGGCCACCACCAACCCACTGCCTTATAAATTGTTCTTTTTCATTTCTTAAAGAAATGTCATCTGATATTTTTGCACGATAAACTAAAGCCAATATTGGAAAAACAAGAACATACAACACAACTCCATAGAAAAACAAATACGGCCAAGAATCTTTTGTTCTGTTCACTTCTAACTACTGACGAGATGAAAAGAAGGGTGCGATTTGGCAAACACTACTATTGGTTTCTTTGAGTAGTCCTTTTTCCATAAGGACTCAACAATACCAACAATGCTATGATTAAACAGAATGACGAAAACAAAAACATAATGTTTATACAATGATATCGAGTGTTGGCTGGCTATGTGGACTACAACCAATATACTTTTGGATTGTACAAAAAAAAAATCAACAACAAAAAGACTTTGTTGGCAAAAAAAAAAAAAATAAATGTTGTCATGTGCAACGTGTTTGTTTGGTGACTGAAGAATGCAAACTGCAATGTACTGCTACTCCTTACACAAATTCCAACCGCAAATCAGAAAGTTCTACACACTCAATAAGAAAAATGTATCATGGTATATATTGTATATAAAAATTTGTATCTTGGGCAATTATATCGATCCGGTTTCCATACATTTCCAACAATTTCAATACCGATCTACCTATGACTGCTAAAAGCTCATATTCCAATAAGGCGCATAAGACAGACAGACGTAAGGAGAAAACGGATTAAAACTAGCAGTACCACATGTCATTGTCTTACATTTGCAAAGCTATACCTGAATGCCACACTTGGCAAATCGATTAACTCCACTCTCCGATTTTTGAAAATTTTAATGTCAAAGCGCTTGATTGACGGCTAACTATTTATATTCAAAACCCATCTCTCTAATAATAAGGAATAACACAATTTAACACCTCTTTATTATTACAGAAGTTTGCTTTAACATTAAAATTTTCATATATCAGAAACTGAACTTAACCGATTTAGCTAGGGAGGTATTAAAATTCATATATTGTATACACCAAATATTCTTCAATAATTGACAAAACTGCCTTCACTGCATTTTAATGGGGTCAGGATAATATTTAGTTTGACAATTGAAAGATTTTTACAGTATAGTATCACCAGGTTCCATTATCTTTTCTTATCATTTGTTGTGAAAATAGCAAAAGACCATTAAAATGGATCGTAAATAAAAAGAAACCGCTCAAGATGAAAAAAATATATATAACTAATCATGAGTGAAATTGTAAAGAAATGTCATAAGTGTCAGAAATTATTAGAAGTAATTGGCAAACAAAATACATCCAAAAATTATTCCTAGAACTCTTAGGAACCCACGAAGAAAGCCCCTCATAAATAAGCAATGTGAATCGAAAAACAGTATAGAATTCAGAAAAAGAGACAGATGAGACAAAATTTAAGATTTTTCAATTTTGCGGGAAAATAAGAGTATGAATAAAACCGAGTCAAACACGAAGTCGTGGTGTAGGACTGTATGTCAGTAGCAGGTCAGTAATCGAAAGATAAGACCAGGCGAAAATTTTTACTTTCACCAGGATAATGATGTCAACGAAGCACAATGCCCACGACGTCCGTTGGTGGATAATTCATTACGTGTCACCCATTTCCGATACCCCACAATCCTCAAACATGATTACTATTGAGCATATGTAGGGTGAAGTTTAAAAAATTTAACGTTTTCAACTTAAGGAAATATATCAGTAGGAATACTTAGCATGATATAGGATCAGGAGTAAAACAAATTTCTCAAAATAGATTAAAGGAAGTTTTAAAAAGAAAAGGCAAGGTCACATGATAATAATATTTTCCATAACTTAGTGGTTTCTTACAGTGTGGCTCTAAAATTATTATGAAATCACTGAATTGATCGGCGATTTTCAATGCAAAGTTGGTCCTTATAACAGCAAACATTTTCGTTCTCCAAGTAGACTGACATACCGACAATGCTAGGTCGACTACGCGTGTTAAAAGAGGTTCGAAGTTCATATTTCAATGACTTATAATACAAATGATAAACTTTAATTTACTTATCATAATAATGGTGTCGTGGGCATAAAAATTGAAATGGTGTTGTAAATATGACTGTGTGTCTTTTGTTACTGAGTGTTTGCTAGAGGATGAACACAAAGTATTATTTTTCCTAGTTTATGTATTTTTTTTTCTTCTATTTCTTCTAAATAAACAAAAGCTGAACAAAAGAAAAATCTACCGAATTGAACAAACGAAACAAAATATTTTTGAATAGCATCTGATGTTGTTGTGTTTGCCAAAACTACAACAACTGCTAACAACAAACAACTACAAGTAGAGATATCATTTAATTCCCTTTTGTTCCATTTTGTATAGATGTCCTTTATTAAAGGTTTTTTTTTGTTGTTGTGGAACGAACCAACGACCATACAATTTTCAATTGTCATTATTATCACAACAAGAAAAACAGCAGCACCAGACGAATCACGATACTGGTGCAGTTGTAGAAATATAATTTCTGTTTGGTTGGTTGACAGAGTTTTAGTTTCCAATTTGGGTGCCAACAAGGATTTCAATATACATATAATTTCATATATAAGTATATATTTTCTCTAATATTTCTCAAGAGATACTGTAAAGGACATCCTCAACACTTAACCGACAGACAGACAGAAAAAAATCTAAAATTCATACGCCACTATGTAGTTAAATTCAATTTTTACTTTCAGCAATAATTTTGTTAATTTGCAAATTTTTTCTACAAAATATATTGGATTTTAAGTCTGTGCAATTATCGTTTCTTTGATTTTCTTTAGAAAACTGTCGGTCTTTGATTCAATAAAAAAAGACTCTCGTTCTTATTTTGTTGTTTCAGTATGAGCACATTTTCTTTACCTTGTAATTAAATTGTTCACTTTTCTTTTCCCAAAGACAGAGTTTACCCACATCATCAGCATCATCATCATCCACCAGCACTGTTTAAAGTTCATATTGGTTTTCAAAAACATATTCACTTCAATAAATTGTTGTTCATGTTGCTTTTTTCTTTTTTTCGTTCAAGGAAATTTCATTAAGTTCAAAGATTTCACTACACTGAAAAACAATTGTCAGAATCGAAGTTAACAACGAAAGTAATAATAAATCCGCAAACCGACTGATCCAGTAGAGTTTACACTTCTATCTTACGAAGAAGCTGGTCATATAAAAATCATGACTCATGTTAGCAGGTTCTTACAGGAAAAATCCAGGAGAAACCAAGCAAATTTGATGCTTTGAGATAAGGATGAAACCTTAAGAGTCATTTTTACGAAGACAATTCCGAAGAGAAATTTTTCTGATGCAAAGAAAGTATTAAATTTAGATGAATACATGAAGTTTTGTTAAAAGTGTTTATTTTCAGTGATGTCAACTTTTCGCTTTTCGCGATAGATTTTGAGCCTTTTGACGACCCAAAAATCGCATTCTTGCCATTTAGCTCCTTTTGTGAAAAAGCTTTCTGTTTTCGCTTTTAAATTCTTTTAGCGTTTTTAAGATGTTATTAATTTTACAAATAGATCGAAAGGAACGAATATTCTCTTAAGATTTTAAAACTTAGTAAATGAAAAAAATCGAGACAGAACTGATTAAATTTAAACTGAAAGTCAATGCAAGTTAATAATATCCGTTTTTTGGATTATCAAGTTTCGATTTAGATTGACTGTTCCATATTCAAACTCAGAAATCGAAAGAGTGATCAGTGCAATGAGTTATTAAAATTCTTTAATACACAATTCCCATAATTCTTTAATTAATATCTATTAAATATAGTCAAAAATATAAGTCATTAATGTAGAGCTGATTATAAAATTCTATCCAATATTTCTACTAAAATTAATTCACTTGAAACATAACAAATCTAAATTCTATACTAAGCCCGAACATGAGAAAGAATATTATATGTCTTTAGTTGAAAATAAATAGTTGCTATAAAAAATGTTGCGTTTTTCTTTTTTATTGATATACACTTAAAAAGTAACACCAATACCAGCGCTTTTTATCGCTTTTCATTTCATTCTATTTTGGTGCTTTTGCATAGTTGTCATCGCTGATTTTATTCTCCACTATTTTTCTTTCAGTGCAACGGAAGTTTAAGATAATTTTTTGAGTTTTCATAAAATGATGGAGGCTTTTATGTTTTAATCAAATTTCATATCTTTGTCAAAGGTTATTCAATAAGAAATTTAATATTCAGTTAACATGAGAAATTGTATCAAAAGATATTTTCCAATTGAATTTTTATTTTAATGGATTGAACGAAATCACTAAACTTCAAAATGTCTTCTTAAACTACACAATTTTTTATTTATTTTTTTTTTTTTTTTTTCATTGAAAGAAACATATCTAAATAAGAAATTTATTTAAATTAGGAAATTTCTAAAAAAAAAAAAAAAAAAAATCAAATAAATATTGAAAATTATAATCGGCAGTTTTGAATCAAAATAATCCTAGAGATAGACTTATACTCAATAATGTCGCAAATTTCCGTGCACCTTACAACGCGTCTACCTTGAAAAGTTGTTTTTCTGCCTAGTTTCTGCAGCTTTATAAACAAAATATCTTCTACATAAAACAGACGGGCTGATGGACGACTCTAAATAGGAATCTGAATCGATCGGTATACAAAAGATGGCTCCAGGTCAAATATTTTTGACAGTTCCTATCATCAGCTCAAACTAAATGTATATTTTTTTTTTTTTTTTTTTTTTATTATTAATCAACACTCAGGGGATGCCCCCTACAGATGCAGTGCATTGTGTTGATCTCAGGAAAGATATATATAGAAAGATAGATATAGGAAGGAGGAAAGAGGGAGTAGTGTGTTCATTTTTTTTTTGCAGCGACAGACCAAAGCCTCTGGTGGGAATCGAACCCACGACCCCCGCATGGGGGCGCTTAATATTAGAGATTTGTAATTGAAGTGAAATTGTTCTCCCTTTAAAGGATGTGGTGGGATTTATAAAATTTTTCAATTTTAATTTTAATTTTATAAAATGAAGTCGTAAAATTATATATGTTAAATTCGGCTGTTCCAAATCATCCACCAGTGTTCTAAACAGCAAGGTTATTAACACTAAAAGACAAAAAAGGGTAGATTTCACACTATAATGGCTTGATTCTTTACAATGATGTTTAACATTAATAAGATAATTTACAAAAATTTTAGGCATTTTCGTGCTATTTTAATTGAAAGCAATTATTAAATGCAATGCTTTCAATTACATTTTGGTTTGTTTGTTTTTTTTTTTTTTTTTGCAAAGATAAATGTGTGTGTATCCATCGCTGATGCATATCTACGAGTATGTATGTATGTAGGTCTATGCACATGTTCTGTTACGTATAAACATTTTTCACTATTTTTAGGATTTTATATGAAATTTTATCGAGCATCTTTACATTTTCGTACGTCATTACTCACCTATTTGGTTCAGAGCTTCTAAATTGAATACCTAACTGCTGTAGATTATGACAAATATTTTGAGCCTAAGTAGTGCAACCCGCTTGACTTATTGCGGACAGACGGACATCACCAGCTCTACTTCTCCTTTTATAAGGACCAAGAATATATATAGTTTAGTTGTTCGAAACAGCTTTGGTAACCAGGAAAATCTACGATGGCGGATCAATAAGTCCGTGACTTTTGGAACTTTCCTCGTAGTTATATGAAATGCAACACTGCTCGCATCAAGTACCACCAGATACAAAAATTTGAGAAACTAAGTGTATTGAGCTAAAAGGAGATTATATTGAAAAATATTTTTTTTTTTTTTCCAAAAAAAAAATGTGTTTCATTCTAACAGTCATGGGCTTATTGATCCGCCCTCGTACATCTATGAGTAATACGCATTGAGTATACAAGACAAATTGAACATAAGCAGTGACAAAATTTGTTCAACTGCTGGCAATAACTTCATAAGGAAACGCTTCGAACTCAAGAATTAATGGTTTAATTCACAGTGCAAGAATACTCAGAATCAAACTGGAAGACGTACATGTGGAGCAAAACTAAATATTCAAAGTTCAGTGATGGTAAGAAATTTAGTTTCAGATATAACAATATAGTAAAGTTGAATGTGACTAAAAACAGCAGTGACTGCTGGAATTTGGGAACTCATGGAAAAATTGTCAACATAAGATAGGAAACAATTTGTGTAAACGAGTATAAGTATCTTGGTATCACTCTAAGATATAATCTGTCTTTTACAGAACACCTCGAACCTGAGCTTGCTTCATCTAAGACTATGGTAAATGCCACTTAGTGAATTAAAATCCTTTTTCCAAACAAGTTGAAAATTTTTAATACGGCCGCAAAATTCATAATGTTTAATTGTGCCCAAGTATGGGGTTTTCTTAGATACAATGATGTGGTGAAATTGTTATGTTTTTTCTTGAATAAAATGCTACATCTCCCTGATAACACTCCCAACTACATTCTACATATAGAAATTGGGTTGTCTTCGCTATATTTAGAAACACTTTAATTACAGTTCAGTTACAGTTCAGAAAAGTTTTATATCTGCCTATCAATAGACTGCCAAGACTGTTAGCTGAAGAGAAACCTCGGGTTTCCACATTGGAGAAATCTATACAATGCAATTGGGTCAATCCCTGATGTTGGAATTTGTAGAAGTAACATGTATTATCAATCTCTGAGAACTTCAGAATACAAAAAATTTGTTGTTAGTACACGAAATTCGCATTTCCATTATTTGTAACCTACATTGCAATATGATGTTCTGCGATACTAGTTCAGCACAGCTCACTAGTGTAATCTTAAAAGCCAGGGGCTGCCTGCTGAACCTGAATGCTTGCGCTTTTAGTAGAAATAACGTTAGCTTATACACATTGCACAATTGTACTGAAATTGAAAACACATATCACATTTTTTGCGGTTATCATTCCAATCCCTTTGGTAAAACATTTTTGACTATAGATGACGTTTGTGACATATTGAACGGCGCACAGTGGACCATATTTTGAGAAGGCGGCAAAAAATCATTTTTTTTGAAAGTAAATACTAGTAAACCTCGGGAGCCAAAAAATTGCGACTCTATCTCAACTATATCACAGCGAACAGGGTCTTCGAAAATGGGCTTTCTCAGTATTTTGCTAAAATTAAAAATTTCTTTGTAAATTTTTATTTTTGAATGACTGTAACTTTTTTGATTTAAAAGATTTTGAAGTGAAATAAATTTTGTATAATTTTGTGGCTTCATGCTATTTATGTTAAAAATGTAAAATCACTGAGTCATTCCAAAATTTAAAAAAACAATTTTTTAAAAAAGGTCCAAATTTTCCGAAAATCTCCTACTTAATAGAGCATAACTCCATAACACTCTTCTATAGTCCGAACCCTGCGCTATACTTCTATACCCCATTATACACCCGCCAGTTTCCGACCGTGTATACCAGAACAATTTTTCTGACCCAAGGTTAGATATTTTCTGCAAAATTTATGAATACAAAAGTTGTCCACTATGTGGTTAGGATATATTAAGTTTGAGGTGATGTTTGTAACTGCCAAAAATATTGGATCTTTATCCATCTTTTATTATACGGATCGACTCAAAAACACTTTCGATGTCCGTCCGTCCGTCTGAGTGTTATGAATACAAAAGTTGGTCGTACCGGTGCACCGCGGTGTATTTTTTGCGTGTCGGTAGAGTTGTCAGGAGTTGTTATATACTTATAAAAAAGGGTTGAGATATAATGCGCTTAATTGTTACAGGTACATTTACATAGATAACTTTCAAAAACATTAATAGTCTGAATAAGAGTTATATAGTTTAAATACATCACAAAATGGGAAACAATTTAAATAACAGGTAAATGGTAAAAAAAAAAAACTATTGCGACATAGCCCTTTAAGATATGAGCAGGTATGCTTCACCTTTTAAAAGGGGTTAGGGTGGGGTTTTTTATGCTTCTAAAAGTGGTAATAAAAGATAAAAATTTGTAAATGGTACTGTTACAGAGATCTGGCAGATATTTATTTTCAACGAAATGATGTAGACGATGTAATTTTGCACATAGTGAGCAACGACTTCTTTAAGAACTTTTTCCGATCCGGAAACCGCAGCATCTATCACATGTGTAGATCATGTATTAATAAGACGATTCAAAATCATATTACAAGTTCTAGCATGCAGCAGAAAGATAAATGCAAAAAAATTTGGAGAGTACGCCAATAAAACAGCTATAGTTTATAAGAAAAATACTCTTGGAGATATATGCCATCCACAGTTCACAAAATTTTGTACCATGGGGAACAAATAATTCAAAACAATATGCTACCAATAGGAGACTATCTGAAGAAGCGCAAGAAAAAAGGAACAAAGACTACAGATTCTTTCGCGAGCACAACACAAGGAAAATGTCCAGATGTACTAATGAAGACCTTATCACTATTTTGTTGTGCACTTCAGATCCATATATGTCCAAAATTCATCAAAACTGGAAAACTACCTTTATTGAATTAGACGAAGAAGCTAAACAACTTCTAGAAGATGAAAATCAAGGCTACTTAGAAGAAATTTTTACTAAAATTGGTTGATTTAAAGTACTTTTTCATTACACTAACAATAAGTTACACTTTCTTATATATAGTTAAAAAATTTTCTTGATTTAAAAATTTATATATTTTGTAAATTTACAATAAAAATTGTTATATTTCATAAATTTACCATAAAAATTGATATAAAAATATTTAAAAAGACAATAAAAAAAAAATTAACTAAAGCAAAAACATACGAGTTTTTCATTGAAACTTCTCTATCTTGAACCAATATAAGGTAACTTTTACGTTCGCTGCTTAATAAATTATATTTTAACTTGAGATCTTTAAAAAAAAAACAACCTTTGGCCCTTGTGCACATTAGGACTAAAAAGTTTACGGGGGCCAAAGTTTGGCATTTTCTGAAAAAATTAACTTAAAAAATTGTTAAAAATTATTAGTTGTAAAATTAACTGAAAAAATAAGATATTAAAAAAAACTTTTTTTACCTTTTAACACCACTTTTGTACTAAAATTCAACTACAAATGAAAATGTATTTTAAACCCTCCGTAACTTTTTTTATTTTCGGTCGAGAATTACGTTTTATAGCAAAACTTAAATGCTAAAGTCTCACCTACAAAACAAAAAAACCGCATATCAAAATTCCAATCCAATCAAAAGTTATAGATTTTTGACCGCCTTCTCGTCAAATGGCGAAGATTATATGCGTTTGTATAAATATTTATTAATTTGTTTAAAATATAGAGATCTCATTATTTCCCAATTTCAGTCATTTTTTTTTTTCTTAACAAAATTTTATTAATTTTTATACTTTAGTTAGTACTTTATTTATTTTTTTTTAAATAAGTAAATGTAAATTTATAATTTTTATCAAATGCATTAAGCCAATCAGACACACAACAATTTCATGTTATGTCTCAATTTGTTAAAGTTATTAAAATTCTCATAACTTATATTTTTTTCAATAAATCATATCATCATACAAAACACATTACTTCCGACATTCCGAGCGGACTGATTTCGTAGTAATACTTTTTTAGGGAACTTTGTATACTCCAAATACTTTATATTATTAACAGCATGTGATTCATCATCATCGGAAGTAATGTGTTTTGTATGTGGTTTGGCAATCAATTCTGAACGATATATTGAGCACTGTGAGCCAAAAGTGAAGGATTTTTTTTAGAAAAGTTTCATCGAAACCTAAATAAAGGGTGATTTTTTAAGAGCTATAGGAAAGTTTTCAAAAAAAAAAAACACATAAAATTCAGAAAAATGCATGAAATCTTTATTTGAATCGATAGTATGGTCCATATAATTTAATGTTTGAAGATTATTTCATGCAAATGTTGGCCGTGACTGCGCCTCAAATGGTCCATCCGCTTAGTCCAATTTTGACATACTCTTTCCAACATTTCGGCCGGTATCTCACGAATAAATGTTGTCTTCCAATGCGTCAATTGAGGTGGGATTGTCTGTATAGACATGAGCTTTAACATAGCCCCACAAAAAATAGTCTAAAGGCGTTAAATCGCACGATCTAGGCGGCCAATTGACCGGTCCCGAACGTGAAATAAAATGTTCACCGAACTCGCCTCTCAATAAGTCCATTGTTGCGCGTGCTGTGTGGCATGTGGCACCGTCTTGTTGAATCCACATGTCATGTCCACAAAAAAAAATTGGATATCATCTCTCGGTAGCGCTCACCATTCACAGTTACGTTACGATTCGCATCATCTTTGTAGAAGAACGGTCCAATGTTGGTCATCATTAACACTGGCCGATACACCTGCGATATTTTCTTCAGTTCGCACTCTACGTAAGCGTGTTGGCGGTTTAATGTCCAACAATGTAAATTTGGTGCGAAATTTAGTCACAATAGCCCGAATAGCCGCTTCAGTGGGTCGATTAAACTGACCATAAAATGGAAGAAGCGCGCGATGAACTTTCTTAACAGAGCACGTATTTTGATAATAAAATTCAATAATTTGCAAGCGTTGTTAAATTATAGACCAAACTGAAGATGTTTGACAATGAAACAAAGCACGAAACGTGCGTCAGCTGTTTAAACCAGTGTTGCCAAAAAGATAATAGCTAAAAAAAATCACCCTTTATGATCTTCTGGCCATACTTAGCCTCTATGTATTACGCCCGAAAACCTTTGGAAGATAGGAAACACTTCAGACACCATAAAGGGGAAAACCCACCAAATATCCCGCAATTACGTCCAATCGAAGATTTTTGGAATAATTTAAAGCGATGAATTTATTCTGGTGGTTTTGGACTGAAAAATAAAAAAAAATCTTCTCAACATGTCAACATCGATCGACAGCTTTCGAAAAAGTTCCCCAAAATTGCCGCAAAGCGGATCAGTTGAGACCCAATTTTTTTACATTATATTAATATAATGCTTTATTTATTTAAATAGTCAACTACAATTTATTTTGATTTTAGAAAAAACTAAAACATATTTAACTTTTTTGCAATTACATTATCAAATACGTTATCAAATCCTCAAACTTTCTTATCTGAGAGTTTTTCTATTGGAAATTTTAAATTAGAAAAATTAAATTGAAAATATTGTCAAATGCAAAAACTTATAATATGGAAATTGTTCAAGTGTGTTGCAAAAAAAAATTATCGAAATCTGATTAATTTTTATTTTTACTAAAATCTATAAATTGTTATTTAATTTTTTATTAATTCCTAGATACTTGTTTTTAGAAAAAAATCCTTTTTATTGTTATTTTTAAATGGTAATTTTTTGTAGTTATTTTTGGATAGCGTTAAAAAAGTATGGCAACTAAAATGCAAAATACAAAATTTAGAATAACAACGAAAACAATAACATAGAAATTTAATATTTTTTTATGAGTTTTTGTTTAAATTTTCATTTAAATCTCAGGATGTCAGTGAATCATATTCTCTAAAAATGAGAAACCCAGCTGACCTATTGAGTGCGTGATCGTGATTTCCATAGACAGACAGACGGTCATTGCTATAGCAACTCAGCAACATAGATATTTTATGAGGTCTTGATGTTTGTCTGCTTAGTTTTTCAGCTAGAACTCAAGAACCATTGAAAATTTTTCATTTCATTCTTCAGCAAATAGCTTCAGCAAATCAAGTTGGACTAATTTTATCGAATGAAATCAAAAATTTTAATTTTATTATTTATTGGTTGAGTAGAAGAGATGTATACGTATCAGTGATATTTTTATACCCTCCACTCCAGTGTGCAGAGGGTATACATAAGTTTGTCATTCCGTTTGTAATAATTAGAAAAAAAATTTTGGACCCCATAAAATATATATATAGCGATGTCCGTCTGTCCTTCTGTGGAAATCGCGATGACGGCATCAATCGGGCAGCTAGGGTGCTCGTTGACATAAAAAATGATTCACTAACATCCTGAAAAGTTTGCTATTTAAAATCGTCCAAATCGGTCGATTAGGGCCCGAGATTTGAATGAAGAACTAAAAAAGTCTTGAAAAAATATAATTTTCTATGTTGTTCTTGTCACGATCACGCCCTCAATAGTGAAGCTACAGTGATCATTTGTAGTGAGAATGATTCACCAAATTCATGGGAAGATTTCTGTTTCAAAAATCATTAAAATCGGTGGAACAGGTCCAGGGAAATCTCTGAAAAAGTAAAAAAAAAATGAAAAATATGATGCTTCTATATTGTTCTTGTTGTTATTCTAAATGTTGTATTATTGTCATAGCTGGACTTGTTGTTTTTGTGGTCGTTGTGGTAATAATATAATAAACACTAACCCTTTGTACATTTTTTTATTAACTCTGGTAGAAAATTTTAAAAGTTTCCTTTGTTTTGGCATCACTCAAAAAATTTGTTAGATCATTTCTGTTATTACCACGAGCCTGACTGCAAAATTTCAGATCGAATGGGTTACGGGAAAGGGGTTAAAATCGATCCAAAATTTTTTCGACAAGCAGACACTACGAGTTAATATATGTAAAGCGAGTAAAAATTCACCAGCATCTAAAGCAAATAATGCTAAAATACCTAGTTGTTAATAAAAAAAACAATGTAAAAAAATTTTATGTATAAATTTATTTAAAGAGAATAACACAAAAATAACGTTTGATGTTGTATTTTTTGTGTGTAATATTTACATATACATACATGAACATATTAAATAATACAAATAATATACATATATTATATATATGTATATATGTATGTCCATAACAACTGCATGGTATATTATTTTATTTACATAAAATTCTGCAATATTTTGTTGTGGGGAAAATACATTTATTTTGCATTAACAGAATGTCACTTCATTTTGCTCAGCGTGACTATGCCACAGTAGATGGCGCCACAATTTTTGTTTGTTCTAATTAGCTTTGCAATAGTTATTTCTATTTTAACATGAATGTTAATATTTCCATACAGAGCAATGTTAAAAGTATACACAGTCTGGTCTTTTATTTCATACGTTTTTTCATTATTCTTTTACAAATATGAACATAAGTTTGGCATATTAACTTTTTGTTGTCTTTACAAAATAGAGTTACCGAGTTCATCAATGAGTTTTTTGCTTTCAAAACAGTTCTACATAGTTATATAGAATTATTATTCTGCTTTACCTCCAAAATATTTGATTGCGATTACATCTACTTTTTAAAAATTGTTTATAATTACTAAAGCATTATTATTCACATAAATACAAAATTGCCATTTTTAAATTTTCAATTCAAATTTAAGAAAATATCAATTCTAAAAACTGGAATTAAAAATTTCCATTTATAAATTACAATTAATTGAATTTCAGAAAATCATATCAAAATGTCGGAAATAATAATTTAAATTTAGAAGACATCAATTGCATCTTTAATATATAAATTTTATTCGTTAAACACAAATTGAAATTCCAAAAAAAAAACACCAAATATGTTTACATTTAAAAATGTTTACATTTAAAAAAAAATATTGCCATTCAGGAGATATTAATAACTTTTCAGTACCACGATTCAGTAACTTCTTTTAACGATAGTCGAATCGTAAAAAAAAAGAAAATTGCAAAATTATCAGTAAAATTTTTAAACGATATTCGCTATTGTTAAAGTCAGCTCTTGTTGTTATCTAAACGACAACCATTTTTGTGTTGTTTATTCAATCGATAAAAACTTAAATTTTTAGGTTGAAATGCCGTCATACATAAACAGAAATCATAAAATAGTGAAAATATTTTGCTTTTATTTAAAACTTTTTTATATGAATAAAAAAATTAAATAAAATATTCAATTCATTATTTCATTTTCAAATAAATACACAGAAATATTAGTAAAAAAAATAAGAGATATTAAACATCAACATAAAATCATCCTGTCAAACACGAAGTAATTTGTTTTTTTCTATTCTTCTTTGTGTTTTTCGCTTATTTTAACAGAGATGCCACTCGTTTACAGTTTAAATAAATAGAAAAATAGATTTATCGACTGTCGTTAAGATGTATGTATTTAGTGAATCACTTAATCCTTAGTGCAAACAACAATAGCTGTCGATATATTTTGCGATTGTCGGAACGTTGAAATTTACAGAATCACACTACAGAAAACATTAATTTATATTCAATGAATTTTAGAAAACGTTAAATGATATTTAAGAATTGCGAACATAAAAACTGATACATAAATAAACGCAATTTGATGAGAATGTTATTTTTTATATATAAATTTTCACAATTTTTTTTGATGAAAATTTGAAGTTTTTCAGAAAATAAAGATAACATTAAATTATTTTATTTAAAATGTTTGGGACTTTTGGTTGTTTGCGTTTGGCATCCCTAATTTGATTATTTATTATTATAAATTTATTCTCTATGTTTTCCAAATATGGCAATATTTTAATAAAAAAAGTTGAGAGAGCTTTTTTTGGTTATTATTTTGTTACTCCATCCTACCTATATGGCCACAATGAAGAAATATTTGGCCAGTTAAAAGAAACTATACAGCCATCTCCAATTAGCACGATTTAATGCATATAGCCACCCTACACAACCATTACCTTTGCAATGGAGGTTAGGGCGAGCTATTTAATTAGCAAAAACTTAATTAAAAGAGAAGTTATGTCATATAACCGGAAACGCAAGCATATAGGTATATAACCTAAATGCATGCCGATCAGCAACCACGATGACCAAAAAGCAAACACCGAAATAAATCCAAAATAATAGAAAAGACGAAAACCAACCCGAAGAATTTGCTGAAATAATTTGGTATTAAGTTTAACAAATTGTTTACTTTTTCATTTAAATTTATTATCAAGACTCAAACCGAGGTGGAGGGTATCAAAGATTCGGCACAGCCGAATTTAACACTCTTACTTGTTAATATTAAATCACAGATACATCAGTATTTTTATTCTATTTTTTTCATGTATATATTAATAAAAATTATTTAAGCCTTACTTACCGACAATTTAGTTGAAGAATGAAATGAAAAAAAAATATTTTAGAATAAAAAATGTATATTTAAAAATTATATTGTATGACTGATTTTGATATTGAGTTATATTTGGAAAATAAAATATATGGACCCATTAAAAACATGACATGGCATCCCAACTAACGTGTGGGAAATAAATATGGAAACACGTTAACAAATAGAAAAGTAATGAAAAAGAACTATTTTCGATTGTATATTTATTTATAGAATACAAAATAAGAATAAAATTTTAAAAAAAATGTACCCTATATCAGTCTCTTTCTGAACTTTCTTGAAACATCAGGCATGGAGTTTTGAAATCCCTTTGTAGCAATGGTATTAAGCACATTTTTTAATTTTTTGAATAAAACAGTTTGGCACGGTAGCTGTTCTTCTTCGAAAGTTACCCAAGAAGTTTAAATTAGTTGGTCTCATGAAGGGCATCCCCAGATCATGATGAAGCTTGAATATGTTATAAACACGGAACAATCAATGAGCCGTATCAATTTAATATTTAGAGGGTTACAAAGGTACAAAAATGGCCATTTTTTCGTTTCTTACAGAAACCATATAAAAATATCAAACTATATGAAAGGTATTTGCAAGGCCTGCCCAATAGCATATAATTGCTAGTGTTATTTAATATAACGGTAATATTTTAGTGGATTTTGTATGGTGGTAGATATGAATTTTAAATCAAAACTCTGTTTTAGTTAGGATATATTTCAGCCTTTTTTTTTATAAAAAATTTAAGACAAAAAAGCAAAAGCAAACAAACGAAAAAATGTTTAGTTTGCAGACTATTTGTAGTTGGGGCAAAAAAGCAGTTCGTATGTGAGAACGGGTCCGATTAATACCGATTTGTATATTAAAGAATGCTTGCAAAAGAGAATATATCCATTCCTCAAGCAGCATGAAGCCTGATAATGTATCATGCCATTACAGTAAAAAAAAAATTTAATTTGGTACCAACAGAAGCGAATCCATCCAACTGCTCAGAACTAAGGCCCACAGGTCCCATGCAAAAGGATTGATGATAGCACGAAGCAAGTAGATAAAAGTACCACAAATTGGCCAGCAAAAGGATCACGGAAAGTACCATGAAAGCGCTTATGGTTTTTCATGCAATCCAATTCATTTTGCAGAATAACAATGATAATGACTCCATCATTTTTTTTTTTTTTAATTTTCGTGTGTAACTCATGAAGGTGTTTATCTTAGCATTATTGGTGCTAAGTCTAATTCAATCGGACATGATAATATTCATCCGGTATTTGTGAGGATTTTGCTGCCCTTTCTCTTGCCTTGCTTAACACATTTCTTTAACTGAATTATAACCACAAGCACTTTCCCTTCCAAATGGAGACATGTCAAAATAATTCCTGTTCCTAAATAAACTAACGAATACCGCCCCATAGCAATCCTGTGTTACTTTTGAAAAGCTCTTTCAAAAATAAATGACCACTTACATAAATGAGATTGGTTAGTTGTCGAATATACAATCAGGGGCCAAATCACCGCATTCGATATCGAGTAAAATCAATCGAAATTCCATATATTGGTTTATTATTTGAAGAAGACGGACAAACTCTCGACCACGATTCGCTTTTCTTCTTAATCAGAGGCCATAATTCTTCAACTGTGAAAAAGAAAAATTATTCTCAGCTTTTAATTTTGGGAAATAAAAAAATTATTTCGATCGCAAAAATTTCGAAAGCGAATGCGGTGATTTGGCTCCAGGTTTTCGATCTAATCATAGTTGTGTCACTGCTTTGACTGAAGTAACTGAAAACATAAGGTAGGAACTGGATGATAATATTTAATTTTTGGTCCTACTTGACCATTAAAATGCTGTCGACCACTTAATGCTATTTAATAGCTGAAACATCTTTTTAATTTCTCTTCATCATCTGTAAATCTACCTCGATCCACCTACAACGATGCCAATTTAGCGTATTTCGCGCTATATTTAGCGCTTTTCAACTACCCAAAAGTCGCATTTTTTACCATCAGCGCTTTTTATCAAAAAAGCGCTAGATTGGCGCTTTTTGTTTTACAGATTGGCGCTTTTAGCGCCTTTTTTATACAACTGTTCATTTTAAAGAATTTATTATGTATTTACTTTTTTAATAACATTTTTTGCAACTGCTCTTTTGAAGTTTTTCAATGGAAAAAGTCCTAACGATTTTTTTTTGTGGAAGTAATTTGTAAATGTAAATTAAAACTTTATTCTTTGCAATTAAATTAATACGAACTAATTTTAGATGGAACGATATGTACAAAAATATAGAAAAGCTTGGGAATCCAAGACCATTAAAAAAAGATGACAAAAAAGCATTGTGTGTTTATTGTAAGTGCAACATTAATGCAAAACGTTCTGATCTAATGCGGCACACTCAATCAGCGAAGCACATAAAAGCGATCAAGCCATTCAATGATATTGATCTTACACAAACTGAAATTTCTTTTACAATAGCTGCACTGCTGTTCATAGTCCTTTTTCTTCCATGGACCATCTTAGTATAGTGTGCTGTACTGTATTTTCAGATAGTAAGGCTTCAAATTTTAGTCTTCATCGCAAAAAGTGCACCAACATTATTAACAATGTTTTAGCGCCTCACTTCATAGAAAGCCTTCTAGAAGATTTAGGTGATTCCAGTTTTAGCCTTATTCTAGACGAAGCTAAAACCTTAATTTTTTTTTTTACATTGATATACTGATTTTTTTTTTTTAATATTTAAAGGGACTGATGTTTCTGTGGAAAAGCTCTTAGGTGTAGTTGTACGGTACTATAGCTCGACACAAGCTGATTTTATAACGACCTTTTTAGGCCTAATAGATTTAAATGGAGGAAAAGCAGACGACATTTTAAATGGTTTGGAGCGACTTATGAATTTGTATAGTTTGGATTTTAAAAAACTTCGGACTATTGCCACAGATAATGCTGCGGTAATGACCGGTGTAAACAACGGCCTCTTTAAAAAAAATTAAAGAAAAATATGATTTAAAAAACCTACTCTTAATAAGATGTGTTTGCCACTCATTACAGCTGGCAGTTAGTGCGGCCGCTGCGAAGAATTTTCCACCGAATATAAACTTTTTGGTGAAAGAGACACACAATTGGTTTTCAAATTCGTCAGTCAGACAAAAATTATACAACAAAATTTACAAATTAATAAACAATGATTCTGTTATGCCAAAAAAAATTCCCATGGTAGCTCTTACCAGATGGTTATCGATTGAACGAGCTATAAAAACAATTTTGGAAATCAGGCTGGAATTAAAAACGCATTTTAATGTGGTAAGTGACAAGTTCTATGAAACGTCGCTTTTGAAGGATATGTACAACGACCCAAAAAATTTTGTTTATATAACATACTTAAGTACAATTTTAGCTGAAGTTCAAATGGTAAATCTGGCTTTTGAAGCTCAAAATGCAGACCACACCAAGCATTTTAATGATTTATATCGACTACTACAAGTGTTAACTAATAGAATTATTATACCAACTGATGGATTTGATTATTTAGAAGGTGATATTGATTCTTTACTTAATGAATATTGTTATCTTGGCTATAGTTTTGAAAAATCCTGCTTTGATAACAATATTGAAGAAGTCCAAAAGGAATTAATTAAGCAAAATTTTATACAATTCACCAGAGCTCTTATTTTCGAAATAAGAGCAAAAATGCCTTCTAATTATAGAATGTTAAAAAAATATCGTTATTTAGTGTCGAAAATATTTTTACAAACAACACCGAAGATGTCATTACATTTATAAAAGAATATATAAATGATCAAAAGGAGATAGAAGAAATAGAAAACTGTCTTAACAATTTGAAGTTTGTCGAATGGAAAAAAAGAGATAGAACTGATTTATTTTGGATTGAAGTACATAACTTCAAAAATACAGTGAATAAAAATACATTTTTGAAGTTATCAACTTTTGGTATTAATATATTATCATTACCATATTCAAATGCAGAGGTGGAAAGATCTTTTAGCGTAATGAATTTTTTTAAAAGCAAAATAACAAATAGAATGTGTCTAAATACAGTTAACTCACTAGTTCATATAAAATATGGTCTAAAAATGAAAAAATCATGTTGTTCGGATTACAAAATACCAACAAATGTTTGCGCAAAAATCAATTCGAATGAAACATACAGAAAGTCGAAATTTTATATGAAAACGGTGTTATGGCCTGAAGATGAAAATCAAAATGATAATATTTTATTCGAAAATGAACAATTTTAAATCGTATTTTGTATTTTACTTTACGTGTAGAAAAATAGTACATTAATAAAAACCGATCTCAATGGTACAAATTAGCTGTAAGTTTTTTAATTAATAAAAAAGCTTATATATTAATTAACATTCTTAGCGCTTTTTAGCGCTTTCTGTTTTATTAATATATAGCGCATTTTGGCGCTTTTTGTTACACTCCTGTGCGCATTTTGATTATAAATAGTTGGCATCGCTGCCTACCTATCTGATCGTACCCAATCCGTTTACGTGAAAAATAAAATCTCAGCAACGTTGAATATTACGAGAGGAGTGCCCCAGGAATCCATCCTAGGGCCTTTGCTTTTTTCTCTTTATGCTAATGATCTGCCTTCATAACATCTCCATTGCACAATTCCTATACACGCCGATGACGATATTTAAGCAATCCGACGGCTTCAATTAATCAGAATATAAGGAAACTCGAAGAGGATTTAAATAATATCCATCATTGCGCTACGGCCAACCAGCTCTTTTTAAACCTATTAAAATATAAATGTTTGATGATAAGAAAACGATCTAAACAACCACCCACGGTTCCTGATATTGCAATTAACGGTCAAAAGATATATATATATATATTATTACGTGAAGTTAAATTTTTAGTTCCCTTTTTAAGCAATAGCAGGCACGGTGGAGTGTGAAAATTGGCATAGTTATAGTTCATATGGAGGAGAAGCTGAGAATAATAAGATTTATGTTTAATCCGTCTGAAAAATATATTAAATTAAATAAAATAAAATTCTTATAATAATTTGTTAATGCGAACAATTTAAATTATATATCAGATGCTCTGTGTTGAATTGTGAATTGCTAAAATTGATTAACATACCTCTAGGCTCATTTAAATATTCATAAATTTTATATATATATATATAGATTAAAAAAACATTGGAAGACAAAAATTGAATGAAAAAATAACTTTTCCTAGAATTTGCACTCGAATTTCGAGTGCTGGGCTATACTAGTTCTTGTTTCATCTGTCAAAAATCTAGGTATTATCTTTAACAGCTCTCTATCGTGGTCAAATCATATAAATAATGTAGTTGGGCAAACTTACGTTACTCTGAGATCTCTTTGGTCAACACAAAATTGCACACCTTTGAAAGTAAGAATTCTACTAGTCAAAACGTATATTATTCCTGGACTTTTGTACGGCTGTGAAATTTTTGCTAATTGCGACTCCTCGAGCAAACGTCGACGGAATGTTGCATATAATAATATTATTCGTTATGTTTGATATTCTCTGTAAGACTATTTGGTGTGTCTTGTGACAATCTTTTAAAAATTAGAGTTCTAATTCTTATGCACAAAATTATTTACACAAAAAAACCTAGCTATCTAATCGAAAATTGTTATTTATCAAATCTGATAGAGGAAGAAAGCTCATAATTCATATTCATGGGACACTTGCCTCAGGACAGCAATTCTTTGTCCACGGAGTTCGTCTTTGGAATGCACTTCCGCAACGCAAGACTTTTTAAAAAACTAATTTTTAATTATTTTGCATAGTAAAATCTTTGAAATTTTTGTATTTTGTTATCTTCTTTTGTTATTTTATTTCATAAATAATTAATATATGTCATTAATTTTATTTATGTCAGCACATTGTACCCTTATAATTAATTAATCCTGTACTGTAATTATAAGAATAACTTTTCTTGTTGTACAGGAAAGCACAAGAAAAAAATAAATAAATAAAATAATATATATGATAAAATGTTTTTTTTTTTTTTTTATTTATTATTTAAATTTATTAAAGTTTTTAAGTGCGTAAACCCTAGTTAAGATATTATCAATTTATATTTCATACTTCGCAGATTTAAATGCTTCCCTTGGAAGCAATGAAAAATAGATTGTTTTAGTACAGTTTTTATTTGATTGTCTCTAAATGGGTGTTAAGTAAGTTTTGAGATGAAAGGTAATAAAATGTTAGTATGCTAAAAACGGTACCGAAAACCCTAAAATTTTCTAATTATAGGCAATTTTGTTTGTTAAAAGGAGCTAAGTTCGGTTTTACCGAATGTCTTCTTCTTAAAGTTCTTAATTCATTTCTCTTTAATATATTAACAGATGATACTTCATCTAATAGAGACACTTGGAGATCTCTGTCTTTATATTTCAAGGCAATAATTTAAGAAAACTGTCACCAAAACAGGTCCCGCTTGAAGGAGCAATTCTTGATAAAAATTTCATTACAAAACAAGTAAGAAAATTATTGTCGGTCTAGACCGACTATACGATACCCTATACCATAGTTTAGAGATCCTATCTCTTCGGTCCAACTAATTCGATATCGAAAATAAGCATAAACCAAATTTGAGTGGCATTGTTATCAATTTTTTTGGCTGCAGATAAGAAAAAGTTCATATCGGATGTTATTTTTATAGGGGGACTAGGTCGAAAAATGGACCGATCCGACCATATTTGGTAAAGTTACTTATATTTCGAAAAAAAATATACAAACCAAATTTTAAAAAAATCTGTGCAATATTTTTGTTTTTTGATAGACTTAAGTGAAGATCGGGAAGCAGCTCTATATGGGGCCTATGACTAAGAATTGTTCCATAGGGATTTTACTTGGACTACTGATTAGTGGATATAATAAACACATACAAACCCAATTTAACTGAGATCTATATGATAACTTAGATCTTATGGCAATTTATGTCGATTTCATAGGGGTCATTTGTATGGGAACTAGGTCTGAACATGGACCGAACTTCACCAATTTCAATAGCGTTCATCCTATGACCGATTAAAGCTTATATACCAAATTTCATCTAAATATATTCATATTTGCGACCTGCAGTTTGATTACAAGCTTTACCTGGACACACAGACGGACGGACGGACGGACATCGTTAAATCGAATCAGATAGTGATTCTGATTCGATCGGTATAATTAAAGATGGGTGTAGGGCAAGTATTTTTGGTACTTACAAACAGCAGCACAAGGTCATTATACCCAAACCACATAGTGGTATAGGGTATAAATATTATGGAGTTCAAATTAACTATTGTTTTGTAACAACAAAAGTGGCTTATTGTTTTCTGGACATCTGATACTTGATGTATCCACTGTTCGATTTAAAAAAATATATACACTTGTTATAAAGAGTATTCGTACATCTAAACTTAAAACTGTCATACTACGAAAAAATAAGAAAAAACAAGTAAGAAAATTATAGCCGGTCCGATACTCTACTATATCACTATACGTGCTCTATACAATGGGTTTAGAGAGGGGTCTCATGTCCAACTAATTGCATAAATAGAAAATAAGCATAAACCAAATTTAAGTGGTATAATAAATATTTATTTCGCCCGCAGATATGAAAAAGTTCATATCGGATGCCACATTTACAGGTATAACAAGTAAGAAAATTATAGTCGGTCTAGACCGACTATACGATACCCTATACCATGCGTTTAGATACCCTATCTCTCAGGCCCAACTAACTGAATATAGAAAATAAGCATAACCAAATTTAAGTGGGATTTTTATTATTTTTTCGGCTGCAGATATGAAAAAGTTCATACCGGATGATATATCTATATGGGGACTAGGCCCAAAAATGGACCGATCAAACAAAATTTGAGAAGAATCAGTGCAATATTTTTGTTTTTTGATAGATTTAAGTGAAGATCGGGAAGCAGCTCTATATGGGGCCTATGACTAAGAGTTGTCCAATAGGGATCATTTTTTGACTACTGATTAATGGATGTAATAAAAACATACAAACCCAATTTGACTTAGATTTGTATGACAATTTGGATCTTATGGCAATATATGTTGATTTCATAGGGGTCATTTGTATGGGGGCTAGGTCTGAACATGGATCGATTCTCACCAATTTCAACAGCGTTCATCCCATGGCCGGTAGAAGATCAAATACCAATTTTCGTCAAAATATATTGATATTTGCGACCTGCAGTTTGATTACAAGCTTTACATGGACACACAGACGGACGGACGGACGGACATCGTTAAATCGAATCAGATAGTGATTCTGATTCGATCGGTATAATTAAAGATGGGTGTAGGTCAAATATTTTTGGTTGTTACAAACAGCAGCACAAAGTCATTATACCCAAACCACATAGTGGTATAGAGTATAAAAATGGACCAGGTATAAAAATGGACGGTCCTGACCACATTTGGTAAAATCACTTTTGCAAAAACATACACAAACCAAATATGAGAAAAATCTATGCAATCATTTTGTTTTTTTTTTTTTTTTTTTTTATATAGAATTAAGTGACGATCGGGAACTAGTTTTATATGGGGTCTATGACTAAGAAATCTGCTACAGGGTTTAATTTTGGACTACAGATTAATGGGTGTAACAAGAACATAAAAACCAAATTTGACCATGATCTATATGATAATTTGGGTCTTACCGAAATTTAGTTCGATCTCATAGGGGTCATTTATATGGGGATTAGGTCTGAACATGCACCTATTCTTACCAATTTCAATATCATTCATTATATGTATGAGAAAAATTTATTACCAAATGTCATCAAAATATATTCATATTAGTGACCTGTAGTTTGATTACAAGGTTTACATGGACACACAGAAGGACGGCCCGACGGAAAGTGATTCTGAGTCGATCGGTATAATAAAAGATCTAGGTCTAAGTCAAATATTTTTGGTTGTTACTACCATCAGCACAAAGTCATTATACCCTGACCACGTAGTGGTATAAAATTTTGTAAAATAGCATTTTTTTTAAGTTCAATTTTAGAGTTCTTAAACGAAAACTAATCACATATGAAGTATTGCAAAAAAAAAATAATGAAAGTCTGATTAATTTTTATTAAAATCTATAAATAGTTATTTAATTTTTTTATATAAGTCAGGTACTTTTTTATTATTATTGTTCTTTCATTTGTATTTATTTCGGGATATCGTGTAAAAAAAAGTGTTAAGTTAATATGACACGTGCAAAAGTCCAAATCTATGCCAAATAGTCAGTGACGGCAACTAAACAAAAAATTATCAGCTTCGGTTCTAAGCCGGCGGTTCACAAACGGACAGACGAACCAACAGACGAGCGGACGGACGGACGTACATCGCTAAATCAACTCAGATTCTAATAAATTATTAAACTATTTATTATTTTTTATAATTTATTTAGGGTACTTTTCATTTCGCAAATTTTGCGCAAGGAAAAAAAGAAAAAGAGAAAAATCCTATGAAAAAAGTATTCGTACATTTGAAACATTAATACAAAAAAAACTAAATTTTAATTAAATATTGCTTAAGTTCGTAACTTGTAGGATATTGCGATTTAGGACCCCTGTGAGTCGATTTATCATCGACTTAAACAACGTCAAAGTGTCCTCTTTACTTATTTTAACCCCACACATCCAAAATGACTCTGTTTAAAATTTACTTTGATATTATTTTTCGCTGACGGATTCTGCGGTCCAGTAAATCTAACAAATGCGGCATAGGATTAAGATCGTGTGATTAGGGTGGTGATTTCAATAGATTTTTAGTATTTTAGAGCAACCACGGCGTGACACTGTGCGCCGAATATTGTGGATCATTATGCTATTGGATAATTGCGTTTTGTTATAAATTTTATTTTAAAATGTATATGTATCTAATTTGGTCTATCATAAATACCAGTTTACCAACCTTATAGCCAGCAATACGATAATGCCTCCTCGACTGTGTTTAACCGTTGCCGAAAAATTGTATTTGTATAATGCAGTACCACTATTGCGATAAACTAAATTTTTTCCTTTAATGTGAAAATGTAAAACTTACTTTCATCTGAAAGTAAAACAGGATCCCAAAATTCTCATTTGCAAAGTACATACGTTGTTTCCATAGAAAATTTTTATTAATATTGAAAATTTTCATCTTCAAGTGTCCGGATACCCTTTATAACAAGTGCAGGAGAATCAAGTGTCTGATTCATATGTTTAGGTATAAATACGAAATAGAATCTCTATTAAACTGGCCCGCCAAATTCATATGGTTTTTACATAATTTCACATGGAATGGACCTTTTTGTGAAATTTCAAAATTCACTACAACAGTCTAATTGTTTCTTTCTAAAAACTAAGTTAATAAAATTATCAAAATTCTTAATGGAATTGAAAACAGGGCAGAAATACCACACAAACCGAACCCACAACTAACGCTCTGCCTTGTGATATTTTAAATAATGTTCACATCCACATTAATAATAAAAACAGTTTTGATATCTTGATGAGTCTTAATAAATTGTAATTTCATTTTACACCAAAGTACCATAAGAATGAATATATGAACACTTTATGGTAAAACAAATTTATATAACACCACACTACCCTGCATGTACAGCCTACAAAACATTTTCCTTATAATTTAACAGCCCCCTTTTTAAGGGAAAGGCAGTCAAAATGTAGCATAAGTACATTTTAAGAAGAGGTCATAATACAGTCACTTCACACAACTTTTAAGTACCTCTACTACTCTACTACTGCTGTTTTTGTGATTCAAAGGAATTTATACAAAAACAAAAAAGAGAAGCCAATAGAAAACTTTTTGTCACCAACATGTAGACAAATAAAATGTTAGCACTACTTTTTTGTTGAACAAGTATTAAATAAATTTAAGATATATTTTTTTTCTCTCTTTTTTTTTTGTTTGCTTATTAAGTAATAAATTCTTTTATGATGGCAATTTTGTAGAAAATCATATCCACAGAACACATTTATTCGCTACATCACCATTTTCCATTCATTTAACACAGTCATATGGAGTTTTTGTATAATAATAAAAATCTTTAACAAAAAAAAAATATGTACACTCACAAAAAAAAGTTCGAGTCCCCGATAGAGCCACTAGCCACTAGTATTGTGATTTTCTTGCACTTAAATATGAAAATAATTATTGTATGTAGCGTGAATCCAATTGATAAAAGTGGCAAATGTTACTCCGATGTCCTCTACTGTATTCAAATGAAAAGGTGATCTTTATTATACAATGAAAAATTTTATTTAATCTTCCAATTCAATTCCATCGCCTTCAAATTAATCCGTCTCCGATACAATCTTTGTTATACAATGAAAAATTTTATTTAATCTTCCAATTCAATTCCATCGCCTTCAAATTAATCCGTCTCCGATACAATACAATTAGTCAATTCCGGCTTTTATCTCCTCAATACATTCTAATCGGTGTCCCCGGAGTGGCCTTTTAAGTTTATTAGAATAAATTAGACAAATACGCTGTTGTGAAATTATATGAATCGTTATTTGTATGAAATTGTCTTGAAGAACCAATGCAGCGTTAGGCAGTTAATTATCGTGGTGAAACCCCAAGACTTGTCTACCCATATTCTGACCTCTTTTTAAGAACAGCTTAACGCAAACACTCAAATAATATTCCAGTTTGGCCCGGCAGAAGCAATACATATTACACAGTACCATGATATTGGAAGAAAACTGGTAACATGACCTAGATTTTTAACGACTGGTCGGTTGTTTCGGAGTGGTAGTGATACGTTTCATTTTATTCTGGTAGTCAGAAATCATTATTTCAGAAATATTTACGCGATGCTCTCTTTGAAAAGAAAAAAATTACGATTTTTGGAACCAATTGAGATTTGACCGATTTAGGACTAAACATCTTTAAAGTGGTAATTCTAATCCCTTTGAATTGCCAACATTATGGGAAAGATCTCTCATTGGTAATGTGTTTTTTTTTATCATTCAGGGCGCTTTATGATTTTTCTGTATTTTTGGAACTGTTTTTACGATTTAAAAACATTTTTTTTACATATCATCGCCACCAATGAGCTTCTGTAACATCATTAACGTTTTTGAAACAGGAATTTCATTCCGCAAACATAATTTAATGGAACTTCGGTGTTGAACAAAATCAGACATTGTTAACTTAGCAGTTCAGACATAAATTTTTTAAAAAGATAAGTTCGGTCTCTAAAAGACCCAAGTCTTTTGAATGTTAATTTGAAGCTAAAAAGCTGAATTAGAGAACGAATTATTAAGAGTCTCTCATTGTACAATTTTTTCTTTGTGTGCAAGAAACTCTTTGAAGTTTGTGGTTTTATATTTTTTTGGACGAATATGGGAATATGTTTCTTTTTTTTTTTTGTGTGTACCAAGCCACAAGTCGTGTCTTATATTATGCACTTTTTTTAAGACAAAATGGCGTTGTTGTTAAAAGACAATTTAAATGGCGCCAGTCTAGTTACGTTTTTAGATGCCTGTCGTACGTAGATGTATTGATAATTAATTAGAGTAAGCGAAATTTACTTAAACGCATGATTTATTTCCATATTATCTCAAATATTTATTTAATTTTGTATTAAATTTTTGTATTTTACTAACAAGGTTTGTACACGAATAAGACAAAAACATACATTTTCACTTTAAAAAGTACACATAATTAAAATTATTAAATTCTTTAATTAAAATTTTTAATAATTTCACGTTTAATTAAAATGATAAAATTTTTACATCGTGTTAGCCTTGCAAAATATGTTTAAATCTATTTTCATTTATATCATAAATATTTAATAATAATTTTAGTTTGAAATGGATTGTGATTGAAAACCAAGCTAAGAAATCATTAGAATTTTTAACAAAAATCCGAAATAGGCTTTTAAAACAATCGCTTATGTGGCAAAAGTTTATGTTTTTTTTTTAATTTTTTGTTTTTTTTTTTAATTATCTTTTTTTATTTATAAAAACATCATATTTTTTATACCCTATACCACTATGTGGTTTGGGTATAATGACTTTGTGCTGCTGTTTGTAACAACCAAAAATATTTGACCTAGACCATCTTTAATTATACCGATCGAATCAGAATCACTTTTTGAGTTGATTTAACAATGTCCGTCCGTCCGTCCGTCTGTGTGTCCATGTAAACCTTGTAATCAAACTGCAGGTCGCGAATATGAATATATTTTGATGAAATTTGGAATATAAGCTTTTATCGGCCATGGGATGAACGCTATTGAAATTGGTGAGAATCGGTCCATGTTCAGACCTAGCCCCCATACAAATTACCCCTATGAAATCGACATAAATTGCCATAAGATCCAAATTGTCATATAGATCTTATTCAAATTGGGTTTCTATGCGTTCATTACATCCATTAATAAGTAGTCCAAAAATGATCCCTTTGGCCCCATATAGAGCTGCTTCCCGATCTTCACTTAAATTTATCAAAAAACAAAAATATTGCACTGATTCTTCTCAAATTTTGTTTGTATATATTTTTGCAAAATACAAGAGACTTTACCAATCATGGTCAGGATCGGTCCATTTTTGGGCCTAGTCCCCATATAGATATAGCATCCGATATGAACTTTTTCATCTCTGCAGCCGAAAAAATTAACAAAAATCCCACTCATATTTGGTTTATGCTTATTTTCTATATCCAGTTAGTTGGGTCTATGAGATAGGGTCTCTAAACGCATGGTATAGGGTATCGTATAGTCGGTCTAGACCGACTATAATTTTCTTACTTGTTTATTATTGGGCTGCTGTTTTTCATTTCGTTTTTGTTATAATTTTTATTTCGTTTACTTTTTTGTGTTTAATTTAAATAACATTCCTATTAATAAGTTTTAATTTGTATTAAAATCATTTCGTTTCAAAATTATAGCGATTTATTTAAGTTACAGTTTTTATGTGTGCAATCCTTACGTGCATAATGCTCCAATAAATTATATTATACAAGTAGTACATGTAGAAAATAATTCGTTGGAATTTTGTTAACACTATAACAATTTGATTTAGTAATACATTTTTTATTGTAATTTTTAATATTTAAAAATGCAAAAGTGTTTATTCGCTAACAAACTTATTAACTTATTTCTTATAAAATTAAAGTATTTACAAAATCAAATTAATTTTCCGTTTACCAATCAAAGTATTTATACAAATTATTAAACTAACTCAATTAAGGCAATTATTTTAAACCTAGAATGGCCAAACAGATATTGTTATAAATTTTGTTGGTGAATATTATAAAACCAAATGTGTATTTAGAATACTTTTTCGGCTATAACAAAAGAAAAAAAAATTTATGACCTCTTCTTGTATTTATGTATAACCTAAACTATAAAACGAATTCTGTAGTATATACCAAAAAGATATAGTGGAATGATTAACCCAACCGAATTATTAAATAATTTGTGATTTTTTTTATTTATTTATTTATTTTTTTAATAAAAAAAAATTGCAGACTGTACAATTTGCTAAGTTCTATATTATGTTTATTCTTTTTTATTGTTATAACATTTGTTTTAACAAGATTATCTCGTAGGAATTATTCTTTGTTGATAACGTGTGCTACAATGTAAATAAAAGTTGAAGGATTTCCGTCTTACCATTCGTACGAACGCACTCCTCAAGCATGAAAAGACTGCCGTCGCACAGTGGACCATATTTTGGGAAGGCGGTCAAAAATCATTTTTTTTTGTTACCGATTTTAAAGTTATGTTACTCATTTGAAAATAAATACTAGTAAACCTCGGGAGCCAAAAAATTGTTACCCTATCTCAACTATATCACAGCGAACAGGGTCTTCGAAAATGGGCTTTCTCAGTATTTTGCTAAAATTAAAAATTTCTTTGTAAATTTTTATTTTTGAATAACTGTAACTTTTTTGATTTAAAAGATTTTGAAGTGAAATAAATTTTGTATAATTTTGTGGCTTCCATACTATTAATGTTAAAAATGTAAAATCACTGAGTCATTCCAAAATTTAAAAAAACAATTTTTTAAAAAAGGTCCAAAATTTCCGAAAATCTCCTACTTAATAGAGCATAACTTCTGCCAGTCAAAAGCAGTCAGAAAAAATCTTGCACTCTTCTATAGTCCGAACCCTGCCCTATACTTCTATACCCCATTATACACCCGCCAGTTTCCGCCCGTGTGCACCAGAACAATTTTTCTGACCCAAGGTTAGATATTTTCTGCAAAATTTATGAATACAAAAGTTGTCCACTATGTGGTTAGGATATATTAAGTTTGAGGTGATGTTTGTAACTGCCAAAAATATTGGACCTTTATCCATCTTTTATTATACGGCTCGACTCAAAAACACTTTCTGAGTCGATTAAACGATGCCCGTCCGTCTGAGTGCTATGAATACAAAAGTTGGTCGTACCGGTGCACCACGGTGTATTTTTTTGCGTGTCGGTAGAGTTGTCAGGAGTTGTTATATACTTATAAAAAAGGGTTGAGATATAATGCGCTTAATTGTTACAGGTACATTTACATAGGTATCTTTCAAAAACATTAATAGTCTGAATAAGAGTTATATAGTTTAAATACCTGACAAAATGGGAAACAATTTAAATAACAGGTAAATGGTAAAAAAAAAACTATTGCGACATAGCCCTTTAAGATATGAGCAGGTATGCTTCACCTTTTAAAATGGGTTAGAGTGTGGGTTTTTTAAGCTTCTAAATAAAAGTGGTAATAAAAGATACAAATTTTTATTTTACATAATTGCAAGAAAGAGTATTTATAATAATGTTTCCACAATCATTATTCATTACAATTTGTGGAATGGCTAAGTACTGTTACAGAGATCTGGCAGATATTTATTTTCAACGAAATGATGTAGACGATGTAATTTTGCACATAGTGAGCAACGACTTCTTTAAGAATTGTAACCTAGAAGACATTGAAATGCACAAAGGAAAAATTACTAATTTTGCATCGAATTTGAAAAGACGGTACATTGAATGCTCTCATAGCAAGGCAAAGATATACAAACGTTACCAAGACTGGAACTTATTTTTGAGAGTGCATCTACAACTGGCAACGAAAGTGGAAAAAAGGGTCGACCAGCAAAACCAATTGACGGATGTAGTGAAAGATCTCGAAGGCGCAAGCTGGAGAATATCAATGAAGAAATTTCTCAAAGAATTATTAAGGATTCATTTTTGCACCAAATTCAACCAACCCAAAATAAAAAAAATAAAATTGAAATAATTTAAAAAATAGTAGAAGCGAGCCCAAGGCGCACAAAGAGGATTTTGAAAAGCATTCCTACAGCAATTGAAGAAAAGAAATTTACGCCGGAAGAAGCGTTCGCCCTATTTTTGGATTTGAAATTGACCAAAAATCAATATAAGGAATTGCGGAAGCGAACCAATGAAATTGTGGGATTTTTCCAGAGTATCGAGATTTAGTTTCTGCCAAAGAAGAATGCTTACTTTCACAATCTGCTGTTAGTGTCGCTTCAACATCAGCAGAAATAAAATTGCAAGATCTCCTTGAACATACTGCAGCACGATTGCTAAATACGCTTGATACTGATCATTTAAAAAAAAATGGTAATGGCAGCATTACTTTAATTTCTAAATGGGGATGTGATGGATCCTCTGGTCAGAAACAATACAAGCAATTTAATGCCGAAAATTCATCAGATGCTAATTTATTTATGGTATCTTTCGTTCCATTGCGCTTAACAAAAAGGTATAGCGTCTTAGAGCCGTCAACTAGTAGAGCAACAGAAATTGACATACGGAAAAATTAAATTCCTTCTTCAACAAAGTATTGCAGACCAATAAAATTTGCATTGAAAAAGGAAACCAAAGATGTCATAACTGAAGAAGTTCAAAAAATAAAAGATCAAATTAAGGAACTTCAACCAGTAATATTTAAATTTGATGACCAAGACATTAAAGTACATTTTAAAATGTGTCTCAACAATGATTGATGGAAAAGTTGCACAAGCTTTAACTGGAACAAAGTCAACGTCAAGCTGCAATATATGCCAAAAGACATCAAGTCAATTAAGCCAACCCCCACCAGAAGGAAGCCTACGAATTTGGAATGTCCCCTCTTCATGCTAGAATACGCTTCATGGAGCATATTCTTAAATTGGGTTATGATTTGGAATTTGGTCCGTTAACCGACACAGTGAGAAAAAACAAAGACAATGAAGAAAAACGAAAGCAAAAATAAACAAATTCAATAAAAATATCTACAGCTAGGCCTCGTAATCGACCAACCTAAACAAGAGAAAGGAAACAAAAATGATGGAAATACTCCAAGGAGATTTTTTCCGATCCGGAAACTGCAGCATCTATCACAGGTGTAGATCATGAATTAATAAGACGATTTAAAATCATATTACAAGTTCTAGCATGCAGCAGAAAGATAAATGCAAAAAAATTTGGAGAGTACGCCAATAAAACAGCTCTACTTTATAATGAAAAATACTCTTGGAGATATATGCCATCCACAGTTCATAAAATTTTGTACCATGGGGAACAAATAATTCAAAACAATATGCTACCAATAGGAGATCTATCTGAAAAAGCGCAAGAAAAAAGGAACAATGACTACAGATTCTTTCGCGAGCACAACACAAGGAAAATGTCCAGATGTTGTACTAATGAAGACCTTATCATTATTTTGTTGTGCACTTCAGATCCATATACATATGTCCAACATTCGTCAAAAATGGAAACTACCTATATTGAATTAGACGAAGAAGCTAAACAACTTCTAGAAGATGAAAATCAAGGCTATTTAGAAGAAATTTTTACTAAAATTGGTTGATTTAAAGTACTTTTTCATTACACTAACAACAAGTTACACTTTTTTTTTTATATAGTTAAAAAATTTTCTTGATTTAAAAATTTATATATTTTGTAAATTTACAATAAAAATTGTTATATTTCATAAATTTACCATAAAAATTGATATAAAAATATTTAAAAAGACAATAAAAAAAAAATTTAACTAAAGCAAAAATATACGAGTTTTTCATTGAAACTTCTCTATCTTGAACCAAAAAAAAACAACCTTTGGCCCTTGTGCACATTAGGACTAAAAAGTTTACGGGGGCCAAAGTTTGGCATTTTCTGAAAAAAATTAGCTTAAAAAATTTTTAAAAAGTATTTGTTGTAAAATTAACTGAAAAAATAAGACATTATATTAAAAAAAAACCTTTTTTTACCTTTTAACACTTCACTTTTGTACTAAAATTCATTAACAAATGAAAATGTATTTTAAACCCTTCGTAACTTTTTTATTTTCGGTCCAATCAAGAGTTATAGATTTTTGACCGCCTTCTCGTCAAATGGTCCACTGTGCGTCGCCCGTACCTACGCAGGTGTGCTCTGCCATGGCTTTAAAGAGCCAATGTGAAATACTCATCAAGCCTAACAAATTTGTCAAGATTGCTGAAAATCGACCGGCAAATCCAAGAAGTTTTTTGATAGTGAAATGTTGTGGTGTATAGAATTACAAGACATGTACAAAATAGTGTATAGAAGCCAATTAATATAATTTAATATCCATTTTTTTAATGCCTTAAATTTTTTTTATATATAAATATGTAATATATTATTAGTAAGTAAATTTATCTTTTATCTTGTAAGATATACATATATTATATCCTGTGGTTCCTATTGGAAACAGAGGGACACAACGAATCTGTTCCATTCGCTTCGGTATGATGATATTAGTTTGACTTCTTTCCAGCTTAGATCACTACGGCTAACTTCGATGTTCAGTTGCCGACGCCAGGTGTGTAACGGCCTACCAATTCTTCGTGTCCTACCCTGTGGGTTCCAGTCAGCGTGTGACCAATCCAGCGACAAGATATCAAGATATCAATATGGATTGGCCGCTAATTTGTTTGTATCCAGAGCTCCGTATTACATATGGTGTTCTGTCGTATTCCACGTCCCACATGCATAGAGGAGCACAGACTTGATATAGGAGTTAAAGATAGTGATCTTAGTGTTCTTGGATTTCCATACTGACCGAAGGGTACCGAATGCTTGGTTGCCCTTTGAGATTCGGTACGCTACATCTTTGCTACAGCCCACCTGTGTTTGTTAAGATGCTGCCTAGGTAGCAATACGACGAGACTTCTTCTAGTTCAATGTTCTCTATGCGAAACTTGTTGGTGTTTACTGTATTGCAGCGCATTACCTTACTCTTATTTACGTTTATTTTTAGACCAGCTTTTATGGCCTCTGTTTCGATGCATTTAAGTTTGGATGTCATATCTTTATAGCTGTGAGAGAGGAGGCAGATATCATCTGCATATCCGAGGCTCTCGAGTTGTTGATTAAGACCCCCAGTTGATACCTCTATTAGCTTGAGTAGCATTACGACCTATAACATCTAAGACGATATTAAAAAGCAAGGGAGACAGCAGGCAGCCGTGGCGGACACCAGTTGCAACATCGAAAGTACTACTCAGAGTGTTATTGTGGACTACACGACATTTAACATCATGGTAAAGAGTTTGAGTAAGGCTTATGATTTTGGGTGGGTCCCCTTTACAAGTAAGAGTGCTCCATATTGCGTTTTGATTCAGTGTATCAAATGCTTTTTCAAAGTCGATAAACAATAGGTAAAGCGGAGAGCGAAGTTCTGAAGATTGCTCTATGATTATTCGCAGGCTGTTGATGTGGTCTACACAGGATTTTTGGGGCCGGAAGCCAGCTTGTTCGGCCCTAAGATCCCTTAGCACGGTGTTGGATATTCTTCGATTAATGATTTGCGATATGATCTTATTCACTGCACTAAGTATGGTGATGCCCGCCAGTTCTTACAGTTTGTTGGGTCACCCTTTTTGGGGATATTTATTATGAAACCTTCTTTTAAAATTGTATCAAGTTCATGTGTGAGCCAGAAGTTCTGAATAAAAGGAAGCAATATGTTCGCTGTAGTATGGGGGTCGGCTTTAAGCATCTCGGGCGATATGTTGTCGGCTCCAGGGGACTTGTTCGTTTTGAAATTATCTACAGCATTCATAACTTCTGCGATATCTGGGCATTCAATGGAGATATCTTCCCCTATTTCATGGAAATCGCAGGTGCGCAGGTGTAGTTAGAAGTTGTTAAGGAAATCATATTGTAATAATGCTTTTTCCATATTTCCAGTTGGTCTTTCGTATATGTTGTGAGTTCGCCTTCGGCGTTTCTCAGCGGTCTGGTATTCGAAAAGTTTTTTCCAGTTAGTTTTTTGGTGATGCTGTAGAGATCCTTGGATCTATGATCCGCTGAAGCTTTTTGTGCATCCGATGCAAAATTATTACACCACATTCTATTATCATTTCGGAATCTCAAAAATGAGGTTCCAGGTGGCATCAGACATCCAATGGGTTTTTTAGGCACTTTGTGACCGATGTGATTTCTGCCAGCATCAACAAGGTTACTCAGAGGAAAGATGAGATTAATGTACAGCTAGTCTGGCTTTTAGTTCTTCTCTGTAATTGCTAAGTATTTGCTGATTTTGCAACTTAGCTATATTGTACTTTCGCGCTGTATATTCAGGTTTACGGATGGCAGTTTCCCTTATCCGTAAGTTTCCAACAACTAGATGGTGATCTGAGTTGCAATCCGCCCCCGTTTAGATCGCACATCTAGAAGGCTACTGTGCCAGGTCCAGCAAATAGTTATGTGGTCTATTTGATTTTCTGTCTCATTGTTAGGCGATACCCACGTTATCTTGTGCCCTCTTTTGTGAGGGAATAAGGTTCCCCCTATCACAAGATTGGCACTGCCGCATGCTTCAGTGAGGACCCAACTGTTTTCAATCATCCTTTCAGTTGCGTGTTTACCCATTATTTGTTCTCGTCCTGTGGTGTCGGGGCCTATCAGTGCGTTGAAATCGTCCATCATTACAACGATGTCACCGCGGGGAATTGCGGATAGGACTCTATTTAAGTGGCTATAAAACAGTTCCTTTTGTGATGTTTCTGATGTTTCGGTCGGTGCATAGCACTGCACACAGGTGAGATTTCGGGCTCTTGTACGAAACCGTGCTGTTATAATTCTGTCTCCATACGGTTTCCAGTTGATAATTGAATCGAAAGCTTCTTTCGATAGCAGAAAACCGATACCGCTTGATCTTGGTTCGTTACCTGGCTTGCCGGAGTTAATGATTTTAAGATTATCGGAGGTATTGAGTTCTCCTGATTCTGGCCATCTAGTTTCGCACAGTACTAAAAGCAGAAGATTGTAGTTGACAAATTCTCTGCACACTTGGGCTAGTTTAGATGAATCTAGGAGTGTGCGCACGTTCCATGTTCCAATTCGAAATATTTTTTTCATGCTGATTGAAAAGTTTATTTCAGTACTCAGAATAGAATATGTGGTGGTACATAGGAATACCAAAATTCGGTTGACAAAAATTCGGTTGCCCCAACGAATAAGGAAATAACTGGATATAAAAAATAGGCATGAGCCAAATTTTAGTGTTATTCTTATTAATTTGTGGAGTGCAGATATGAAAAGGTTTATATCTAATGTATTCCAAAAATAAGTAGGTTTTCACGTATAGTTTCCGTTTAAAAGTCATATTATTATTACGGTTGGAGCTTTTCATTCATTATTGAGTAAATATTTTATTCTTTTTGTTTTTTTAGGGCTTAAGGCCAAGCATTCAACAAGATTGTTTTTTATTGTTTTTTTTTTTTTTTTTTTGATAATTTTATTTTCAATGTTTCTGTACCCTTTGGGGACCATCTTCAGGGGGAAAATCAATTAAAACTTTCTAAACTAAAATACTAAAAATAATAATAGCTCTGCATGTCTTAGACTTAAGCCCAAAAAACAAACAACAAGACTGAAACAACACAGACCGAATAAATATATTTTAAACGTAAATATTTTATTATATCGAGGATTTATATTCAAAAAGTGCTATCTGCAATTTACAATATAATTTATCTTTGGTTTCAAACTCTTCTCTAAGATAACTGTCATCTATAATAATAATTATAATTTTAAAGATCAATAATATGATTAATTCTTGATATTGTACTAAAACGATGTATGAAGACTTTTAGATCTAATGAATAAATTGGTTTTCCTCTCTCTCTTTAAAAATTTTGTTAAAGCAGATAGCACTTTTTGAATATAAAACATTGTTTTTTTTGTCAGGGAATACAAACTAGCGGGTGAAAAGAAGTTCTTTCTTGTAAATCTCCTTATTGGGAATTAACGATTAACGTGGCGTTTAGTGGCAAATATTTTAATTTTTTACCTGAAAGGAAGTAATTGCAAAAATTCAAATTGAGTTATAATGTCGTAACTTTGGCCGACCTTGCACGTGAAAGTGAAAATATAAAATATTTAATTGAATTAAAAGATTTCAATTGAAACTCGTCACAACATAATATCCCTACATACAATTGGAAAAAGCAATCAAGCAGTTCCAAAGGAATTCAAAGTATTGCGTCAAGCAGCGGACTACATTGTGAGGATGGTACAGTTACGAATAAAAATCGAAGCGGTTGGCCCAGAGTAATAACAAAACATGAGCATCATGTAATAATAAGAAATAGTCACCCAGATAAACAGCAGCCGAACGAATACAGTAAGTGTGACTACAGTAAAACGGCGCCTTATATCGGCTGGCTTAAACGGTAGGATCATCATGAAGAAACATCATCTTTGCCCACAAAATAAAAGAAAAAGATTAGAGTGGGGTGACAAATTTGAAAACTAGGCTTTCAACGATTGGTGCAACGTCCTTTGGTCCGATGACTCGAAGTTTGAAGTGCTCGGCTCCAAGAGGCGAGTTTTTGTAAGGCGCTCAGCTAGAGAACGTGCTTCGGATGTATGCATAGTGCCAACACGGGGGAGGTTCCGTAATTGTTTGGGATTGCTTTGCTGGCAACAATGTTTGCTAGTTATGCAGAATAGAAGGAATACTCGATAATAGTCAATACAAAACTATTCTGAAAGATCGTACTATGGTCACTAGATTAAGAATTATGGATCGCCAATTCATATTACAGCAAGATAATGACCGCTGGAACCTGTAAAAAATAAAGGCGATATGGGCATTTGAAATTTTAGGAGGAGGAATGGCAAATACTTTTACACGGTAGTGTATATGTATTAATCTGGATTTTACGACCTGCTTTTATGAGGGATAGGTCTGAATATGTACTTTGAAAAACATATGGGAATTGTTGGTATATAGTTATGCATTTTACAGAATTAAGTATGAAAAAAAAAATTAGGTAAAAGGCATAAAAATACCAAAATGGACACAAAAACAGATTCATCTGATTAGATTATGCATTCTTCCTTTTTAGCTAAAAATCATTTCAAGATGCCTTCCAAAAAATTACATATTTTTGTTACTGCAGTTCCAACAATTGTTGTCTGCGATCCGATGATAGTTAAGTTTTTTTTAAGTGAGATGCATCGCTAAGAATATTATTTTTAAGTCTTAAAAGAAGAAACAACTCTTCAGATGGCACAAGTAAATATTTATTTCTCTATGCTCCTCCATTTTATAAAATTTTGACAGCTGTTAGAAGCGAGCAACTTTTTTGGTTTTTGCAATAATGTAGAAACTTGAATGTCGCGCCGTGAAAATTTGTTATTTCAGGTCGTTCAAATGACACCACTACACCGCGATATACTAATGAGTGATCCGATATCACATATAGATCGTCCAGTATGTGTCTGTCCAGTGCTCTGAACTTAATACTACCCAAAGCCTCACACTTGCAGAAGAGGTAATGCACAGTCTCCTCTTCCCCAGCACAATGATTTTTGTACTGAAGTCCGAGTCTTTCTGCGTATTGCCGATAAGCCTACAAAGACACAAGTATCGTCTTAAGTTATACTTAGACCACACCTGCCTTATGGGCTCCAACCCCACTTCAAACCGAGCATCTCTCTATAGGTATAGAAAGCTACCTTTACCTTTTCAACTTTGTGTTCGATGATCAGTTTCCATGCGTAGTAAAAGGTATCAGTTCTGTTTTGCTTGGAGTCACTCCTAGACCGCTACTAGAGGCTCAATTACTGAGAGTATCCAGAGCAATGACCACGATATCACTTTTCAAGCCCAAAAACATATCTGATATCAGAATCACTACGTCGTCCGCGTATGCACCAACTGTAATCCCTTGATTGATAAGTCTTACAAAAACTGAGTCAATAACTAGAAGCCATGACAACGGCGACATCACTTCACCTAAAACACAAGAGACTTCTTCACCTTGGGCGTCTCCCTCTCTTAACTTGTTCTCACCTCACGCTATTGCCCAGAGAAGCAGTTACAATTCTTAAGCTTAGCGCCGTGATTCAGTCGCTGATGTAGTTTTCAACATGCAGATCCTTGAAAGCACGATAAATTTCATCGATATTAACATTATTGAAGCCTCATTCTATATATCTCTACTACCCTCATTACCTCATGAAGCGCAGTTTCTGTTAAACCTCCTTTCAAATAAGCGTCTTGGTCAAGAAAGATATAGAAATCTCTCAAGCTTGATTCTCATGTGAGCGTCGATGATTCTTTGCAGTGTTTTGACTGAATGGACTAAAGTCCTTCGGATTTTCGTGACCTCTTTTGCCTACCTTGGGTATAAATACTATCTTCACCTTTCTGCAGTTCGGCGGAACACAGAAGATGAAGACATAGTGTGTAAATTTTAAGTTGAGTGATCAGGGAGTGGTCCATTTTGAGCGCTGTGTAGTATTCTTGCCAGAATGTCGTCTAATGGTGATTTGTATGAGGAAAATCTTCCAATTGTTCAGAAAAGCCTTCTCGAAGAAACTATAATCTCCGTGATAACTGTCTGCGATCCGTGTACGGGATCATGATGAATGTCTTCCATATATGGTGCATTACCCGGGAAAATAAACATCGAGTAGAATTTCAAGTTACTCCCCTCAATATTCTGTTCAGGTCGCACCACCCCTCTCGCCATAAGTGGGATTAGAGTGTCCCTTTCCGAGGAAGTTCTTAACCTGCCATAGTCGCGAGTGCTCTCGATAGATTCGCAAAATTCTCTCCAGTAGATCTTCTTCGTCCTTTTATACGCTGCGGGTAGCGTTAAAGGCTTTGCGATTTTCCTTACGCAGCTTTAAACGTTCTGATTTCCACTTTTCTTCGCTCTTGTTTGAAGGCTGGAAACTCTGAACGCCAGGTCTATGAGCTTTTAAGGGTATTCCAGACTACTAGTCGTATGCTCGATTTCGCGTCCTGTTATTGGTTTGCTATTAAACTTGATCAATCCAGTTCTTCTAGGGTTTCTGTAAAAGTAACCCCCAGAATATGTACGTTGACGTCAAAGTGATCTGAAAAACATTTATGATGGGACACTTTACACTTCTCCACTTTAATAGAGGTGTAATCTGAGGTGATGGTTATATCAAACACCACCTCTAAAGTTCTCCGTACTCAGATATATAAATATCGGACTAGTACCAGAAAGTACGTATATTTAAGTTATTACTATTTATGAAATCAAGAAGAGACTCACCTCCCTCGTTGATTTTGGAGCTATCCCAGATACCCTTTGCATTGGCGTCAAAGCCTAGAATAAGAGGGAAGCAATGAGGACATTTTGACCACCTGTGTGATCAACCTTCGCTACTGTAAGGTCTGCTTTACTAAATTGAGTACATAGAAAAATCATTATGTACTTTTTATTAATTACACAGGATCTAGGTTTACCTATGACGATTGTGTATAGAGTTTGGCATGCTGAGTTGTGGGACCTTCCTACCACCGCGTCATAGATCCAAGATTGCTATAGGATAACTTAATCAATAACATAAATCTAAAGGTTCATTCACATATAATAAGTCATCAGTAACATAACCAACAGAAAGATCAGTTGGGGCAACCCCGTTTCATTAATGATTCGATTGCATCAACTGAATTCAATAATCAATTCAATTCGGTTCGATTTCAATTCGTTGAGTCAAACAAATTTTTATGTGAGTGTGGAGAGTACCAGTCCAAAATATTGATCGATTTTAATGGAGCTTTGTTCCACATTTGTTGTACAAAAAAAGTAATTTTCCATAAATTTGGATATACATTTTTCACACTTCATATTGTCCAGATGTTGCCCTAGTGACTTTTTACTGCTACCAAACTTAAGAAATGGATCGTCGGAAAAGGATTTGGCTCAAACGATAAAATGATTATTGAATCAAATGCATTTTTTAAGAGTTGGAGCAAACCCATTATTCAGAAGGGAATAAAACATTGAAAAATATTCGATTTATTGTATCGCGCTAAAAGGAGATTATCAATTAGATATAAGATATGAATTTTTTCTATTCAAGGGTGGTATTTGCTATTTGTTGTTAAGGTAATTTAATAAATTTTCAACAGATTGCATAAACTACTTCAGTTTTTCAGAGTCGGGAACTTTTTCTTAGATTTCTTCATGATCACACTTGTGGCCCATCTCCGGTAAATTCAGCGATATTCGAATTCTATTACGATTTAACTATTACGTGAAATTCGTTTTAGTTCTAGGTTTTCGGAAAAAGTTAAAATCATTAAATTCGCTTTGTAAGGCAAAAGAGATAAATCAAACTATATATTGGACATAAGAAAATGCAATCTTTGCAAATCCTAATCTAAACTCGATTTAGATTAAACATCTTGACATCAATGTCATTGCAGAAGTTTTGAAAGAGAAAACTCTATTTTGTATAAAAATATCATTAGAATCATTAGGCCTACTACTGAGAAATGCACTAATGAAACTGATATTTAATACAATTCGCAAGACATATACATATAACTCTAATAGAGTCTAATGCACTTTCCGTATGGTTCATAAAGAAAAATTTGCACAAAAAAATAATAATAAAGAGAATATTGCATCAAAAGTAATTACAAGAGTATGATTGTACTAACTAACATCACCATCACCCCATATAAAAGAAAATTGAAACTTGTTACTCTATAAATGTAAGTTACTCAATTTCAATGTTGCTTTTTTCCCCTTTACTTTTTGTCAATTGCATGTCAAACAAACTGACAAAATTAAATTTAAGTCAAAAAATGTCACAAACATACAAATCAAATATGACAGATCCTTTTCGTCAAAAACGAAATGCATTGAAATCAAAAGCAATAACAACATTTGAAGTAAATACAATTACAACAACAGCACTGAAACTGTCAAAAAGTCAGCATCAATTAAAGCAACACCCGCAGTAGCAGCAATAACGAAAAACAACCAGTGGATAAATGAACGAAAATGAATCCAAGCGATTTCTCTTTGTAAAAGGACACTTTTATTTGCATCAAATGCACTTTTTTGGTAAATGCCAAAAGAAAAAGGAGTAGCTAAAGGAAAACAGAAAAACATGTTTATCATTTTTACCCAGCCATATGTGATGATTATGTTCGGAATGTATGTTTGTTTGTATGAAGTTGGTTAAAGCCATCTACTCAAAGTAACTGCGAGTATTACATAGATATACATAGAAAAAAAAATATGAATAACTAACATGATGAGATATCATGCTACAAATTCTGTATGTTTGTAGGTTGTTTCCTTGCCTGTGATAAATATTAAGTCAAAGGAATCATACCAGAAAGAATGTTGAAGTGAACTAGACTGGTTTTCCTTTTTGAATGGTTTTGACTGACTATTGAATTACCTTTGATTTGTGACCATAGGGAATATTTGCGATCTTTTGTGATTTGTGCTTTGTTGTTTGTTTGTTTGGTTGTTGGTTTATACTCGGTACTTCCTACTACGAACTGTTATTCGAGGATAGATTTAAAATTAAACAGAAAAAATTTTTGGAATTTGTTATATTCATACATACAATAAATATTTTTTTTCTTTTCTAGTTTTAAAATAAATTATGAGTTAATTGAATCAAATTCAACCGTCGAACTATATCAGGAGAACCTGAGTGTTTAAACCATGATCAGGAAGAGAAAAGGATTCTAGTTTTATCGTGAAGTTAAAGCTAGGGCAGGTCTAAAAAAGTACAATGTTCAAAAAGTTACAGATAGGAACGCAGTTAAGAATTTGAAAGCAAACAATAGAGAATAAAGAAACCGTTGACGAAGAAACATACGTTCAGGGGGAAAAAATATTGACGTAAAATATCGGGCAAAAAGCAAACAAAAATATATAATACAAAAAATTTCGTATGGCGTAGTATTTGAAGTTGGGGTAAAGTAGACGTTAAGAACCAATAACTCGTATATTATAAAAAGGAGTGTGATATAAAAGACGATTTCATCATTACGCTGCAACCAAAAAGCTCTTGAATTAATATAGAAAACAGTTTACCTAGAAAGCTAATCCATGAACCTAGCAAAAGCTTCGACCAGTGAAGAGATATTAGACTTTAGTAATACGGGAGATGAGAATCACAAAATAGGAATTCCAGAATATGGCAGGCAGCTTTTAAACGCCAGCGTACAACCTCTTGAAAAAAGTATGGAAATCGACCTTAAAATACTTAATGGGAGGCGTTCCGGATAAGGCTGATAACTTTATATTAACCTTTTTACGACCATGTTCCATTTGTAGTATTTATTATATCTGACACATTTTCCAATCGATTCACTGATTTGTATCGATGGAGGAGAATTGTAGCTTTTAGAATATAGCAATGTGATATCAGAGCCTTATAGGGCAAACACAAAGTAAAAAACATAAGCTTTTTCATAATTTCTTGCATGTTTTTGGACCTACAATCCCTCCTGCTTTCGGAAGTACGAAAATATGGCACATATATGATCCACTGGTCGACAAAAGTATTATTGTTTATTAAAGTAAACTTTTTTAAAGACAAAGAGAAAAAGAAATTTATTCTACATATTTAAAAGAAATATGGAAGAAAAGGTGGTAAGTTTCAAAATAGTTACGGTCTTTTGTGAAACAATAAAGTTTTTGTGACTGCCTTTGCTTTTTTTTATTTTTATTTTACTTTTCCCAGCGATATTCAATAGCGGCGATGACCTGTTCATAGTAGGAACAGACTCCACCTCTTCATTGTTGGCAAATCCTTTACCACCAGGCAATTTTTGCAAGTTCGGAAATAGAGAATAATTCGAGGGAGCTAACTCTGGCGAATAAGGTACCTGATGAAGTAAATTTAATTTTAATTCATTGATTGTACACTTGTGCATTGTCTTGATGAAACAACACTTTCTTTTTCTCCCAATGCGACCTTTTCCTTAATTTCATCACTAAAAGGCTGCAATATGTTAGTACAATACCCACCGTTGATTGTTTTTCCTTTTTCAAGATAATTCATAAAAATTATCCCGCTCGCATCCCAAATAATACACGCCATAACCTTGCCTGCAGATGGAACTGTCTTCGCGTTCCTGTACACGATTCTCCCATTTCAGTCCACTGTTTTAACTGTAGCTTTGTCTTAGGTGTTAAGTGGTGGACCCACGTCTCATTCATGGTTACCAATTGGCGCAAAAGGTCGGCTTTATTGCGGTGAAACATATTCACGGCGCTGACTTCGTTCTATTGTGAGCAAACGCAGCACCCATCTTGCGGGCAACTTTCTCATCTCCAAATTTTCGGTCAATATGCGATGTAAAACACTTTTTGAAATGCCTATCATTTCAGTTAGCTAAAGCAGCTTCAGCTGACGATCATCCAATACTATTTTGTGGATGTTCTTAACAGTTTCTGGCGTGGCCAGCTCTATGGTGTTCGTCGTGGCAGCTCGTAAGGCCTCGTTTAAACTCTGCCGCCCAATATTTTATATTCGTAAATCAAGAAGCAGACCCATCTGGAATTTAACTCGGCTTTAATACTAATTGGACTGAGACCCTTCAAATCAAAGTATTGGAGTACATAACGGTGACCAATATTTTCTAAGCTTACAAATTCAATGGAAATGTGCGGAAATCATAATGATACAAAAACCTTATAAACCAAACAACTTTGCATCCTTATTCAGACCAATAAGTATGCTTACAACTTTCTCTAAGATATTAAAAAAAAGTTTTTTTTCACCAATTTTAAATGAAAGAAACATAATTCCTAAACATCAGTTTGGCTTTCGACAACACGGTACAGATACAGAATTGTAAATATTAAAAGAGATGCTCTTGAGAAAAAAAAATAATGCTCTGTGACTTTTCTTGATATTCAGCAATCCTTTAATAGAGCCTGGCATCTCGGGTTACTCTATAAAATAAAACACTTCTTACCTGCACCCCATTATGAATTTTTTGAAAGCTATTTATCCAATAGCCACTTCTACGTAAAAGTCGATAATGAAAGATCAGAACTTTATAAAATTAATGCTGGTATACCGCAGGGAAGCGTATTGGATAAAATTTTATACTATATACAACTTACACTTGATGATGTCTTGATCGCAACATACGCAGAGGATACAGCAATAATTGTCATAATGGATTCACCAGATGAAGCTTCTTTACTTGTACAAAACGAGCTTAATGAACTTGACCAATGGCTAAAAAATTGAACATTTGTGCTCAGACGTGGTTACCATTCACCACTTAATCAAAAAAAAAGGGAAAATGTAAAATATTTGGGAATGATTCTTGAAAGGCGATTAAAAGGAAACAGCGACAGCCTAAAATCAAAACGAAAAAACTTTACTGGCTCTTAGGTTCAAATTCCCAGTTAAGTTTAAATAATAAATTACGAATCTATAACGTTATTCTTAAACCAATCTGGACATATGGAATCTAATAATGGGGTACCGCTAGCAACTCAAATATTAATATTATTGAGAGATACCAATCGAAAACACTGAGGCAAATACTTGATGTACCATGGTGTGTTACGAACAGTGTTATTCAAAAAAGATCTTTCTGTGTCATCTGTTCAATAGGAAATTAGATCCGTAAGCACACGATGATCCTGTGAATATTAGACGAAGCCAACGAAACTAAAACGCTTATGCGCAGCCATATCTTAGATCTTCCGTTCCAAATAAAAAAATGTTATTTTATATACTAAAAATCATCTTATTTATTTTGATTTATGTTATGTACCTCATTGGAGTTACATAACCTCTGCTTAACATTTGTTTAAACAAATTTGCTTATTATCCTTGGATAGATTGTAAATAAAAAAGAGATGAACAGTCCATATTAGTTTCTAAAACCTTAAACTTTGTAACATAAATTTCAGTCAGACAACTATCCTCTCAAGATCATAAATGACTAAATAAGTTTGCGAGAAGGAATATCGAATTCATTCTCATGCTCCAAGATCAAAAACGTCCACTAAGTAAACGTTGAGTATTATAGTGTAATTTTTTTTAAGCAAAATATAAATGCTGCCCTTCTATTATTTGTCATGTATAGTTACAAATTTGCATGCGACTAGAACCCTAACTTGCAAATCAAGATCATCGTTGTTACCATATATGGTAATGAAATTGTTTATAAATACAATAATTGGTATGCAAATCTCTCATATTTTGTCCCGTTAATTTTGATGAGTTATTTTGAGTGATTATTGATTTAGGTAGATGTGAAACTAAAGTAAAATAGCAGGTTCCTTTTTGATAAATACGTTGGTTGAGAACACACAACAATTATTCTTATTTCGGTGACTTAAATCTATAATATATTTTTTTGGATATTAATTAAATATAAACAATTGATATAAACAATTAATGAATTGATATTAAATATTTGGAATTTTGAGTTATATTATTGGAACCGAGTGAAGTCTAAATGAAATTAAAGAAAATTAAGAATACTCAACTGGATAAGAGTGTTATGTGACGAGGCTATACTATCCACCAAACTGAAGTTAAATCACCAAAGTAAGTGAAAGTAGTACTGTAAATCGGAAAAGTCATCGATAAATTTTATTTTCAAGGAATATATTAAGAAAATGAAAACCTTAATTATATATATATTACTAATCAGTTAGTGAAAATATTACTAAGTGAATGAAATCTTTGTATAAATATCTATGTGTATAACTGCATAATTTAATATACTTATATCAAAAAAAAAAAAGGAAAAAAAACAGGAAAGGAAACTATAATTAGCAATGACATTTGTTATCCTGAATTCAGTATCCTAAAATGATTTCTTTTTGTTTGAAAATCATTAATATTAATAATACAAATTTCGTTTGTTATATAAATCTATATATTAATAAAATTTACATATTAGGATGTCTATCATAATGATTCAGTCAAGTTTTATTAATTTTGGGCTAATGTGAACAAACTGTTCCACTGTACGTAAGCTAACATTATTGCTACTCTTCATTCATAAAAGCAAAAACAAATGAGTCCATTCACATGATCCCTCTTAGTTTTGCCTGGCATGATTATAAGAGAACACGTGGATGGATGTTTCTTTTAGTTCTCTTAAAAATGTATGGAACATGTATCAAAAGGTAGATTTGCTAACTAACTACCAATACGTTACAGTATCATCTTTTCTCCGGAACCGTTTTCTGTTTAAAATTGTAACTTCAGTTACTTGCCAAAGTACCCTCGTGTGTGGTAAATAGATAAAATCTCATCAAAAAGGTAGTAAGTAGTAGTATTCTTATTATCATAATGACAACAAAGTTAAATAAAAAAAAACAGAAAATTAAATCTTCTTGTTTTCAATTTTCCCTACATACAATATGAACATAAAAGACCGAGCAAAATGATCTATTTAAGGAACAACTACCCTGCAAAAAACACTATTTCTTGATGACATATGGAAAATGTGTTTTATTAAAAGCAAGAAATGCATCAGAATTAACAACTTAATTTAATACTCATCATACGAGTATGTCTGCTTGTAAAGCACCACCATTGTCATATTGAAATATTTACCACATTGCACACTCGTTACTCGCCCACCAAACAAACACTTAAATTTTTTTTGGCAAAGACTTTAAGCATCTGGGGTAGTGAGTGTCAGGCAGGCTGGCAGCAGTAAAGTAGTAGTGTTGCCAGCCAGTAGTTGTTATTACTATAACAGTCATTATCGTCGTCATCATCATCATCATCATCATCATCAGGTTTACAAAGGTTGTTGTCATTCTCGACTAACAAACAAACATACAATAGATAGATAAATAACAAGGGATCAGTAGTCAATCAATTCGCAATTGTGAGGGTTTACAACACACAAAAATGCAAAAAAAAAAAAAAACAACAAAAAAAAAATACGACAAATAAAATCAAAAATAACCTTAGGCTCTTATCAGCGAAATGGAAGCCCTTGAAATTAATGCTATGCTGTGGAAAAGGTTTATGGTACTTATTTTTGTTATTGTTTTCGTTGTTGTCTGTTCTTTTTCACGGCCAACTGTCATTGCCTATCAATGTTGTACTACTCCCCCTAACCCATTCCAGCTTTGATGATGCGCATACGCAAAGTCATCATTTGATGGATTTTTTAGCACTCGAACGACAACAACCCTGCATAACAACCCTAGTTTTTCCTACACTTGATCTTGTCTATTTAAAGTGTCTGGGGAGTTAAATAAACCAAATATGCTGTGCATTCATTTTATGGCTTTGTTCTCCTGCTGGTAAATTAACACGATAAGTACTTGATGGCCTTCAATGTTGCGGAAGTAATTCTTGTATAGACAATAAAACTATTACCCCATTAACAACATCATCTTCTCTTCTCTGTTCACTGTTCTTTCCCTGCTGATTATTCACTGAAGGGAGTTTGTTTTATTAACTTAAAGTTAATGTTTTTTGTTGTTATTGTTCTTTCGGCTGTTGTTGCTGTGTTATCTACAGATTAATATTTATTAGTTTAATATAAATCACTTGCGAATTGTTTATAAATCACAACAATTATTGAATTGTTAAAGATATATATAACTATTTTAGAATACATTTCAATGACACCGATTATAAAATTCCAAGTAAAAACGGTCAAACTATTAACAAAATCTGCTAGTTCGTCAACTGAAGGTTGATGTCACCAAAATCAATCCAACAAATTAAATACACGAGTATCTATAGTTTTCAATATTGTGTGAATACTCTGTGAATATTCTTAATCAAATCGGTTTCTGGCATTAAGCCTTCACCAGTGATTATATTGACCCTCAAATGCGTAAGGCTGCCAAATGGCACTGTCTATATTTGTTGCTTATGTCCCTAGCGGTATATTCTAAACTAATGATAGTTGTGTCTTTTGAAAGACACTGATGACACAGAGAGGAAAACATAGTTGGTTTTACTTATGTTGCTTTTTTCGTTTTACAGTTATTCAAGAGTGTACTCAAGGTGAAAGTACTAGGCCAGTACAGTAAAACCTCAAAGGGTTTGGCGTTCTCAGGCCAAACTTCTTTTATAGTATAACCTTTTATATTTGTTCCTTATCTTGATGTTTCTTTGCTTAATTTCTCAGCTATAACTCAAGAACAATTGATGATTTCTCATTTTATTCTTCAGAAAAATTTTAGCTTTTACTATAATGGGCTTGTACTTTCATTTCGACTTGAAACTTCTTACCCCTCAGACAGTGACCCCGAAAATGTTCCGTAATGTTATTTGTGCAAACGTGGTTAATTGTTTATTTTTCTAGCAATTGAAATTTTTAAAAAATTATTTTAGTGGTAAATAGAAAAAGTAAACAAAATTTTATGTTCGAAAATTGATTTTAAGGTTTAAGCTGTAATAGGAATCTTATTTGACAGATTTATATAGGATGGCCATTTTGGAAAGCGATCATTTAATAACCAAATAAGTTATTTTTCTTCGTTCTGCAGAAATGGTGTAAAGGAGATACCATAAATAAAGAATAAGTCGATGTGATAGTTGAAGTGAGGATAAAGGCAACGACGATATAGAGGAGCTGTTATTTGGTACATTGCATTGCATATAAAAACTAGTAATATATTTTACCATAAAATCGATAAAAAAGAAGCAAAAAATAAGTAGATAAAATATGTGGCGTCCATTTTTACTGCATTATATGGGATCTAAAATCAAAGTTGACGATAAATTTTCTTTTTGTAAGCCCTGAAACTGGTAGGAATTTTGGGGTACACAAAATGATCTTTACCAAAATATTTAACCATATTTTAAATAATTTTAGTTTTGTCGAAACATACAGGGTGCGCCAACTTTTATGTCGGTATTGAATAATAATACTGAATTACTTAAAAAAATAAAAGATTTCCATATGTGTGATATTTTTATACTCTATACCACTGTGGTTTGGGTAAAATGACTTTGTGCTGCTGTTTGTAACTACCAAAAATATTTGACCTAGACCCATCTTTAATTATACCGATCGAATCAGAATCACTATCTGATTCGATTTAACGATGTCCGTCCGTCCGTCCGTCCGTCCGTCTGTGTGTCGATGTAAAGCTTGTAATCAAACTGCAGGTCGCAAATATGAATATACTTCGATGAAATTTCGTATATAAGCCTCTATCGCCCATAGGATGAACGCTATTGAAATTGGTAAGAATCGGTCCATGTTCAAACCTAGCCCCCATACAAATGATACCTATGAAATCAACATATATTGCCATAAGATCCAAATTATCATATAAATCTTAGTTAAATTTGGTTTGTATGTTTTTATTACATCCATTAATCAGTAGTCAAAAAATGATCCCTATTGGACAACTCTTAGTCATATGCCCCATATAGAGCTGCTTCCCGATCTTCACTTAAATCTATCAAAAAAACAAAAATATTCCACTGATTCTTCACAAATTTTGTTTGTATATATTTTTGCAAAATACAAGAGACTTTACCAAACATGGTCAGGATCGGTCCATTTTGGGGCCTAGTCCCCATATAGATATAGCATCCGCTATGAACTTTTTCATATCTGCAGCCAAAAAAATTAATAAAAATCCCACTCAAATTTGTTGTATGTTTATTTTCTATATCAAGTTAGTTTGGCCTGAGAGATAGGGTCTCTAAACGCATGGTATATTGCATGGTATATTCTTACTTGTTTTTTTTTTTAATTTGTACTTCTTAAATACAACATCACGGCAAAATGTAACCCTTTTCTGCATTTTCCATAACTTTCCAATATCTCGGGCGGTATAGCAATGAATTCGGCACGAATTTTTGCCATGGTCTGAGGGGATCAGATCTGGAGGTCTGGGTGGCCAGCCATTGTAACAATTTTTTGACATCATTTTTGTTGCAGAAACTGCATTGTGTGATTTGCAGTGTGGCAATGTGCATCATCTTGTTGAGATCAGTATATAGTAACAGCCCAGACAATTTTCATACACGGGCAGCCATAATGAGTCAACATCCAAAGACATCGTTTCCCATCGACAGTTTCGCCTTTTCTGAAGAAAAATATTCCAAAGATCGTTTTTGCGCAAAAGTCTGTGCAAACGGTCACTTTTTGGTCATTCAATGGTATTTACTGATTTCGTGTGGATTCTCCGTTCCCCAATTGCAGCAATTTTGCTTGTTAGTGAAGACACAGAGTATGATAAAAAATTTAATTGAACTGACGTGTGTTTTTAATTCAATCGGTTGACAAATGTAAAGTTATTAAATGTTGCAGTACCGACAAAAATGATGGCACGCCCTGTATTTTTGTTTATTTTAAGTTTCATAGACGACTCAGAAATGAAAATTTTGTCCCTCAAAGTAATGCAAAAAATCTGTTGTCCAATAAAGAGTCTCAATTAAGTCAAACATATCAATACTTTTTGCTCCATAACTCCGTAACAAACTAATTTCAGATTTCAAATGATTATACCCAAATTACCTCAAATCACTTCATATTACATACAAGTAGGCAGTGAACAAAACCACAATTTTTTGCTAACCAATTTTATATTACATACATTTATTCCCTATACCAACGACTATAGGTAAAGATATCTACAGTCGTTACGTATACCTCTCTGTGACCAGGGTATAATGAGTTTGTGCTGATGTTTGTAAGTACAAACAATATTTGGCTTAAGCCCACATTTTATTATACCGATCGACTCAGAATCACTTTCCGACCGTCCGCCTGTCTCAGTGTGTGTTTATTTAACCCTTGTAATCAAACAACAAGTCAAGTGATGCAATTTATGCTTCTGCCGGCTATAGGACCAACGTTATTGAAATTGGTGAAAATCGGGTTATGTTCAAACCCCCCTAACCCCCCCCCCCCCCAAAACAAACATCCCCTATGATAACGACTTAAATTGTCGTCAAAATTGATTTCTATGTGTTAATTACACCCATTCAACAGTAGTTTAAAATTAAACCCTATCTTATCATTTTTAGTCTTAGGCCCCACATAATGCCATTTCCCGATCTTCACTTAAATCTAGATTAGATTTTTCCCAAATTTGACCTTACACGTTTTTGACCAAAGTAAGAATCTTTAGAAAATATCTTCGTGACCGGTTCATTTTTTAACCTAGTCACTATATAAAAATAGCATCCGGTATGAACTTTTCGATATCTGTAGGCCACAAATTAATAACTACAGTATCTACTCAAAATATGGTGTCGTTAAAATTAACTTAAAATATATATTAAACGATTGACTATACATTTAAAACCCGGTCTATTCAATTTTCAATTAAAAAGTAAATATTTTTCATTTATTTTTTACAAATATCGGGGATTTCATGTCAAGTGCACCAACTTTTGAAACCGATGTCTTCCGATCGGGATGAAATTTGCACCAAGGTTAGTCCTGTAGGATAGTAGTTTAGACACAATTTTTCAATAAGATCGATCCAGATCTCTCTGTGTTAGAGGGGATCAAAATTTGACATTTTGGCCAAACAAGTGTTTGCTCTCATCCATGTAACTTATTACCTATTGTTCTTAGAAAATTTTCTCCCAAAGAGTTTAGATAGCTATTTCTTCAATATTTCGGAGAAAAATACTAAAAAAATTTGTAGACTTCTTTTTTTGCTAAATTAAAGCATTATTTGCCTTGTTTTTCAAAAAGGGCATTTATTTTTTTTTTTTTCATAAGAAAGCTTAGGATTTTTCCTTTAAGAGCTTTTTGGTCGCTTAGTGGGATGTAACTCAAGACAACGGTTTTTCAATTTTTCACAAATGCACTATTTTGAATTTTTTCCTATTTGTGTCTAAAACCTTACAAATAAAACTTATACTGAGAAACTAGACAAACTAAACTTTCCGAAGGTATATAACATACCTAACTAAAATTTTATACCCTCGATACTGTAATACCCAGAATATGTTAACCTCAGGAAAAAAATCGTTTTTTTTTTCTATAGAAATGTTGAAAAATTATTATTTTTTATTTATTTTTAATAATAATTAAATTAATGTATAATAATAATATTAAAAATAAATTATCCATTTATTTCATAAATATTTTTATACTTAATTTATTGTAGCTGATGAAGTATTTAAGTCTTGTAAATTGTTAACTACCCAGTCTTTCATCCACCTTTTTTGTCGCCTTTATTTACTGCGTTTTTTAGTCAATCCTTTCTTGGCGTTACTAGGTTCAGCTGTTGATTTCGGTGCGGGTTTATTTGTTGTCTTTGGAAAGAAATCGCATTGAATAGAGGCAGAAAACTTTTTCAACTTGAGTCTTCCATCGACAAGCAGTATAAAAGCATGGTATTGAACGGTGCCATTGATTGTTACCGCAGCATCGAATATGCTCTTCAGTGTTTTCAATGTTTCCTGATGATTCTCTTTGCTACTAAAAACTATTTTAGTTTCTTTACAATAACTCTTTGCCCAATGGAATAAAGCAGTCGCATCTAAGATGCGATCTTGATGAGAGCACTGGAGGCTATACTTCGCTGCATTTCTTTTAAGGTTTGCTCCAATACCATCACATGCTTCTTTACCATGAGCAGTAGAATGAAAATGCCACTCAGCTGGCATTCCAAAATCTTTTTCATGGGCCATAAGATTTGCCAAGCTACTTTTGTTTTTAAAATGTTGACGAGCTCCGTCGGAAACGTAGTATACCTTCTTTACTGTAAATTTAGATTTTAGAAATTTTAGTATTCTCTTCTGGTACTCATAAACTGCAACGGTATCATGTTTTAAATCGTCGGGTATGATTGCCATACTTTTGTGTTCCAGTTTTTCATCTTTCATGTAGTAAATAACTACTGTGAATATAGTTGCTTGGTCGTTATTGAAGTGGAATGCTGGTATGGCATCCTAAAAAACATATTTATAGTTTTCTGCGAAATCATATGAAATAACGAATTCACCAGACCTTAAATGTATCTTCAAATCCTTGAAGAATGACCATTGCTATTTGACTAAAAAGTCATGGTTTCTCAAGCTTAGCAATCCTGTACACGTTTCTTCCACAAAATCATCCACATTTAAAATGATTGTTTTCAATGTGCATCTGTCAGTCTGAATACAAGAATCAAATTTGACCTCCTCTATATATTCTCGATATAAAGAGTTGATTAAATTTTTTTTGATGAATGTGGTTTTCGGGCAATTGGTACATTCACCTAAGTGGCAAGAAGTTGTTGCATTAGGACACATAGTCAATTTAAGGCAATCGCGGTAATCGTGTAAATCTTCTGCCGAATCATCTGTTAAATACTTTAAGTTGATTTCCTTCAACGCAATGTTTTGGCCTCATATGGGTTAATTTCGTGAAGCCAATTCTAACATCCTCGTGTTCAGATTGAAATGTTGCAAATAACTCTTTCAGGTTACAGACAACCATTCTCTGCTGTTATGTTATGAAGGTATGTTACATACCTTCGGAAAGGTTAATTTGTCTAGTTTCTCAGTATAAATTTTATTTGTAAGGTGCATTTGTGAAAAATTGAAAAACCGTTGTCTTGAGTTATAAAACATTTATTTTGATATCCCGCTCCCATCCCACTAAGCGACCAAAAAGCTCTTAAAGGAAATATCCTAAGCTTTCTTATGAAAAAAAAAAGAAATGCCCTTTTTGAAAAAAAGGCAAAAAATGCTTTAATTTAGCAAAAAAAAAGTCTACAATTTTTTTTTTTTTTTTAAAGTATTTTTTTCCGAAATATTGAAGAAATAGCTATCTAAACTATTTGGGAGAAAATTTTCTAAATACAATAGGTAATAAGTTACATGGATGAGAAAAACACCTGTTTGGCCAAAATGTCAAATTTTGATCCCCTCTAACTCAGAGAGTTCTGGACCGATCTTGTTGAAAAATTGTGTCTAAACTACTATCCAATAGGACTAACCTCCCGATCGGAAGACATCGTATAAAAGCGAAACTACAACAATGTTTAAAAACATCTGTTGTAGCAACATGTTGTTTACGCCATCATTCAAATTCTTATACAATAAAATTCTATTTAAACAAACATTTTAAGAAAAAAGTTATAAAAGAATGAATAAGAAAAAGAAACATTTTTGAAATTGAAAAAAAAAACCACAAAAACGTTTCATGCAGTTCAATTTTAAATAATTTAAGTAATTTATTTAAAATAACTATTGAAAAAGTAAAAATAAATATTTCGTCAGAAAACAACTTAAATTTTCATTTGTACTGAAAACTTTAACAACAACAAAGTGTTAACGTAAAAATTGTATGAAGGTAACATCAGCAAAGTTAGATCTAAGACATTTTTTTGAAACTCATGGTATAGGGTATAGTGGAGCCGGTCTGGACCGTCTATACGATTTCTTATTTTTGTACTTGTAACAGATAAAGGAAACAACTAAAAAAAAATTTGAATTGCATTTTCGTGAAAAAATATTGGCAACAACAAATATTAAGGGTTAAAAATTATATTATAATTGTTTATATACGAAATTTTTTTTACGAAGGGGGGCTATGAAGTACACTCGTACTTTGATATCTTAGTCGTGATCGTTAACGCATTCACCTAAAGTCAGATTAACAGAGTGGTTAAGAATCAGTTTTCATACTGAAGCGTTTCTTTTTTGCTTTGTGATAATTTCAGAAGAAATTACAACACCAACAACAACATAGATTACACGGGCAACACTGAATGATTTGCCGGAGATTTCAGATAATTAAGGTCAGCTCTTGCCTTCGAAATGCAGCGTGGGAAAATTTGTAAAAAATTATATTTTTAAAACAGTTTGTCATTCATTATTTTCCAACTCTGGTCTTACATGCAGATACTGTATTTTTTTAGGTATATCAGATAGGCTGATCTCAAAAATTCTATTACTTATTCTTAGTCATATTTATCGATAATAGAAAATCTTAAAATTGCCATTTAGGACCTTTTTAGATCTTACCAACGAGCAACATTTACGAGAAATAGCACAATATACTTAAATCTTTTCATTTTTGAACTTTTCTAACTTGTAAGTAAAAGCTATCATAAAAAAAAGACGGGTACCTGTTTTGGAATCCTTGCACTCAATTTAAAAAAATTGAGTCAATGTTGACTATTTCAGCCTAACAAAGTCGTTAAAAATAGTATTTTTTTAACTTCCTCGTGAAATCCAACCGATGGAAAAAGATGGAAACGGATTCGTAATCAGCATATTAGACTCAGTCATCAAATGTCAACCAAATCGAGAAAAATTACGCTTTCACTTGTAAAAGTATATTTTATTAAAATTAATAAAATTTGTAATAACGATAGCGCAGCAAAATATGATTAAATATGCAATTATTTCACTTTTATATGCATTATGAAGGAAGATTTTTTTTAAGCCTAGTTCCGCGAAGCCGAGTGGCTTGTCTGCAGCTTCTAATTTTGGGTCCAGGGATAAGCCGGATTTGGCTAGTTTTTGCAGCGACAGACCAAAGCCTCTGGTGGGAATCGAACCCACGACCCCCGCATGATACGCTACCTACTCACCTACCGGGGCGCATGAAAAAGCTTTTACAATATTTAATAACTTTTAAAACCAAAATCATGCTTATGGGGCAAAATTTTCTCGGCAAGCGGTTGGTAAGATCTAAAAATTATAACGACCGTATTCCTATTAAGATAGGTCTGGGAAGTGCCAGAAAAAAACACATATTTCGCAGAGAAAAGCTGCTCAAAACAAGTAAGAAAAAGTGATATATTCGGCTATACCGAATTTTTTAAAACCATCCACCTGGGTTTTACGTTTACGTTAATATCTGGACTTACTTCAATTGATGAAATTAATACTTAATTATTACAACAAACACACTGCATTTTTAAGATTTTTAGAGATATCTCCATATTTTATGCCATATCTTGACAATATGATGCCCGATTTACCCCATTTTAAATACCAATCTGCTCGAAATTATGGGAAACAATATAATCATAACTTTACCCAAGTAAAAGGTTTATTTTGTGAATGAGCGTGATTTCAACAGACAGACAGACGGACGGACGGACAGACGGACATCGCTATATAGACTCGAGTTGTTATAGGAATATATACACTTTATGGAGTCGCAAATTTATTTACAAACGGAACAACAAACGGATATATATCAGTGGTGTGGAGGGTATAAAACCAATTGTCTTTTGTAACAAAAGTGAAAAAGGAGACAGGACTTAAATCGTATAGAGTACTCAGTTTCGGATTGAAACTCCAAGAAGAATGTCGCGGCACAATAAGTGCTAAAACTTAAACGCAATTTCATCATCAAGTATGAATACTGCATTATGGTGCTTCTTGGCGACTCTCATAGCAACCACTAGTTGCTACTAAAGGAACAATTTGAGACCCACAAAAAACAATTAAAAAAAAAACAATTTTAGTTTGACAGGAAAGACGCAGGTCATATGTGACAACGTGTACTATTAATATCGATCTGCAGAATAAAGATTTCTAGCTAAGGAGACTACCTTCATTTCATGCTACATTTTTTTGTTTTTTTTCTGATCTTGCATCATGTCATTACAGTAAAGTAGCTGTTGAATGATACAAAAAAAAAATAATGTAATTTTCGTACCAAGAGGTGTGAATTAACTCAACTGCCCAGAACTAATATCAATAGAAAGATATTGGACTTTTGTAAAAAGAGTTATGAAGAGCAAAAAGCAAGTTATCAATAAAACAACACTTTTTCTCGGAAATGTTCTGTGGTCTGTACAATTGAAATCAATAAATTGTAATTTTTATTAAAATCGGTTATTTCATGTTGGCAAAAGTTGGAAGTTGATTAGATTTTATCGGCATACGCATTTTTTTTATTTAACTCACTGAAAATACTGAAAACACTTCTTTAATTTTGTTTAAATGGTGCGTGGTAAAGAAGAAGAAAGCATACATTTCAAAAATTCATAACTGCACTGTATTCTTAATCGGACCGGTTTCTGGCATTTCAGCCTTCATCAGCGATTTATTGAACATTGTGATAATTGTTGACAGTAACCCAAAAAGCGTTGACTCGTTAAGTGCGTGGCTTGCAAATTCAGCTTAACAACTGTTTTTTTCTGGCTTATTGAGAGGGAGAATCAGTTGTTGGTATTTGTTCTACAAACGTATAGTATTTGAAAGGTATTTCTTTTTAGCCGTTTTGCAGATTTACAGATTTTTTCAATTTTTTCCTTTATTTTGAATAAATTGCATTTAAAATTGATACTAACACATACATAAAATTATACAATGCTATGTATGTGTTTATAAAATTTGTTAATGTGTTTGTAATAAAAATGAGTTTGTTTTTTGTGTTGATTTGTGAATTGGCTATAATTGATTAGCATATTTTTAGGGTCTTTATTTAATGAAAAAAATAAAATTTCCTAGAATTTGCGCTCGAATTTCGAGGGCTGGAATCTGCTATAAATAGTTAAAAATAGTTCAATAAGTCCAGATATAAAAGTAAACGTAACCGATTCTGCACAGTCAAATTTAATACTCTTTCTTGATTTCTTTGAAGCAATTCTCCTGCGAAAACATAAACTTAGGTAGGTTTATAGAGGTCAAATTGCAGGAAAATTTAATGGAAAAACATTGCATTTTTATTGAATTCAAGGTAGTGTTCGAAACAAAGATCAATCGAAAATTTTATTAGAAGTAATTAGTAGTCGACTTTGTATGCGATTAAAAGTAAGTTAGATTAAATATTTAACTATTAAATTTATTATACTTTAGGTAACGGCCTCCTATAACTCATTTTTCTGCTTAACGCCACTGATAGACAGGTAGACAATTTTTATATTTAAACATCATTTTGTACTTCATTAATCGTTTTAGTGATAAATGTGGCTTTTAACTATTATTTTTTGTTGTTTTTAAACATGTTATTTTTTTGTCTGTCTGTCTGTCTGAATGTCTGTCTGTCTACAACAGTGCCAGTACATGCATTAAGATATTTTCTACAAGATGAGTACATGACACGCCTCAGATATAACCACCATGTTCTCAGTCTTTCTGCTTAAGCATAACAACAGCAACAACAACAACCATATAGTGTTTATACCACCAATGTATCATATGATTACGCTGTCTGCTTACCCAAGTCTCTTTCCGTATATACGAGTAGTTAGTTACAAACTCGTTTGATTGGTTTTTTTTTTTAACCAAAAGTCTAGAGGAGAGAAATTTTATGTGAAGTAGGATTTATTTTCGTTAAAAGTTTGTTTTGGATTTATTTACATAATTTTGTCTAATCTCTAAACATGCCTGCTTGGCTGTTCTACAACAAATGGATTCAAGATTCGAGATTTGACTTAAAAAGAAACCACAACAGAAGCAGCAGTTAGAATATCAAATTGCAAGTTTCAATATTATGCATGTGTCTTGCAGCAATGGGCACGAATTTTGAATTATTCTGGTGAAAAGAAGACGGATTATTATCAGCTCATATTTTTCTTGAACATACACTTAAGCCAGGAGGTCAGTTTGTTGTGTGGTCTAAAGTGGTTGAGCGTCCAGAGTTCCCAGTACATAGTCGCAATATTGGATAAATTTTGTAGAGGGAAAATAATGGACTGAAACAAATAAAAACCTTCTGGAGGTCTAGCCAAGTCAAGGCCGCACATGTCAATTTACTAACAAAACAATCACGTATAAACCAAAAAACTTCAACTGTGCAAAGGCATCTCGGAATGACGCTTTCAATAAATCTACTTCACTTAAATAAGAACTACAAAAACTAAACAAGTTGATTGGAGAAAAAAATTCAAGTACTTAACCTATATGGACTAATGGAAACCAGCTCTGAGGATGTGCACCGAAGACCGATATAGAAATAATACAAAGCTTTCAAAAAAAAAAAAAATACTTAGGATTATGTCAGATATGACAATCTATATAGAGATGATCTTGAGGTAAAGAGAATAACCAAAATCATAACCCTCTCTTTAAGTCAACCGGAAATTTATTACATTTTACAAAATGGCAAATAAAATGAAGTTTGTACTAAAACTACTAAGCATTTTCAACAATACCCTATTTGGTCCCACAAAAAAATTTGTCAAAATAATAAAAGTCAATCGTCAGACAGTTTTAAAGTAAGTAAACAGTATCAGGAGAAATTGAAATTGGAAATTGGAAAAAAACCTGAATCAGAGAGAAAGCAAAATCTTTGTCAGATTGGTAGTTGAAAGCATACTCAAAGGAGCCCAAAACACTAGAAATACAGTTCTATTGTTGATCTATTTAATATATATCGATACATTATGGAGCAGTACCCTGGTGTTTTGTACACTATTTCCGCACACTCTAAAAAGAGAACTAGTGTATGTGTATTCATAATCTGGGCCAAAGTTAAATCTAATACTGGATTGGGATCTTATAAAGTCCACAAATCTCTCGAGAGAAATTATGTTAAGAATTCAGTAGCAAGGCAGAGCAAGTCAGCACAATGTTTCCACCTATTTCTGGCCTAGATTGACATGTTACCACTATAGTAAGAAAGCGGTAGTATAAACGCAATAATGTGGCTTTTGAACCAAGTTAGACAAATGTCCCAACTGCTCAGGCCAACGGAAACTGAAGGGCAGATGAGTCCATAACTACATTTATACTGCTTAGAATTATACAACAAATTTGTTTTATAAATTTTGGTCAATTTAATGGCAAGTATTTTGAATACACTGACCATGACGGTATTTTTTGCGAGGGATGTTTTACGACTTCGTGACTTTTTAAACTTCCCTTGTAGTTAATTAAAAATCAACGCTACTTCTATCAACTACCATCTGCCTATAGACTACTGTAAAATCATGAGCAAGCTGTATCCTTCAGCTTATATTTGATAGCCATTAGACGATCGGAGAATAAGTGCGTTAGGAAGCTGAGGCTGAAAGTATTTAATCTGAGCGAGTACATCGCATTTTACATGTATGTGTTAAGCCCTTAGGACAAGTATTTTCAATACACTACTCGAGAATGATGATAATTTGTATATTGATTCAATTCGTTGCAAACTCAAACCTCGTTTTATGCGTTTTAAATTTATGCGATTTTAAAATTTTCGTTTTTTTTTTATTTTTTTTTTTTTTTGATTCACCGCCGGTAAAAAACAAGTCTGTATCAGCTTGGAACACTACGTTCGCGCTTGTAGAATTTGTTTACAATTTAAGGGAAATCCCTTTCAATAATGTATAACCATGTGGAATGATAAAACTACAGTCAATATTTTTACATCCTAGTGAAATTAATTATTTAAAAATTCCTTAATTTTGTATTTTTAAATCAAAAAATTTAACAAAAAAGCAAGCGTACAAAATTTTCCACTTTGAAGTTCTTGTGATGAAAAATTTGTATTTTTTCAGATATCAGCATGGAAATAGATAAGAAGAAGAAAAACAAAAGACGAACGATATCCCTATACAAAAGGTTAAAATTCTAGATCGCATTTCAAATGGAGTAACTGGAGCATACACGGCACTTGGAAAGGAATACAAACTAGAAGAGTCGACTATAAGATCGATTAAAAATAATCAGGTTTCCATAAGAAAATCTATAATTTCTGGCAAATAGCTGAACTCCAAGACGAAGAAAGTAAAGGGTCCGCCATCTAACGTTTTTTTTTTCAACTAGTGCTTATTTCGTGAATGGTAACACTTAGCTCATGTCTGATTTGACAGATAATTAGTTTTATCCTTCCGCTGAACGAATATGGTTGTGTATACGCTTGAACAACGCTGGGAAATATTGCGACATTACTTTGAAAATCATGTTAATGTTGCAGAATGTGTGCGAAAATTGCGTACGGATTTTGGCAAAAGAGAAGCACCGTCAGCTCCGTGTGTTCGTTATCTTGTGAAAAAAGTGAAAGAAACTGGTATCCTCATCGATAAGGCAAAGCGTGAAAAGCCAAAAACAGTGCGTACACCCGAGAATATTGCTGCTGTGGCAGAAAGTGGGCGTGAAGCGCCATCAACATCAATTCACCGTTGTTCTCAAGAATTGAACATTTCGGAGGCATCATTGAGACGAATTTTGCATAAAAACCTTGGTATGACGCCATACAAAGTCCAATTGGTTCAGGAGTTGAAGCTAACTGACCATCCAATGCGTTTTCGCTTCGCTAAGTCGGCCTGCGATCGACTTACAGAAGATGCCGATTTTGCCAAAAAAAAAAATCATCTTTTCAGATGAAGCTCATTTTGATCTTGGCGGGTATGTAAACAAGCAAAATTGTCGCATTTGGGGCACAGAAAACGCGCACGCATACATTGAAAAGCCGATACACCCAAAACGAGTCACTGTTTGGTGCGGATTTTGGTCCAGAGGCATAATTGGGCCATTTTTCTTTGAAAATGAGCAAGGAGTGGCCGTTACAGTCAATGGCGATCGTTATCGGGCCATGTTGAACGAATTTTTGTTCACAAAAATTGAAGAGGAGGATATTGGCAACATTTGGTTTCAACAGGACGGCGCTACGTGCCACACAGCCGAAGCTACACTCGATGTTTTGCGCCCTGTTTTTGAAGATCGCATTATCAGCCGCAGAGCTGATGTCGTTTGGCCACCTCGGAGCTACGATTTGACACCGTTGGACTATTATTTGTGGGTGCCCTCAAAGATAAGTGTTACGCCAACAAGCCAGAGACAATTAACGCTTTAAAGGACAATATTCGTGAAGCCATTGGTGAAATACAGCTGCACATAATCGATAATGTGCTTAAAAATTGGACCGATCGTGTAGGCTACTGCATGGCCAGCCGAGGCAGCCATATGAATGAAATTATTAACCGGAAGGATTGTACTTTCAAATAAAAAAAAGAAATTTGAGATAATATTCAGTAGTGTTTTTTTTTTTTTATAGCATTTTCAAAAAAAAAAAAAAAAAAAAAAAAGTTATTTGGCGTACCCTTTATTATGTGGAAAAAATTTTAATTTATTAAATGGAAAATAATAACATCTGCATTTAAGATTAATTTTGCGTTCTGTTTCATAATTACTAAAAAAAATCCTTTCGTAAGTGAAAAACATATCAAAACCAATCTGGGAATAAAATAATTTTTTGAGACACAACAACGTTTGCTGGATCAGCTAGTTTTAAATAAACTTGAAATTGAAGCTTTAACATTAAATGAGGTTTAGAAAATATATTTACATGTGCCGATTGTATCTGCCGTAAGTCTTAAATTCGCGCTGGAAAGCTGTGTGACGAAATTACAATACTTGGTGGTGAAATATCGACACAATATTTTAACCCTGGAAGGATTTCTCTGAACCATAATGATTTAGAAGAACTACTTGAAGTGAAATTATCCGTTGTCAATATTTTAAGTTTCACTGTAGATAATGTCGCAGATAATCATTGCGAAAGTGATGGAGAAGAAATTGTTGAACCTCTTACTAAAAAAAATCATGTGAGTCCTATCACAGGGGAGATGTGTAAACTTCCAGCCATTAAAGATTTTTTTATGTCATTTTTTAAAATCAAACAGAAAGCGTCATCTATGTATCACTTATAGCAAAAACTGTTTCAGCTAATTCAACAACCCTTTGCTGTAAAACGTTAAAAATATCCCAATATAAAACGATGACGCTTTTAAAAAAATGGCATAAAAAAACAATTTTATAACGTAATTTTTTCACCAATACAATCATTAGTCACACACCGATTTGTGTTACAGCTCTCACCGATTTGTGAAATAGAAATTTACCCCCCTGCGCGTATACATGTTTACACATCAAAAATGGTGAAGTTCTTCACACAGTTAATGCTTTACAAAACAAAATTTTCAATATGAATCCAGGCACGGATCGAGCAATGTACAACTAAAAAAATTCAACTCCGCAAAGTATGATGACATGTTATTTTACATAAGAAGAAAACAAATAAATTCCCGAAAACTCCTTGACCCGTTACTTCTAGTTATAATGATAATACTTCCTCTTTAATTCTTTCCTCTAGTGATGGAAGCGATAGGGAACCAATTCAGAAACGGTACAGATACTTATTTAGCGATTCTGGCTCTAATATATCTATAATATTAACAGGCTTTCTTGTGACCGATGTTTTCTTCTACCGTTTTATCCCGATTTTGAACAAACGTATATTATATGAAAGGTATTTCTTTTTAGCCGTTTTGCAGATATACAGATTTTTAAATTTTTTCCTTTATTTTGAGTAAATTGCATTTAAAGTTGGTACTAACACATACATAAAATTATAGATATGCTATGTGTGTTTTATTTAATGTGTTTGTTAATGAGTTTGTTGTCTTCATTCACAATAATAATAAATCATAAAAGTGTTGGTTTGTGAATTGACTAAGTTGAAAAATAAAGCTGTCTAGAAATTGCACTCGAATTTCGAGCGCTGGAATCTGCTAGTAAAATATTATTATACTTAATATTATTTTTTTAATAATTTTTCTTCTTCATATTGAAATAATATTACATTCTTTTTTCATTATTGTTTGGTTTCTTATTGTTTTCGTAAATGAAATAAATTTTTTTGTTGGCTTTCGTTATGCGTTTTTTAATGCTTTGATTTCAATTTATTCCTTTTTTTTTAATTCAGGAACAAATCAGTAGTTTTTATATATAGCTGGTGTATTTTTTTTATCCCAATTCGGTTTATTTGGATTTTTGTGTAACGACTTAGCCGCATAAAATGAGATCAAAGTGTTAAAAAAAATTATTATCAATTTTAACCCCTTACGACGCCTTGTGTTCAATTAACCGAATTGTTCTAAAGTTGAGCAACTGTTTTTCGATTGTGCAGCTAAACATTTTCAACTGCGATAAAATATTTATTATTAAGACAACAATTAATAATAATAACGTCATCGCAATTTGTTCGTGCAATATGTAATTGTAAATTTCATAAAGTATGAGTGAAAATTGAAGATGAAAGTGCGCTCAATGCCCTTTTTAAATTTAATAATGTTGTTTTCAATTGTGACAACTGTTTGCAGTCATCTTGAGATTTGGTGAAATTGAGCAATTGTAAATTCTCTCAAATTCTGAAGAACGATTCAAATAAGAACAATATGAAACCTGTGTCTCATCGTAGTTGGCCTACACTCAAAACCGGTTCTAATTCTAATTTGCCTTCTGCTACTTGCTAACAAAAAATAAATTGTAATGATACTCAAAATAACAACATCTAGAATACTGCGTTCAATCTGTTCATAGAGTAACTCAATCTATTGCTATTAATAATGTAGCTAACGCTTCTGTACTCAAAACTGGTTCTAGTTCTAATTTACCTCTTGCCACTTGTTTACAAATGACAAATTTGAATAATACTCTATGTTCGTCTTCTCAAAATATTAACAACAGCAACAACTCTGCTTCTACTGCTATTCAATCTGTTCATTGCTTAACTCAATCTACCGCTGTTAATAATGTGGCTGTTACTAACGTATCTGCTAATCAAAGTGATGAAAATGCTGCGGTTATATCTGATGATGATGAGGTCTATATCTTTCTTATTTATTCCCTTTATTGCCCAATGTGATTATGACGTCTTTGTTATAACTGAAACTTGGCTGAATTCAAACATTTATGCATGAAACACATAGACGACAGCGGCTACACGACTACAGCCTTTCAAAATAAAATACACACGTTTATATGAAAACGATTATTTTGACACCAACATAGCTGCACGGCTACACGACTACTTTTGTCGCTGTAGTCAACTTAGGATAATTTCTATTTTTGTTGGCTACAAAACAAAAATAGTGTTGACAACATAACAAAATATGTAAAAGAAATTAGTGCTATGAAATATTTTATTTTGTTAAAAAAAAAATCGCAAAATGAAATGTTATAATTCCATTAATAATCAAAAGGGGTTAAATAAATATATCTATTTATTTTTTCGTCATAATAAGCATTATAAATAAGTAAATGTATATTTAAGTCAAGTTTAAATAGAGCAATTACACACTGCAGCATTTTTACGCTTGAAAATTCTGATTAGGTTCAGACCACAAAATTGTGAAAGCTCATGATGGTAGTACTAAAACCCCAGCTGGGTTTTGTTTGGGTGGCAGCCGTTTTATTTTTTATAGCACTTTAAAGTTTTCGGAAGCGATTTGGGTCTTTATATTGCTTCCCATGCCTGTATCTCGTAAACTATTTAGAATTTTGCTTTGGCGCTTTCAACAAAATTGTAGCTATTGATTAGGCCTACAAAACATCACTTTATGTCAAATCAGTAATACATCATCTTCATGTTAAAAATAACCAGAAACTAAAAAAATTATTTTGGGTGACGAGTAACTGTTTCTTGAATCTAGTCATTTTTGAATCGTTTCATTTTATCAATTGTATTTCATTTTTGTGCTTGTTCTCATATTTCTCTGATTGCAATAAATTGTTTGAAGTGCCCAAATAACAGCATATTTTGTGTGAAAATTAGATTTAAATTAAAAGCAATATTGAATTGATCATTTGAAAAAAGAAGTGGGTTAAAAATTGAAAAGTGCAGTAAACTTGATCTGTTTTGCTATGTCTGTGGCTCCTTTGAGCCTAAACGTTTAAAACATAAAGATAAAAAAAACAATTTAACAAACGAATTCAAAAATGCGTATCTTGCGTATTATGCCGACCAACTGATTTGTTTGATTGCCCTTGGACGCCAAATACCGTATGTCAACATTGCTATTGCTACATTCTAGAGTGGATGAATAGAAAAATGAAAGAAATGCCATTTGGTACGCCAATTATTTGGACAGAGCCTAAAAAACATGAAAAAGAAAAGTGCTACGGATGTATTAATTTTAAAAACGGGATGAATCGAAAAAGGGCATTGAATGCACGTTATGTTCCTGGTCCCAATGCCTCCCTACCACAAGAACATTCCGACGAGTCCCGATAGGGCAACTGAAATGACAGCGCAAACTTTTGGAACTGTTTTCACTGATCCTTCCGATCCACCGTTTGAGCCCGACGAACCTCCGAATAAAGGAAAACCTGTAACAGAAGCCGAAATGAACTATGTGGTCGCCAAAATGGGGTTATCACAACATAATTCTGAATTTTTGACTTCGTTTCTGAAGAGAAAACAACTAACGGATGTTGGTGTTAAAGCCACAGGATATCGTAATCGTTAATCGGAATTTCAGCATTTCTTCGTTACCAACAATGAAAATACTGTAACAACATAATTGCCGTAGTGAATCAAATCGGAATGGAGTATGTTGCTGAAGATTGGCGACTTTTTATAGATAGCTCGGTAACAAGCTTAAAAGCAGTGCTTTTGCATAAAACTAATAAAAGGCCGTCAATTCCTGTAGCGTTCAGCACTGATTTGAAGGAATGTTATGCAACAATGCAAGTAATATTGGAAAATATAAGGTATAAAGAGCATTTATGGAAGATCTGCTGCGATCTTAAAGTCGTCAACATATTGCAAGGAATAAAAGGCGGTTGGCCAAAACATTACTGCTTCATTTGGTGTTGGGACACACGCGCTAAGGTCGACCATTATTCACATATATGGAAAAAACGTGAATCAGGTGTGTTAGATGAAGCTCTAGGTATGACTGCAGAGCCCTTAATAAAGGATGTTAACAAAATATTGCTGCCACCGCTACATATAAAGCTGGGAATAACCAAGAAATTTGTTGAAACTATTGTCAAAAACAATGAAGCTGCTTTTAACTGTTTAAAACAAATCTTTCCTAAGATTAGCGACCAGAAAATTAAAGCAGGTAATTATAATTTATTATTTGATGTACATATTTTATTAGTTACTACTAATTATAACACTTATTACTTAAAACAGGAGTGCTTAAGGGACCGGACATCGGAAAATTGATTAGAAGGCAAGAGTTCACAAATGTGCTGTTTGGAAATGATCTCGTTGCATGGGAAGCACTAAAAGCCGTAATTGCAATGGTATTAGGAATGAACCGCGACAACGACTTCAAAGTTCTGGTGAAGAAAATGCTACAGTCATTTCAAGTTATTCGTGTTTCCATGACTTTGAAACTACATTTCCTGAACAATCACCTTGAGCAATTCGTAAATCAGTTACCCACCGAGTCCGATGAACAAGGAAAGCGTTTTCACCAGGTTATCATGCCAATGGAGAAACGATTTAAAGGAAAAAAATTAGATGCGATGTTTGCGGATTTCTGTTGGTAGAGCCAACAAATTTCTTCTTACGAGGATAGAGACACCAAAAACGATGAAAGAATGGACATAGAATGGGCAGATATTAGCTCAGATGAAGAAGACTGAAATTGTTCTTGACTTTATTTTATCAGAGTTGTTAGATTTTCATGTATCTAAATACAATTTTGTTTATAACTGATTGGTCTAATAAATAACGGTTTTCAAAATAACAACGAAAACCTGTAATAAAAGGGAAAAATAAAAGGGAAAAAATTCAATTTTTTTTTATTTTTTGGTTATTTTGAACATGGAGATGATGTATTACTGATTTGACATAAAGTAATGTTTTGTAGGCCTAATCAATAGCTATAATTTTGTTGAAAGCGCCAAAGCAAAATTCTAAATAGTTTACGAGATACAGGCATGGGAAGCAATGGAAAGACCCAAATCGCTTCCGAAAACTTTAAAGTGCTATAAAAAAAAAAACGGCTGCCACCCAAACAAAACCCAGCTGGGGTTTTAGTACTACCATCATGAGCTTTCACAATTTTGTGGTCTAAACCTAATCAGATTTTTAGTGGTGCACTGTGTTATTTTTAAAATTTGAACGGGTTTGCAAAAGGTATTCAGAAATTGATGAAATTTGGTAACATTGTTTGCTTTGGTAAGCTAAAAAAAAATGGAAAAAAAAATTTTTTTGAAATATTATAAGATGACGGAAAAATCCGGCTCGGAAAATGGAGGAGAATTTCTTTTCAAACGGCTGTATCTTTTGAACCGTTTGTTCGATTCTGATAATTTTAACAGTTTTGAGTAAGAAAAAGATTATATTTAGTATAAAAATTATTTTAAAAAATATTTATATAATATTATTACAAAATTTTCGGGAAAGCTTTAGAAAATGTGCTTTTTCAAAAAAGCTTTGTGCCCAAACTTTTTGAAATTTTTTTCTGAGATAGCCTAAAATATGTTCTATTAATGGTATAAATTACACGATCCACACGATCCGCAAAGATATATTTGAATATATTAAATAAAAACATGAAATATTTATTTGAAAATTTTTATTTCCTTAAAGTCAAGTCTGAGGAACTATACCGAACATTTAGTACATTATTTTCAGACGCTCATGGTATAAATGAGTGCCATTTATGTGTATATTTAATAGTTATTGGCTTATACTTCGAATAGCGCTCTTCCAATTCGAGATCACAGGATCTATATTCATCAGCAGCAACATATATGAATTGTATGTCTGTATGTAATACTAAATATAATCTTTTTCTTACTCAAAACTGTTAAAATGACCAGAATCGAACAAACGGTTCAAAAGATACAGCCGTTTACAAAAATCCTCCTCCATTTTCCGAGCCGGATTTTTCCGCCATCTTGTGATTTTTCAAATTTTTTTTTTTCGATTTTCATTTTAGGTTACCAAAGCAAACAATGTTACCAAATTTCATCAAGTTCTGAATACCTTTTGCAAAATTGATCATTTTCATTTAAAAATTAAAAATAAATGCTCTATAGAATCATACATGTTATTCTATTTTAATAAAGTAAAAAAAAATGTAATTGGCACTACTGAAATAAAAATGCATTTGTATAAAAACAGCTGTTTAGATTATTGTTATATGTTGCTGTCGTTTTCAAAAAAATTAAGTAGCTGACTACACGACTACAATTGCTGCCAGCAGCATTTGTAGTTGTGTTGTCGTGTAGCCGCAGTCGTCTATGTGTTTCATGAATTATATTGAAGAATTTTTTATATGTCGTCTATAGAAAGGATAGAAATCATTTAAAGACTGGTTGTGGAAGAGGTGAATGAATCCTTATAGCAGTAAAAACATCAAACTTATTCATTTAATTAATTTGTATTCATATTTGGACCAGATTTGCATTTCCATCAAGACTGTTAGTTACGAACTTGTCATCTGAAAGTTCTGATGATTTGTATGCAGCTCAAGCATTCAATATTGCTCATCTTGCTGATCGTATTGGGTGCCTTTAATCTGTCTGATATTGTGTGATCTGAAGTTACTAAGTCTGGTTTATTTCTTACAAATAATTTTAATCACTCATTCGAGATTAACCTGATTGATGCAATTTTTAGTCTTGACTTGCAGCAAATTAATACTGTGTAATAATCTTAATAGAAGTTTAGATTTAGTTTTTCTAAGCTCAGATTTTAAATTTTCTCTCTGTCAACCTGATTTTCCAATTTCTCCTTCCACTTGTCAACATCCTGACTTGGAATTTGAAAATGAATTTTATGAATATATATGTAACAATGGCAGTGATTGTTTACGTTATTATTATTATGCTTGTGATTTTGATTCTTTAAATTTTCATATTAATAATTAATTTACTGAAAATATTGCAAAAATTATAAAATATAATATTCCTTTGGCGAGTTCACAGACTCTCATGGTATACTAAAGGGCTAAAAAAAAATTTAAAAATAAGTTTCATAAAAAATATAAAGCCTCAAATAATGACCGTGATAAACAAAATTTTCTACACTATCAAAGAGAGTTTAATTTCCACAATAAGTTTTTATACAACCAGTTTTAATAACTCTATAAAGTACAATTCAAAGTTCTGATGACGTATAATGGTTTAACATCTAATACGTTGTTTGATTCTGTTAATCTTATTGCCAAATATTTCCAGTCTAACTTAAATGATGATGTTTTACCTATTTCTAATTTTGATATTAGAAATATTGATAGGTTTTTTTTATTGTGGGTCGTTGCAAGTTTCGGATGAAGATGTTGCATTCGGTATAGATATGTTTTCTAATTCATTTAAATCGCGTAATGATGGTCCTTCTGCCTTTCTGTCAAAAAAAAAGGTTGTTTTCGTTAATTTTACCTCTGAAAATAATTTTTAATAAATTTACCATACTGAAGTCTGGGAATAAAAATAATTTTTAAGCATTTTGTGTACAAAACACCATTTTATCATTTACAACGATACATTTGCGTATCACAGCATGGATCTCTGGTTGGGAGATCAACTTCCACTAAATTTTAGTATATCTTGTTTTGCAAAAGGAGTTCAAGTTGATTCAATTTATACAGATTTTGCGAAAGCATTTGATCTTGTTCCACATGAACTTCTATTACTAAAGATTTCAAGGATTGGTTTCAATTCGGAAATGCTTAGTTGGTTTTGTATTATTATACTGGCAGTGTCTTTCTACGGTTTCGATAGATGGAGATTTTTCATTTTGACCTCTGGTATTCCGTAAGGTAGTAAGTATCTTGGGTCCCTTACTTTTTAATATTTTTAAAAATGATATTTATCATTGCTTCAAAAATTCTAAATTTCTTTTGTATGCTGATGATCTTAAAGTTTTCATACCAATTTCTGCTCTTCAGGATGACTTAAATAGGGCTATTTTATGGTCTGATTGTATTACCCTTCCTTCTAATGTTGGGAAATGCTTTTATATGACGTTTCATAGAATTCGACATATACTTCTTTCTCAATATATAATGAAACATCATGTTGTATCATCTGTAGATGAAGTTTTAGACTTAGGTGTAATTCTTGAAACACTTAAAATACTTAAAATATGTGATACCAAAATCATATTCATAATTTCTTTGATTTTTATACTAAGAAAGCCGTATTTACTTCTTTTGTTAGATCAAAGTTAGAATATGCTTCATTTATTTGGAGTCCTAGTGCACCTATTTACATAAATCGTATTGAGAAAATTCAAGTTAAATTTATTCCTTCTCTTTCTGTGCCTTATGAGAGTAAGTGTGCTTTACTTTCAATGAGAGCTTTGAAAGCTAGAAGAAAGATATTTCCTTTAAATATTTTAAATATTTTATTTGTGTTGAAATTGATTGTACTGAATTGTTACAATTAATTAATAGGTCCATTATAGATGGCAACCAAACTTTAGTTGCGTTGTCAAAAAGCAACGCAACTGCCACATAAATTGGTATTATGTAAGGCAACTTTCTTCAGTTGCCAAAAAGTTATCGATAATGCTGTTTTGACAGTTTCGCAACTGAAGATAAATGTAAACAATCAAAAAATTTTATACAAACAAGCAAGAAAAAAAGTAAATTGATTTGTTCCGTGGACCTGTTTTTCATGCGTGTAAACGTGGTATCTATTACCGCCAGTACTGTAAGTAATGTCCTAGATGCATACATCTGTATATTAGTTATCATATTTTATTAAGTTTTTGTTAGCTGCAAAGTTTATTTTCGACTTTCAAAAGACGCAGTGGTTTATCTAAAGGACAGTATATATAAGGAAAGTATCATGGGAGCCAAGGAAGACGTCCCATAATAATCACTTTTCTCTAGATGTGTGATTATCAAATGCGTGTTAGATATGTTGATGGCCGGCATCCTGGATCTACTTATGATGCACTAAAATATGAAACAACAGCCCATTGAAGCAAAATGTTAATGCGGATTTGAAGTTTTAAAAATTAAGGAACCAAAAACATGTTATTTATTAAAGTTTTTTTTCGAAAACTTTTATTTGTATTCAGATTTAATCCATATCAGGTCTACATTTCTTTAAAACTATATAAAGTTAAAAATGTAATTGTTGAAATTAATGAGCTGCTATTTTGAAAGCTATAATTTAAGAATTATATTAATAATACAAAAATTACTTTTACAATTTATAAAAATAATAACAGCAACTACAAATTTGTGGTTGCCAATATGATTACTATTTGGTAAATGAAATTGACAGATCTCAGTTGCCAGGTGCGAAATATTAGATATTAGTTGCGTTGCCAGTTGCCAAAAAGATATTACGTTTGGCAACTGGCAGCGAAACTATAGTTCAGTTGCCATCCATTATCGACCCATAAAATTTATGTTCCTCCAAGGATGTTACGGAGAATTGATAAATTATTTTAAATTGATATGCATAAAACAGATTATGCATTAAATGAACCGCTTACAAAGGCTGGCCGATTATTTAAAAATTATTGCAATATTTTGGATATTACTGTTCCCCATACCCAATTTAGAATTATTTTAAATGTGAACGGAATGGGGTCTTTCTCAGGGGTGCCCTTGGGCGGAAAGCTTTCTGTCTGCTATCCACTTGGGGATAGCAAGAAGCCATTCCTCTGATGAAATTCTCAAGCAGCTCACTACTTCCGGTCTCAAACCAAGTATTCCCTGGTAATGTCGTACAGACACCCGTTTGTCGGCAGCTAGAGGAAGAAGGCGCATAGCTGGGTAACCTGATTGGCATGCTAACACCGACGCGTCTCAGGTAAATAGGTGACAGAATGAACACACATAGTCACTGAAACTCAGCTGTGTATTACAGTTGGGATGGCGACTACGAACTGGCAGCCCTAGTACCATCATAGGATACAGTGGACCAATCACCCGCTTATCTGAAATTTAAATGATTAACGAAACCTTTGGCACACGAAAACGGATACGAATTGGACAATGGAACGTTAGAACGCTAAGTGAACCATCAAGACTCGCTCAACTGGAGGCCGAAATGTTGAAATTTAATGTTGCCATTCTGGGTATTAGCGAAATGCGGTGGTGTGGAAATGGGCAAATAGTATCTACAAATGGAAATATGGTATTATAAAGCCGAAAGGAGAACAGATGCGAAAGTGGAGTTGCATTTATAATATCCAAAGATTTAAAATCCACCTTACATTCATGGGACCCTAAATCGGATCGAAATATAACAGCTCGTTTCTTTAGTAAGGTTGGAAAATATATCACCATTGTTCAATGCTACGCACCCACAGAGGATGCGGACGACTCAGTCAAGGACGAATTTTACAATCAACTAACCACTACGGTACACAATATTCCAAACCGCGACATACTTATCCTCACTGGAGATTTTAACGCAAAGATTGGGAATGACAACCATGGCATATCCCAAATCATGGGAACACATGGCATGGGAACTAGAAACAAAAATGGTGAGCGGTTCATAGAATTCTGTCAGACTTTCCAATTAGTTATTGGTGGTTCAATCTTCCCAAACAAAAACATACATAAATACACGTGGACATCCCCAAACGGTAATATTCAAAATCAAATAGACCACATTTGCATTCGCCGTAAATGGAGAGGATCATTAATAGACGTGCGCACTAAAAGAGGTGCTGATATAGACAGTGACCACGAGCTAGTGGTGGCGACAATAAGAATTAAATTTAAAAAAAATTTACAAAAGAGTCACACAACAGATACGTAAACGTTGTGATGTTGGAAAACTACGGGACGAGGACAAAAATAATGAAATTGGAGAAGTTCTAAGAGAATGTATACCAGCAATCAACACAACATGGGAAGAAACATGCAACTCACTCAGAGCCATTGCAGAAGAGAAAATAGGTTACAAACAAAAAACAGAGAGAAAAAAATGGCTGTCAGACAACACCTGGAAATTAATTCAGGAAAGGAAAAACTTAAAACAACGGAAGATTGATAACCCAAATTTCAATCCACAATATACCACCGCTGCGAAAGCCGTAAAGAAATCAGCCCGAAACGATAAAAGAAAATATATTGAAACAATAGCCAGTGAAGCAGAAGCAGCAGCAGGAGCGAACAATATGAGAGAGCGAACAATAGGTCATCTCTCAAACCAAAATATGAATAGAAATCATTCAGTAAAAGATGTAGATGGTCAACTGCTTACGAACGTAGAAGAACAAACACAAAGATGGAGGCAGCATTTCGAAGAAATCAGCAACATTATCGATGATAACACAGAAAGCTTCTCACATACTGATGCGTCTACAACAACCAACGACACAATATCTACAGACCCCCCTAGCATTGAGGAAATTGCATGCGCTGTACAAAAACTGAAAAGAAACAAAGCGCCAGGTGAAGATGGTATACCCCCAGAGCTACTCCAAGCCAACCCAGCAATAGCCGCGGAAATCCATATATACGTGATGCTTGGTTAAATGAACAGCTACCTAATACGTGGACAAAAGGTGAGATAGTAAAGCTTCCAAAGAAAAATGATCTGACTGAGTGTGATAATTGGAGAGGTATTACTCTGCTCAACACTGTATACAAGGTTATTGCTACCATAATAAATAACAGATTATACAGTATCGAAAAATCACTACGGGATGAGCAAGCAGGCTTCCGACCACACCGTAACTGTTTGGATCAAGCCAATACGCTCCGTGTAATAATAGAACAATCGGTCGAATGGCGTACACCGCTTTATTTAGTATTTATAGACTTTAGAAAAGCATTCGACTCAATAAAACGTACTGCAATATGGGATGCATTAAAAGCAAAAGGTGTACCAACAAAATTGGTAAATTTGATTAAAGCTTTATACAACAATACCACACTCCAAGTTCGACATAATGGCATGATCAGCGAATCATTCATGACAAATGCCGGAGTTAAACAAGGTTGCCCTCTATCTCCATTATTGTTCGCCGTTGTTTTGGACAAGCTTATGACACAAGAAGTAAAAGAAGGGGTATTGTCTGGGATCTCCAAAACCATCTAGAAGATTTGGATTTTGCTGACGATATTTGTCTCATATCGCACAAGTTTAACGATATGCAGAGCAAAATAAACGAATTGGTTGTGTTGGCAAATAGAGTGGGACTGCAATTAAATATTGCCAAAACACATGCAATGCGTATAAATACCACTACTGATAACCACTTTGTAGTACAAGACCAACGCATAAAATATGTTAATTCCTTCTGTTATCTAGGATACATGATGTCGATAGATGGAGGAGTGGAAGAAGACGTGTCACACAGGTTAAATAAGGCAAGGTCCGCTTTTGGTCGGTTAAATAAAACGTGGAGATCCCCCCAAATCTCGAAAAATACGAAGATCCGTATTTTCAATGCCTGTGTGAAATCCACACTGCTGTATGGAAGCGAAACATGGCTTATGACGAGTAATATAGCGAGAAGATTGCAAGTTTTCATAAACAAATGTTTGCGCATAATATGCCGCATCTTTTGGCCTAACGTCATCACCAACATTGAACTCTGGCGACTAACAAACGAATAGCCTATAATTCGCCAAATAGCAAGACGAAAGTGGAAATGGATAGGCCACACTTTGCGAAGACCAATTGGCAGCATCACAAGGACTGCACTGGAATGGAATCCCTAAGGTAGCCACCGCTCTGGCCGCCCGAAGAACACCTGGCGTAGACAAGTCCTACAAGAACTCAATAGCCAAAACAAATCGTTTGACGAATTAAAAGTTTTATGTAATGATAGGATAAGTTGGAATTTTCTTGTAATAGCCCTATGTTCCCAAGTGGAATGAATAAAGGAGAAAAAAAAATAAAAGTTCTTTTAAATAATATATTTTTTTAATTTTCTTGCTAGTCTCTATCCAAAGACCAAAAATAAATAAATAAATAAATATTACGATTGATTACAGTTTGGGCTATGCCTACGACCCCGAAACAATTGACGATCGCGCCAATGACCGTTCAAAACCGATTACAGTGGTTGTGGTTCGATTACAGTCTTATACTTCGAGGATTGAAAAAAATACGTTGACATAAGTAAATTGTATGAGAGCGGGCTTGGGTTACTTTAATTTGGATGAATAAGTAAAGATTTCTCATTTTGTTACAAAAATCACGTTCGATATAAAAAATACACTGAAATAACTAATTGAAAAAAATATAATGTACGACACAGGAAATACAATTAATGGTTAGGTTTAAAACGTAGACCGCACCCAGGATCATCAGTCTTTCACATAATTTGTTCGAATTCCCGAATTTACAAATATCAGTTGGCAACTCAATCCAGACTGTCGAAATATTAAGCTCCTAGATACAGAAGTCGTATTTTTTAGAACCCTGGATATTAACAAGCTGATGAAGAACAGATTCCGGTTCATCGTCGTCGTTACAACTTCTGCAGTAGTCTCTAATTTGCATACCAAGTTTCATGACCATGATGTCTAAGTCAACTAAAAATCTCAGCAGTGCTTTGTAAGTTTTTCTTATTCCATCTGAGTATTTATTGACTTACTACAAATTTCGCAAGGGATCGTACAGAGACCCCACTTGGTATAATATATATATATAAAAAAAAAACACTTAGCATCTCAAAGGATAATCATTACTGCAATAAATGTTAAATTATAAAATAAAAAATTATTTATGTATACCCAACACTACTCGTAACAATAATTGATTAGTTTTGTCACGTTATATTTGTTGAGACAACTAAAAACATCAAATATTAAAAAAATAGGGAATTTAAAATTGAAATCATCACACAGACTAGAGACAACTATGCGGTAGGCATACGATGACAGAACTCATATGTTCATAAATAAATAGTAAGAAAGTAAAAAAAAAACAAAAACTTAAAAATGCAAGGAATTTCTAGCTAAACGTTAAAAAATACACATACAAAAGTATATTTAAAAAAAAAAAAATACTAAATGACTGACTGAAAATGTTTATGCCGTCAAAAAGTCTCATTATTCATCAAAATCAAAAACACACTGACAATGAGTTTAACACGAAACAGAATAAAAACAACAAAACTTGGCAAAGATTTTTCAGATGTCATTCAGTCAGTCATTCAGTCAAAAAAAAAGTATAAGCTGACTCAAACAAAAAAAAAATATTTGAAATGGCAGCAGTAGAATGGAACTACGACATATATTCTGGTGAATGCCAACATTTAACTAAAGCCAACAATAAACGGAAAAATTGAAAACCCCTTTTTCCAACATACTCGTATGTCATCAAAAATCAGGCCAAAAAACTGAAAGAACAAACGAAATGTGCGTCTGATTTACGGCAACATTTCTTCCACTTATTACACAACTACTGTGTGTAGAGTAGTGAAGAAAATGCGATGGAAAATTCACTCATTGGGTGGTAAGTGCTTGAAAGGCGCAAATTGAAAATATACTTTCAACGACAACAACAAAATATGTATTCCAATTCCAAAGAAAACATAAACAAATTTCTAAAAACAACAACATTCAGCTTTACAAATAATATTGTACGACAAGTTGAAGACAACACAACCAACTGAAAAATGGAATTGGAAATTAGGAAAAAGTATGACAACAGCCATCGTCTACTTTTCATGACACATAACGAAATATCATTTATTCCCTGACAGGATTTCTGATTGCAACATCCGCGCTTCGATTATATGTCTGTGTGTTTTTGTTTTCGGAAAACCGCAGCATCGTTAGACTAAAGAGTTACTTCAGCACACCAATATCTCGATTTCCTCATATGCCGCATACTTCACTCTGCGACTGGGTGTTCTCAGCTTCGAATATCTACCTACCAAGGAATATGGTTTGTTTGTTTAAAAAAAACGGATTAATTCCCTCTTTATAGTAAACACAGCTACAAACACACACTTTTTGGAAGGTGGGGAGTGGCGGGGTTAGAATTTTTTTAAGCGAAAATATGAGCAGCAGTTTGTAAAATGTTCAACTAAAAAAGTATTAAGTTACATTTGTGGTTCACGTTCTAAGATCGCACATGATGTAGTGAGTCGGAATATTTAATTTCTACTGGTGTGTGTGTGTGTGTGATTTGGATGTGTATGGAGTATATAAACATTGTTATTAGACCATTTGTAACACTTTGAGATTCGATACGTATTACTAGAAATCTTACATTAGCGTACGAGTATGCATCAATAAGCATACACTTCTTTACATTTTGTAGAAATTAATCTAAGAACTAAAAATAATCCAAATAATACAGAAATACAGTGCTGTGCAAAATAATAGTAATTTATTTACATACTTACATATTATTTCTGTGGTTTTCTAGAATAACCGCGTATGTCATAAAATCAAAATGTTCAGGGGAGCCAAAAAAAACGTTATATTTGAAATTATGGGCTCGATATAAAGATTTTAGAGCTTTTTATATAACAGTCCTGTAGATATGGGCAATAAATACTTTTTATAAAATTTTGAGTCAAAAATCTTCAGAGGAATAGATCCTAGAGAAGGACGAAAAAATAATATGTAAATTACACTTAAAGTGTGTGCAGATAAAATAACTTATGTCGATAAACGTCATTTTCTTTGAAAAAGAAAACTACCAATGCAACCACCCATGTAGACATAAGTTGTTGCTGCTTGAAAAATTGATTTTTTTGTTCGTCAACAAAAAGTTAACGGGAGTTAGGATGAGAATATAATAACGTATAAAGAATAATAGTGACAAGAAATAGCAGAAATAAACACACAAGTTTTTATAAGTGGTTATAAACTGAAAAATATCCACAATTATTTTGCAATTTTTTTTTTTTTTTTGTTAATAACAACGTATGTCGCTATGTGTCGTTTTCTGAGAAAATAAAATGTCAGCGATCAAACGTAAGTTGACATACGTAGTGCTGCAAATTAATTTAATAAACATTTCAATTACGTCGTTATTTAAAGAAAAAACTCAGAAATGGTCAATATTTTTTCTTTTTTTAAATTGAACACATGTAAAGAGCATTAAAAATTAATATATTTGGCATCGTTAACTCAAAACTAACAAAAATGGACATACGCTGTTATTCCAGAAAACCACAGATTTTTTAGTTTCTTGAGAACGCTGAAATTATTTGTTATACCACTATGTTGTGAGGGTATAATGAGGGTATAATCAAAAATATTTGATTTATATTTATATATGTTATCGAGAAAAGTAATAGACTTTACTTAATATAGTCATGAATGATCCATTTTTTACCCTAGTTCCTATATAAAGACAATAGTACTAAAATTTATCAAATTACAATAAAATTTCTTGTTTTAAATAAACACAAGGAAAGACATTAAAATCTTTGATACCGTTTAACTCTGCTCTGAACAAATTATTTGGTTATAATGTTGTTAACACTAAGAGACAAAAAAGGTTAGAATTCACGTTATCATGGTGAATGATGTTTAAAATTAATAAGATAATAAGAAAACGATTATTAAATGCAATCAGCACTCAATTACATTCTCGTTTGTTCGTCAGCGATGCATACACATTTTCATTTGCTCGAACGGAAAAAATTTTTTTTAAATCAACAAGCAAGGCAAAATGTGCATCGCTGATACATGTCTATTAGGGCGGGTCGATTTGTAGGGAGGTAAAAAAATGGCTCAAGTGACAAGGAACATCATATTCTAGGGATTAAGATAAGAAAATTTGCCCAAGGAACCATACCTCTAAAATGAATTCTGATGTCCCAACTTTTGACCTGTCTGTATGTCTGTCTGTCTGCCATGGGGCAACCCCATTCCTCCTCATGCAATTGATCTAAAACTTGGCCCATAGTCTTGTTGTGACTACAGATTAATTTTGGGGTAGTCATGTAGAAAGCTAAAACTTATTTACCCCTATCCGATCGACCTAAAACTTGGTCCATACACTTGCTGTGAAAAAAAGATTAACTTTGACATAGTCACGCACAGTCACGGAGAGATGAAAAACCAACTTCCCTGAAGAAAGAACATGTTGTTGATTACACAGGTAGTTATTTATATATTTTTAAAAATATCGTTGGAAAGTTTTTCAATAATATTATTGCTGCAACAGACAAATTTTTAAACATAAAAAGGATGTTTATTTGGTATAGTAACCAAATGCGGTTTAATTTACATCATAAGCGATGCACCTATTGAATAATTTAACTAAAGAAATTGTTCAGGTTATAAAGTCTTTTCAGAATTTTAAAGAATCAAATGGATCAGGTGTATTTTATACAATTGATTTTTCTTTCTTAAAATTCTTTAGGGATTTCACATTTTTTCATTAATTTTATTGCTACATCAGGCAAATTTTGAAAAAAATTAATCAATTTGAATGATATAAATAACGTATTTGAACCACCATTCATGCGAAGCATTCCGTACGATACATTGAAAGAATATTTAAATCAAGATGATCCACCGTTTAATGATCCAAAAATTCCATCACACATACAAGGAACGGAACGACATGTTCAATTACTAGCTAGCGTTTCCAAACGAGTTATACCGGAAAATGTAGAGGCTTTTATGGCGACTACATTAGAGAGCCGTGCGAAATTGCCCAGACTTGAAAGCAAAAAAGACTTCAAACAATAATTTTTTTTAGTTTCTTTTCTATTACTAAGTTAAATTCATTTTTTCATTGACATATGTTCTGACTAAATAAATTTCTAATTTATCCATTTCACTGATTTTTTCATGTAAAGTGCCAAAAATGGTGATTTTTTGAAATGTTTGTATGGGGAACCCCCAGTGGGTTCTAGGGGGTGTGACACTGGCATGGGTGGGTCGGTCCTCCAAAGCTAGTGGGGGTCGATCATACATTTGAACTCGATTGGGGCACTCTAAATGGGTCAAAGTGAGACAGACAGACAGACAGGTCAAAAGTCGGGATATCAGAATTCGTTTTAGAGGTATGGTTCTTCGGGCAAAGTTTGTTATTTTGATCCCTAGAATACGATTTTCGTTGTCACTTGGGCGATTTTTAAATCGACCCGCCCTAATGTGCGTATACAAATACATTGTATATAAAAATTTTTCACTATGTTTCGTTTTTAATATCCTTACATTTTCGTACGTCATTGCTCACCTATGTGGTCTGGAAGCTGTAAATTAAATAGGAAACTGCTAATGAATTTGACGAACATTTTAAGCCTAATGTTTTCAACAGACAGATAGACAGATAGACAGATAGACAGACAGACGGACATCGCTAAATCGACTTCTCCTTTTATATATAAGGGGGGTTTCATGTCAAGTGCACCAACTTTTGAAACTGATGTCTTCCGATCGGGATGAAATTTGCACTAAGGTTAGTCCTATTGGATAGTAGTTTAGACACAATTTTTCAACAAGATCGGTCCAGATCTCTCTGAGTTAGAGGGGATCAAAATTTGACATTTTGGCCAAACAGGTGTTTTTTCTCTACCATGTAACTTATTACCTATTGTTCCTAGAAAATTTTCTCCCATATAGTTTATATACATAGCTATTTCTTCAATATTTCGGAAAAAAATACTTTAAAAAAAAAATTTTTTTTTAGCCTTTTTTTTTTTGCTAAATTGAAGCATTTTTTACCTGTTTTTTCAAAAAGGGCATTTTTTTTTTTCATAAGAAAGCTTAGGATTTTTCCTTTAAGAGCATTTTGGTCGCTTAGTGGGATGGGAGTGGGATATCTATCAAAATAAATGTTTTGTAACTTAAGACAACGGTTTTTAAATTTTTCACAAATGCACTATTTTGAATTTTTTCCTATTTGTGTGAAAAACCTTACAAATAAAACTCATACTGAGAAACTAGACAAATTTTCCCTTTCCGAAGGTATGTAACATACCTTCATAACATAACAGAAGAGAATGGTTCTCTGTAACCTGAAAGAGTTATTTGCAACATTTCAATCTGAACACGAGGAAGTCAAAACTAGCTTCACAAAATTTACCCAAATGAGGCCAAAACATTGCGTTTTGGCAGGAAGCAGCGGAACTCATACAGTATGCGTTTGCACTTACCATGAAAATGTTAAATTGATGTTGAAGGAAATCAACTTAAAGTATTTAACAGATGATTCGGCAGAAGATTTACACGATTACCGCGATTGCCTTAAATTGACTATGTGTCCTAATGCAACAACTTCTTGCCATTTTCATCCACAAACCGAAAACCACATTCATCAAAAAAAATTTAATCAACTCTTTATATCGAGAATATATAGAGGAGGTCAAATTTGATTCTTGTATTCAGACTGACAGATGCACATTGAAAACAATCATTTTAAATGTGGATGATTTTGTGGAAGAAATGTGTACAGGATTGCTAAACTTGAGAAACCATGACTTTTTAGTCAAAGATCAATGGTCATTCTTCAAGGATTTGAAGATACATTTGAAGTCTGGTGAATTCGTTATTTCATATGATTTCGCAGAAAACTATAAATATGTTCTTCAGGATGCCATACAAGCATTCCACTTCAATAACGACCAAGCAACTATATTCACAGTAGTTATTTACTACATGAAAGATGAAAAACTGGAACACAAAAGTATGGCAATCATATCCGACGATTTAAAACATGATACCGTTGCAGTTTATGAGTACCAGAAGATAATACTACTACGTTTCGGACGGAGCTCGTCAACATTTTAAAAACAAAAGTAACTTGGCAAATCTTATGGCCCATGAAAAAGATTCTGGAATGCCAGCTCATGGTAAAGGAGCATGTGATGGTATTGGAGCAAACCTTAAAAGAAATGCAGCGAAGTATAGCCTCCAGTGCTCTCATCAAGATCGCATCTTACATGCGACTGCTTTATTCCATTGGGTAAAGAGTTATTGAAAAGAAACTAAAATAGTTTTTAGTAGCAAAGAGGATCACCAAGAAACATTGAAAACACTGAAGAGCAGATTCGATGCTGCGGTAACAATCGATGGCACCGCTCAATACTATGCTTTTATACCGCTTGTCGATGGAAGACTCAAGTTGAAAAAGTTTTCTGCCTCTATTCAATGCGATTTCTTTCCAAAGACAACAAATAAACCAGCGGCGAAATCAACAGCTGAACCTAGTAACGCCAAGAAAGGATTGACAAAAAAACCCAGTAAATAAAGGCGACAAAAAAGCTGGATGAAAGACTCGTTATTTAACAATTTACAAGACTTAAATACTTCATCAGCTACAATAAATTAAGTATAAAAATATTTATGAAATAAATGGATAATTTATTTTTAATATTATTATTATTATACATTAATTTAATTATTATTAAAAATAAATAAAAAATAATTTTTCAACATTTCTATAGAAAAAAAGCGATTTTTTTCCTGAGGTTAACATATTCTGGGTATTACAGTATCGAGGGTATAAAATTTTAGTTAGGTATGTTATATACCTTCGGAAAGTTTAGTTTGTCTAGTTTCTCAGTATAAGTTTTATTTGTAGGGTTTTAGACACAAATAGGAAAAAATTCAAAATAGTGCATTTGTGAAAAATTGAAAAACCGTTGTCTTGAGTTACAAAACATTTATTTTGATGGATATCCCACTCCCATCCCACTAAGCGACCAAATTGCTCTTAAAGGAAAAATCCTAAGCATTCTTATGAAAAAAAAATGCCCTTTTTAAAAAAACAGGCAAAAAATGCTTTAATTTAGCAAAAAAAAAAAAAGTCTAAAAAAAAAATTTTTTTTTTTAAGTATTTTTTTCCGAAATATTGAATAAATAGCTATCTAAACTATTTGGGAAAAAATTTTCTAAGAACAATAGGTAATAAGTTACATGGAAGAGAAAAAACACCTGTTTGGCCAAAATGTCAAATTTTGATCCCCTCTAACTTAGAGAGATCTTGACCGATCTTGTTGAAAAATTGTGTCTAAACTACTATCCAATAGGACTAACTTTGGTGCAAATTTCATCCCGATCGGAAGACATCGGTTTCAAAAGTTGGTGCAATTGACATGAAACCCCCCATAAGGATCAAGAATAAATTATCCACAATTTATTTCGATGAGTTACAAACGGATTGACAAACTGATATATACCCTTTGCACAGTGGTGTGGAGGGTATAAAAATAACTTAAATATTATTTTTATATTTCAATTTATACGATTCAAATTAATAGACTTATTTTTAAAATTATACAAAAACAAAATTTTATTTTTTGATTAAGAAAAACTAGCTTTAATATTCTTAAGAATATAAACACAAGTATACATAAAAATGATTTAGTGTCGGTTGGTCGAGAATCACTGAACCAATTGAGCTCACATTTACAAGATATGTTCGTTAAGGGAGGTGGGGGGGGAGGTTTTAAACGTTAAAAAGTCGTATTTTTATAATTCGTTTTTGAAAATATGAATAATGTTGGATTATTTATTTCATATACACATTACAGTATAACGTTTGAAGAATCTTTGAAAAAAATTCACTAATAAATAAGTCCGTAACAGCGAATCTCCGGAGGCGTTGTTGTTTTGCGGTGAATATCATAACTCGTTACCGGATCATGTGATATAAAAAGATCGAAATGCGTTTAAAAGGTGACATGTTTCCTGAGATAGTGACGAAGAGTTTTTTCAACTTATTTATTTGTTTATTTTTTGGCAGCGTTTTGAAGTGAAAAACACGATTTTTGCTTTAAAATTTCGGGAATTTGTTGTTAAAAAAAGGGGGAAGAAAATTTCAAAAGAATCGGTTAAGTAGGTTTTGAGTTATGATGTTCACGGACTTCGAACATTTATTTGCGAGAAAATCGACTTAGAGTTTTTTAAAAAATGATTTATATACGATAAACCGTATGAGGCCGGTCGCTGGCAACGCTGTATCTTCTTAAGTTTTGCTCCGATTTACATGAAATTTTGAAACAACACTCTCGACATGTTGTACATTCAGAAATGCAGAAAAAAGGTTTCAAAAACTTACCCCCCCTTAAATTAAAGTGCTGTGAATGTTATGGTTAACCCCTAGATGGCGCTATAGTCTACATATGGGCCGTTCATATTTCCGATACTAAGTAACATATATGGAGTGGGAGCCTTGAAAGTTTGTTTGAGTCTATAGATTTTTAATGTAAGTAGCTTAATTAACCCTTTCACGACCAATGGGACATATATGTCCCATTTTTATTTTTTTCCACATTTTCCAACCAATTTTTTTAAAGCTGACTTGAGTCGAAGAGGATAGTTTTAGCTTTCAGATCATACCAAAAAAGTTGACACATGTATTCTCAGGACCTAAGAAGGCGACCCCAAAGTCTGAAAATTGTGTTTTTTTTTAATTATATTTGGATGTCATTAATACGGACGTTATTGAACCGAAAACATTAAAATTTTGATATAACATGGACCAGTATTTATGGTTTTCAGAACCACCAAAATATTTGGAATCGGTTTATTATTCAGCAAAAATCAGTACGGGACATATATGTCCAATTGGTCGTCAATGGTAAAAAAGATGTTTTATGGTTTTATATTTTTATTAAATAAAAAAAATTCGTAATATTAAATCAACAATTAATTATACTATAAATAAAAAGACTTAGAGAGAGGTTAATTCTAAATATCTCAAAAATACAAAATCAATTATGGTAATCTTCGAGGCAATTACAGTTTTTTGTGAAACTAAAATGGTTTTTACAAAAAGGAAAGATTTTCCTTTCCATTTTTAGTACAAACTAAAAAAAGTAGTAATCGATTCTCTGTGATCTTATTTAGAAATTTACAAGAAATACAAAACCAAAGCTACAGTTATTTATTTCAAAAGTAAAAACAAATATCACTGTCTTACTTTGAGCGGAGTAAATTAGTTGCAAATTTCGACTAATGGGAAATATATGTCCCATGGATTTTTTCCTTGATGGAATTTAAACAAAATAGTTTTGACGACACTTTTATTTAGAAATGTTGGGTTGTTAAATACGAGTACACAAAAAAAATATAACAATTCTCCAGCAGTTTAGATTTGGTCGTGAAAGGATTAAATACACCCGAGATCCGACTAATAAGCATGGTTATTCTCATACAAAGTTAATATATAATGATGTCTGTTTGATTCCTCGCAAAATCTATTTATATACGGATGTAGGCTTGGTCGGAATAACATTCGAAGGGATATATATTCAGAGAAGCCACTAATGTTATCGACTCTGAGGCCGAGGCCACGCAATGAGCAGCAAAGCGGCAAGCGGCAGAGCGGGGAGCGGCAGAGCGGCGAGTTTGAGCGGCAAGTAGCTTATTACTGAGCGTCATTTCTGAGCGGTTAGTTGTCAAAATGCCATTGGCAATGTTATTATTTATTATTTATATAAAAAGTTTTTTTAATAAAAGCAAAATATTTTCACTATTTTATGATTTTTATTTAAGTATGACTACATTTCAACCTTTTTAACTTTTTATCGATTGAAAAACACCACAAAAATGGTTGTCGTTAAGATAACAACAACAGCTGACTTTAATAATAGCGAATATCGTTTAAATATTTTACTGAATACCAAAATCGATAATTTTGTTGTTTTCTTTTTCTAACGATTCGATTATCGTTAAAAAGAAGTTATTGAATCGCGCTACAGATTGACAAAACAAAGAAAAGCCATTATTTTTTGCCATTTTTATTCTTTGCCGCTCAGAAAACAACTAAAAATTAGAACAAGTTCTATTCCTGAGCGGCGCCGCTTAGACGCTCAGAAATGCCGCTCATTGCGTGGCCACTTCAGTAGTATTTCAAATGTTTTAATTTTTTTCCGCTCATCGCTCTGCCGCTCATTACGTGACCTCGGCCTTAAAGGCATTAACTCTGTCAATGTAGTTTCCGTTTAAAAGTCATAAAATTATTACAGATGGAATTTTTCATTCAATATTGAGTAAATATTTTATTTAATTCAATAAAAACATTGGCTTTTTTATCAGGTAATTGGAAATAGCGACATTGGTGAAAAGGTTTTTTCTTGGAAATATCCTTATTGGGAATTAAGGATTAGCCTGGGCTTTTTACAAAACGACATGTAGTGGCAAGTATTTTAATTTTTTACGCGAAAATATAAATAATTGAAAAAATGCGTCGTATCTTAGACCGACCTTACACGGGAAAGTGAAAATTTAAAATATTTGATTGAATTAAAAGAAAGTATGACAAAAATTGCGGAGATTTCAATTGAAACTCGTCACCATATTATTTCCTTAAATGTAGTTGGGAAAAGCAATCAAGAGAATCGTGTCGAACCGTGGCCTATATTTTGAAAAAATTGAAAGAGGATGGTACAATTGCGAACAACAAAATGTGAGGATCATGTAATAATAACGACAAGTGAACGAAATCGTCGTCAAACAGCTCTAGAAATAGCACCACACATAAACAGCAGCCGAGCGAATGCAGTAAGTGGGACTACAATACAACGACGCCTTATACCGGATGGCTTAAACGACAGAATCACCATGGAAAAACATCCTCTTCGCCCACAAAATAAAAGAAAAAGATTAGACCTGTGGAATAAACTGCAGGACGCATGGAACGAGATCACCCAAGAAACTTTGACTCAAAGGACGGCAAGACTTTGTCGTGAAATTATACGAAATGGAGGTGGTCACATTAATGAATTTAAAAATTAAGAATGGGGTGTAGTTTAAGAAAATATTTATGTAAATAATAAAAGTAAATAATAAAGAACACGTGACCTTCTCCGAGAAAAGGGACCTAGTGTGTGAAAATAAAGTTTTGAGAAAAAAACGCATTTAAAGTTTCTACACCCTTTTAGGTACCAGAATCCACCGTTTTTTGACACAACCCGTTTTTTGACACACTACGTCCCTTTGCTCGGAGAAGGTCATATGTTTTCAATTTGAAGAGTTTTCATTGAAAAGTAAAGGAGATATGGATATTTGAAATTTAAGGAGGAGGAATGGCAAAAAACATTTGGACTGTAGTGTACTTTGATTGAGTCGATCAATATAAACACATTTGGGGATACTTTAACCACAAACTCCTAATAACAAATAGTAGAGTGGAGCATAGTTATTTATGCACATAAAAAAACTAATATTAGTTTTTTAACAACAACAAAAAAAATATTGTGGAAACTCAATTAAATTATATTAAATAAAAATGCCAAAGAATAAAACTTTGGACCAATTAAAATTAAACAAAAATTCAATTATGTACAACAATACCACTGTGGAGTAAAGAGAAACAACACTTAATACTGGCATCCTCGCTGTAGCTACAAAAGTTGTATGAATGAATACTAAATAAAACCAATATGAAGGTACGAACAATGACAGAAATTCCTATTCCCATTCCCATTCCCATTCCCATTCCAGAGTATTACATTAAATATCTATAAGTCCATAATGCCAGTGCAATACTGGTTGCTTTTCGCTCGTTACGTTTTTGTCTCTTTTAGTTAAAAAAAAAATTTTGCGAATATGGCAGTGATTTGGTTTTGAACAAACATTTCAAAACAAATACAGACATTACAGAATGCACGTTTGCCAGAGCAGAGATTTTCATTCATCTATTATAGTTTTCACAACAACAAATACATAAAGTTTAATAGAAAAAAAATTGAAAATTCAGCAAAAATAAAAAGAGAAAAACTTTTGAAATTTAAAACAAAAATGCTCAACCAACAACAAAACTCATCATGGAAAACTTTGTGGAGTAAAATATTCGAAAGTTTTGTTGTTTGTCTTTTGGAAAACATTAATGCAAGAAAAAAACCTAATCAGCAGTTCAGTTGTGTCCACAAGCCAATAAAACCCAATTATTATTTTCAACTGACAAGGTATCCCACATGATAATCCTTGATTTATATGAAAATTTTGTCCTATCGGCCAACTCGTGAGAAAATCAATAAGGTAAAAAGGAATGCATGTATAGAAAGCTAGTTTTATTATTAGTTGTTGTTGTTGTGAAAATTATATGTGTACGTACTATAAAAGTGAACAATTAAAAAAAGGTAAAGATCAATAAACTTAATTTCTATATTTGTTTAGCAGAAGATAGAATTATTTAAACGTTTCAAAATTTAAGTGCGGAGAAAAGTTGATTCTTTCAGGAACTTAAGTGAAATGTTACGTCTTTCAGGGAATGACTTATGACTTCAGGTACTTTTAAAAAAAAGTTTAATCTATATGGATCTAAGTGAGAAGACACGTTTTCACTTTATTCCTTAATGAAAGAATTCACTGAACTTATTATTTAATGTTGTGGTAAGAAATTCATTTTCAGTTCATTTTAAAATAAAATAACACTCCAGAAGAAACGTTGGGTGAAACATAAAAATAAATAGATTTTTATTTATACTAAATTTGACCGTCACAACAATTTATAATTTAATAATTTATTATTATTAGTAGTATTAAAATACTTTTAAATGACATTTCATATTAATTAACAAATATTATCATACTAGTTGATTGTGTTGCGCCTAGGCGCCCGTTTAAAAATTATGAATAAAACAGTTTAAATTTAAATACACGAAAAATTTATAATAAATTATATTTCTTTTAATATAGTAGTAAATTGAAAATTATATTGTTACATATGTACATGTGAAAAAAGATTGTGTCTGTAGAAATTATATACATAAGTATCAAAACAGATAAGAAATATTTGGCAAAAAAGTTTTTCAGTTTAGAATCTCTTGGAAAACTATATTTCGTGTGAAATATCGTTGGTCATTTAATAGTTTTCCTTGCTGTGGGTTCGATTGAATACGTATCTTAACTTGGCTTGCAACTTTTGATCGTGACAAAGCCACATACAGTTGGCCGTATGAAAATACCGCGGTCTCCAAATTAATGAGCCTTGTTTATGGTAATAGCGTATGCAAGAATTACTGGAAACTGGCCGCGTTTTAATATGAAAGGTAATGTGGTGTCGGTTGGGGCGAGATCAATCCTAGGACTTAGAACCGTATCATTTTGGTCAGCGTTACAGAATTTGTCAGTCACTGAGTCAGGGATCAGCGTAAATATATTTAAGATATTACCCGGCCTTCACACGTTAAATTTTTAGCTTTCAGGTTTTAATGCACTCACACTTTTTTTTACTCATTTTTACTAAACCATCATACGTTTCAATTCTCTCTTTCAATTTTTCAATGGGACAGTTGCTTAACAATTTTTTGACTATTGGATGTGTGATCATATTGACTTGAACATGGGAAGGCCGGGTAAAGTGAGGAGATTGGAGATTCCCAAAATTATCAAAATTTAATACAATCGCTTATAACGAACCATGGTTGTAATAAATTTTTGTTTATAGCGAAGAATTTCTTCGGTCCCAAGAGTTTTAATCACATTTTTCATACAAATTGCTTCTCTTATAGCGAACAGTGGTTATATCAAACTTTTGACATTTCAGAATTTTCGTATATTTTATATATTTAAAAAAAATTAATTTCAATTTAATTTAATTTTATTTTCATTTAATTTTAATACAAAAACTTCGATTTTCAAATGAATATTTTCGCAAAAGTTTACCAGTAGCCAACCTTTGCTTTGTACTTTCTGCTTCTATACATAAGGAGTTTTTCATATTATATGATTTTAAAAAAATATTTTATTTTGATAGAAACTCGGTAATTGTAGTCTTATTAAGGCAAACTATTAATATGTATCTTTTTAATAATTTAATTTATGTTTTATAACTTTTTAAAATGCATCAAAATAAATAAACTTATTCAACTAAAAAAGTTTTTAAATGTTTCGGAAAAAGCAAAAAAATACTACGGTTATGACGAATTTAGTCCAACTAATTTGGCCGGTCCCGCCGAGTTCGTTGTAACCGAACTCCATTTTACTTTAAAAAAAATAGAATAGATATAAAAAAAAACGTTTTAGAGCAAGGTTCCTAAAAGTTTCTTAAGGGGGGTAAGGTTTTAAAAGTTAAAAAAAGTCGTATTTTCATATTTCTTTTTTGAAGATATGAATAATGTTGGATTATTTATTTCATATATACGTTACAGCATTATATTTGAAGAATCTTTGAAAAAAATTTCAATTCAAAATTTTAATAAATAAGTCTGTGACAGCGAATCTCCGGAGGCGTTGTTGTTTTGCGGTGAACATCATAACTCGTTACCGGATCATATGAAATAAAAAATCGAAATGCGTTTCAAAGGTGACATGTTTCCTGAGGTAGTGAGTTTTTTACAATTTTTTTTTTTGCAGCATTTTGAGTGAAAAACGATTTTTGGAATTTGTTGTTAAAAAAATGGGGAAGAAAATGGAATTAAAAAAACTCTTCGTGGTTACCTGATGATTTATGTGTAGATACAGAGTCTAAAATTTCAAAAGAATCGGTCAAGTAGATTTTGAGTTATGATGTTCACGGACTTCGAATTTATATACTATGAGGCCGGTCGCTGGAAACGCTGTATCTTCTTAAGTTTTGCTCTGATTTACTTAAAATTTTCATAAAACACGCTCGACATGTTGTGCATTCAGAAAGAGAAATGCAAAAAAAGGTTTTATAACCTACCACCCCTTAAGGAAGTGCAAACACCAATACACCTACACAAAAGAGAAAAAAATATTTCATATTTCATCATACATGTAAACTGAAAAAAGAGAACTACATTTTTTTCAAAGTTATCTATAAATCCAAAAAAATAAAAAATAAGGGCGTATTAGTTTTACTTAAAAAAAAACTTATTACTCCAAATCGCCTTTAATTCTTCCATGATAATTTCAATAAATTATTCAAATTAAAATCTTTAATATACCTATTTACGTAATTTATGTTTGTCTAAATTTTTTGAAAGCAAATTATGCAAAAATTAATATTATGAGTGAAAAAAAATTATTTTCACACCTCTCTTCTGAAATTACAATGTAATTTAATTAAGCAAAGTCAGAATAATTTAAATTTTAAACTTAATATTGCACTATTTTTTCAAGGGCTTTTCAATACAGAGCTATAAACGAAATCATACGTTGGACAACAACAAAATCCACATTGAAGATCTCTTTTTTCTCAAATATTTATCAAAAAAAGCATATTCTTTGGTAAGTGCTGGCCATCAGAGAACCTGAGCGAAAGCACTCCTAACAATTCAAAACAATTTTGAGATGAAAAACAAAACAGACAAACGGAAAAGTTTAGTTTAATAAAAGAAGTATGTATACATATCGGACGACGTTAAATGAGAAAAATAAAAATGTTTAAAATTTCCTTCATTACTTTTTTTGCAGAATTTTTTCATTGACCAACAAAGGGAATTTAAAGAATTTGAATCGATATTAGTTTTTTTTATGCATTTTTTGCGTTCAAATTATTCCATATGTAACACGAAATCTGCATATGTAGTGCTATCGTCGTTAGCAGTGCTGCCAATTTTGGCAACTTATTGTAATTTCAACGATTTTTCAATTTGTTAAAATTATTTGTTAAATTTGTTAAAATGATTGAAGATTTAAAATTTTCAGTAGTATAAAAATTACGATTTCAAGGGTTAACAATTAATGGGTTGTTTATCGAAAATTGATAGTTTTTGTTCAGTGTAAATGTAAATTACAAAATATATATAGATTTAAATGGTGCGTGGTAAAGAAGAAGAAAGCATATATTTCAAAAATTCATAACTGCACTGTATTCTTAATCGGACCGGTTTCTGGCATTTCAGCCTTCATCAGCGATTTATTGAACATTGTGATAATTGTTATGTTTTAATTGAATAGATTGTTTCTATATGAAAATTTTTTCTACTTAGATTAAGAATACAGTGCAGTTATGAATTTTTGAAATATATGCTTTCTTCTTCTTTACCACGCACCATTTAAACAAAATTAAAATTTGCATTAATTGCAATATGTCTGAAAAATGACTAAAAACTAACAAACAAAAAATTTCTTCGCTTCAAAAGCGTCATCTCAAATATATGTAAAAGTGCATATGTAGGTATGTACAAAACCGTACATCACATATGACAACTCTTATGAAAACTGAGAATAGTGGAAATAAGAAGTATAAATGCAAAAAATATTCAAAATTCAAAAATAACGATTGTTTGTTTGGACAGAGTTGTATCTTCTGAAATTAATACAAAGTAAAGCTGTACTGTACGAAAACTGAATGTAACCACACTGCTCGTAGGCCTGACTTTAGGTGAGTGTGTTAAAGCGCTGACCAAAAAGTGCAAGTACGAGTGTATGTGAAGGTTCATGGTTCAAAACCTCACGGCCGCCCTAAGTAGAAAAAATTTTCATATAGAAACAATCTATTCAATTAAAACATAACAATTATCACAATGTTCAATAAATCGCTGATGAAGGCTGAAATGCCAGAAACCGGTCCGATTAAGAATACAGTGCAGTTATGAATTTTTGAAATATATGCTTTTTTCTTCTTTACCACGCACCATTTAAACAAAATTAAAATTTGCATTAATTGCAATATGTCTGAAAAATGACTAAAAACTAACAAATATATAGATTTAATTCTGGGTCAAGTCATTTCAAAACGGAAATACCTTGAATAGCATCTCCATTTAAGATTTAAGTTTTAATTACGGCGATACTTTAAACCTATATTATATGTTTCAGCTATAGATACATATCAATAAAATTATTTAGTTGATTGCTGTGTTAAATTTTTTTCGTTGAAATTTCATCACTAATACATTTTTATATATAGAAATAACAAATGCTGTAAAAATATTCGTAATATGAATGATATAAATAAATTTTATTGCTTCCTTTTGTAATATTTTTTCGAATTTTATAAGCGGTAAAATTTTCTTGTCAATTTCTTGTTTTAAAAATGGCGATTTAGTTTCCAAAATTGAAGATTTTCAGAAGATTTTATTAGCAGCACTGGTCGGTAACAAAGAAGAGAGAAAATTGTGTGTGGGTTTGTATCAAATGAAAAAGATTAAATTTGTTTGTGTATTTCGCATAGCTTTGTATGGAGTGCTATGTGTGTGTATTATTTCAGCGTTACAGAATCAGTCAGTCAGTCAGTGAGTCAGGGATCAGCGTAAATATATTTAAGATTCTCGAACAAAAACTGTCAAACGTGAATCTGAATGAAACACGATGGAGTTCCAGAATACAAGCGGTTAACGTTATCGTCGATGGGCTAGAGAATATAGTAGAACCATTAGAAAAATTAGTAGAGGACACTACTACTACAAGTGACACCAGAAGTTAAGCTACAATTTTGTTGCAAAATATATTTATCTTTATTTTCATAACATTAGTTCATTTCTGGTATGAAATCTTAGGAGGATTGATCGAGTGCAACTCAGATTACAAGATCCTAGAATGAATTTTAGAGAAGCGTTCCATGACCTTGAGTCATTAGCGACTTAACTAGACGAATAACGAGATAAGCTCTGTGAAGAGGCAATAGAAAAAGCGAAGTCTCTTTGTGAAAAATGGGTTATTGATATAATACGTGTAAGAAGACGCCGCAAAATGCCCGAAGGATTGGAGATGTTGGTTTTTCCACAGAAAGTGAAATTTCTCGCTTTATGAATTTTAATTTCAAATTTGGATTTATACTTTATGTTAAAAATTTAATTAACAAGGATAATGTTAATATTGACCTTGAAAAAAATTTTAAAAATTTGGATGAATTTTATATACAGATTTTAGTGGAATATATAACTCTTTATCGAGATATGTGACTGCAAAATGTTACTCCGCAGTAGAAAAGAAATTGAATCTAAAACTCCATTAGAATTTCTTACTTTCATAATCTCGTATGGAGAAGATGCTTTTCCAAATCTGAGAGTGCCACTTCAAATACTCCTGACTATCTCAGTATCAATTGCTAGCTGCGAACGTTCAAAACAGCAGTAATTGGACACAGGATATCAAACAACTTTTAAATTTCCCGTTCAACGAGGAAAAATCTGGAATAAAAATGAATGTTTCTGAAAATTCCCGTCCTCGCGACGTCTTTGACTTACTTTTTACAAACAATATAGCTGAAAACTCGTTAACTGCACAAATAATTATGGAAATAATTTATGTATAGCAGAAAATGAAAAAATTACAACACGTTCAAAAAAAAAAAAAAATTTCAAGGAAACAAATAAAGCTGAATTATTGCAGTTTATTGGGTTGTACCTTTTACAGGCTCAAAATAGATCACCGAGTATTCGCCATTTATTTGCTTCACATCCTTTATATTTATTTTCAACCAATTTTTAGATTTACCATGTCTGGTTTACGATTTCAAAATTTATTGAGGTGTTTCAATTGCCACAGTCAAGATAACAAGAGCATTAATAAAATTCAGCCAGTAGTAAACTCTTTTTTAAATAATTTTCAAACCGCTTATCAACCAGTTAAATCACTTTCACTAGACGAATCTCTTCTTTTATTTCGGGGACGCTTAAGCTTTCGGGTTTATAACAAAGGAAAAAAGGCTAGATATGGAATCAAGTTGTATGAACTCACCACCCACGACGGTTATGTGTTAAACATAGAGATGTACCAGGGTACGCATGAAGAAGATAGTAAGAGCACAACTCCAAAAACACGAAATTTAGTGTTTCGCCTTATGAAACCATATTTGAATAAGGGACATTATCTATACATGGATAATTATTATAATAGTGTTGCTTTATCTGAAGAGCTTTTAGAATACCAAACGCATACTGTAGGAACTCTTCGTGCAAACCGGAAGGATAATCCAAAAGACGTTATAAACAAAAAGCTTAAAGCTGGTGAACTAATATGGGCAAGAAAGGGAAATGTCTACGTCTCAAAACGGAAAGATAAGCGGGAAGTACTTTCAATAAGTACTGCTCATCATCCCGAACTGATTGAAGCCGAAAACAGATACAAAAAAATAAAAATTAAACCTAAAGAAATTCATGATTACAATTCCAACATGTCGGGTATTGATCGGTGTGATCAAATGATCGCATACTATTCGAGTCCTCGCAAGACATGTTGGTGGTACAAAAAAATAATTTTTCACATGATAGATGTTTGTGTTTGGAACTTTATATTTATAAAAAATTTCACAAGAACATAAAGTTTCTCGAATTCAGAGATATGCTTATTCTAAGTCTAATAGATCTTCCGCCAAACATATTAAATGGAACAACATTAGTTGCAGAAATGAATTTAGTCGGCCGACCACGTAATATAAGTAAAACTGAAGCTTCTCCAATGCCGTCATCAGTTTATCCATCAACCACTACATCAGTTCACTCATCACCGTCAGTTTTTCCATCTAGTTGTGCGCCATGTCCAACATCTTTAACATCATCAAATTCATTCGGTCCTCAACATTTTATTGAAAAGATACCAATACCAAAAGGTTCAAAACGAAAGTCACAATTCTTGCGGTGCAGACATTGCTATAAAAGCAAGAAGCGATCCAGTACATCCAACAGATGTAAAATTTGTCCAGACAAACCGCCTCTGTGCATAAGTTGCTTTGAGGCGTTAAAAAGATATTGTGCCCCGGGCGCGAGTTAAGCTCGCTACACCACTGTGTTTATTAGCTTCTTAGTGGGCTACCTACCTAACCTAACATGTTAAACAATTAGTTTTTCATTTTTAGTGCATATTTTGCATTTCTAATAAACGTGTATTTTCAAACTTTTAGTGCCTTGATTGTGCATAATTAAATCATAATTAGAAGTTGTGAAATCAGTTTGCCTTGATACACACAACATTTTCTTGCTATATCTAACATTTTCTGAAACACCTTCGTTAGTCAAATATTTTTTCACGTAGAAATACTACTTCATAATATAAAAAAAAATCAACTTTAACTAAAAATCCAACCACAAAAGTCCTTAAAAATTTTTAAAATAAAATGTAAAAAAACAAATTCATTCAAACACACTTTACCATTTTCTACATCCTGCTACCATTAAAATGAAAAGCCAACAACAAAATACAACAATAATATAAACGAAGCTTTTGAAGCCAAATTGAAAATGTCTATAAACAACAGTGACGACCGACCAGCGAACTAGAAAAAGCCACAACATTTTTTTTTTTTTAACTAAAACACACGAAAACAAGTAGGAAAGTTACAGTTGAGCTGGGCCGACTTTACGATACCCTGTACTTAATAGAAAATAAGCATTTACCAACTTTTTGTGAGTTTGTTCCGTATTTCTTATTTCTTAGATGTTTGATGTGTAAAACCTCATATCAGACATGAACATTCAACGAGGACAAAATTTTACCAAGATATTTATATTTGATAATCCGAATCAATGGGTAATTTTATATCAAATTCACCAAATAAAATTCTTTGAAAACAAAGTTTACACGGACGGACATCGTTACTGAATACTGGATATACAATGTCAATCAATTATAATTGTTACAAACTAAGTATACCCTGACCACGGAGTGGAGTAGGGTATTAAAAGAACATAATAAAAATAATAAAAAAAAGAATTATTGGAGTTTTTGTGTGTTTTTATTTTTTATTCAATAAAAAAAGTAATAACAGTCCAACAAAGAGTTTGTTTTTACAACAAAAAAAAAAATTAAAGCTATAAAATTCAATTTTGTTATAAAAACACAGAAAATATTGCATAATGATAAAAGAATAATATTGAAATGACTCGAAACCGAAATAAAAGAGAAAAGAGTCGTATTTGCATTTTGTTGCCATAGAAATTGGAAAAAATGTGAATTTTAATGAAACAAAAAACTATTTTCGTACCAGAATGATTAAATTTGCAAATGGTTTTAGGAAATGGCTGAACATCTAGAAAACAAAACTAGAGATTTTTGACAGAATTTTCCACAAAGCAAAGCTTTATCGGTTCATATCTCCAAAAAAGATGATCTCTAATACGAGGCATGACGATGTAAAACCATTTTTAATTTGTTTTTCCAACAAATTGATTATGCGGCCACTTTGTTTCTTGTGTGGAATGAAATGTAGGATATTAAAGGTTCTTAGTAGCTGCACAAATGAGCACAAATATAAATATTATGCAATTGTATTTATTTTTTAGCAACAGGCACTATTAGGCACTTATATGCAAAAAATTCGTTTTATATGAAACTATAACACTTTTTGATTCGAAGGACGTATGTACGTTCACTTATAACTGATAAATTAGTATACAGTATGCAAAGTCAGTATTCGTACAACACCTTATATACTTTTTTTACAATAAATAGAGTTAGTGTTTGATTTTCATTTAATAAATTTTAAATGAAATGACGATTCACTCTTGAGCAGACACAAAATCAATATAATAAATCCATTATAGCATTCTATCGCCCATGGCAGATTTTATGATTAAATTTGCAAAATTTCGATTTGCAATTTTGCAAAACCGCAAACGACATTACAAGGGTGAGAAAATAAGCCATTACAAATCGTATAAGGAGCACTAAAGCTACGTTCTCACTGCAGCTAAATCCGCATTAGCTTTATTTTTTAATCTCCACCGTTCTCACTACAATTTGTAGCTTTAGTTTGACAGTTGCTGCACAGCTGTTCGAACGAATTGTTTATTTACATTTTAATAGTTTTTGTTTTGGAGAAAACAAATTTTGCGAAAAAAAAAGTTAAAAGTGAAATAAAATGCAAAATTTAAATTATATTATGAAAATCATTTCCATAATGGACATCACGAAGAAAATGCAACATAATACAGACAAATTTATTTGTGATACATTGCAAAAGACGCGAGTTAATCGGCGTAAAGCCGATGCACAAATTCTTATTATGATGTGGGAAACTATTCAACTTTTGTACAAGGTTTATTATAACAATTTAAATAAAGAAAAATTGTGTTGGGTGAAGGTGAGTCAAATTACGATTTTAAAAAATCAATTATTTAAGTAAAACATGTTTGTAGGAACGTACTGCATCGTTTTGGGAAATCGACTGCCAACTGCAAGACGACGCGACATTTACAAATAATTTTCGTTTATCCCGCAAAAGCTTCGGAAAATTAGTTGCGCTCATGAAAAATTTGGAAAAGAAAAATACACAGTTTCGTCAAGCGATTCCTGTTGAGAAGCGTGTTGCCATTGCGTTGTATGCATTGGGGTCATCTGCCGAGTACAGAAGCATAGCCAATTTATTTGGGGTTGGAAAGACTACCGTATGTAATGTTTTGTTGGAATTCTGCCAAGAAGCCTGGGACGTTATGCAGCCGCTGTACTTAAATCACTTCCCTCTTACCAGATCAAAAATCGAGGAGTGCAGAAATGGGTTTGAGGCATTGGGATTTCCTCAATGTTTGGGTGCGCTTGGTAAGTGTATATCCATAAGTATAACAAAAATACAACGATTGTCAAAATACTTATAGATGGATGTCATATTGAAATACATCCCGATAAGGAGGATGCTTCGGACTACTACAACTATAAAGGGTGGTACTCGACTGTTTTGTTGGCATTGGTTGATTACAGGTATGTTAAAGTGTACACATTTTATAATGTATTTTTATTTAATGAAATTATTATTTCAGATATCGCTTCCTTTATATTAATGTTGGCGCAATGGGCAAATGTAACGACTCCCAATTGTTCGAACAATCATCATTGAAACGTAACCTTGCTAATTCCGAGTTAATGCAAGACATGAGTACGAGCATTATGAATGTCAAAATACCTATTTTAATCCTTGGGGATTCTGCGTTTCGATTAATGCCAAATCTTATGAAACCTTACCCTTTTTATGTTAATCAAAGCGAAAACGAAAGGAATTTTAATTATACTCTCTCAAAATGCAGAAGAGTTGTTGAAAATGCATTTGGACATTTGAAAGCTCGTTTTCGACGCATTGGGAAAGGCATCGATAACCATATAAAAAATGCCAACATCGTTATTAAAACTTGCTGTGCGTTGCATAATTTTTTAAATGAGGAAAACGACCATATTAATCGAAAGTGGTTAGAAGTACAAAGAAATGTCGATAACTTGCGGCCTCAACCAGAAACCTCATATCCCATCTATTTCAACGAACCTAAAGCAGCAGAAATAAGGAACGCATTGGCAACATATTTGTGTAAGTAATTTATTTTTGATGATTGTTTATAATCCCCTTCACCACCGGTATATTAAATACAAAGCCAAATACAATTTTATTTTTTAATATAATATAATTTTATTTTTTTTCAATGTAGTTTAACACTTTAGACATAAAGTCTTCATTTTGTTGAAAATATTGAGCTAATTGATTTTTTTTTTCTATTTCTAATTGATAAAATTTTTCATCATACTCTTGTGTCTTCTTCATGTGCTCCTTCATTAAGTCACCCAGTTCACCAATCTTTGCCAATATGTCCTTATTATTGTTTCTTTTAGCTGCTGCTGCTGATGTGGATGGAGCTGGTGACGAGAGTGGGGATGGTATGGTTATAGTTGCTGCTGAAGTAGATGGAGCTGGTGACGATAGTGGAGATGGTATGGTCATTGGAGCTGGTGACGAGAGTGGGGATGGAATGACCATTGTTGCTGCTGATGGTGCTAGAGATGTTAATGTTGCTGCTGATGTGGATGCTGCTGTTGACGCATTTTCATCTGAAATAAACCAAAATTATTATATATAGTTTCAAATAAAATAAATTTTCAAAGTACTTACAAAAACTTTCCTCAATAATGTAATTGATGTTGTGGATTTTGAACCCACCAAGGATTTGGTGGATTCTTAAGTAATGGGGCCACTCCGAGGGTGACCCTCCAGAACTCCCGACAGCCAATTTCTCTTTTCTGAAAAACAAAATTATTTCAAACAAAATGCAATTGCATACATATGTGTAAGAAAATATTTACCTGTACCGATTTGTAAGATTTTTTATCTTTACTTGTATCTCATTCTTTGTGAAGAAATACGCATGTTTTCCCAGCTCCGTGGCGATTTCATCATATATATGGATGTTTCTGCGACATCCGCGGAGCTGCGACAGCTTTTCCTCCCACATATCCAGCAACATCATTTCCGCCCCAATACACCACGTTTTTCTGGACTTTTGTGATTTTGACATGCTGAAATTAAATTACAAGTTAAAATAATAAATAAAAAAAGAAAATAAATAATATTTTAATTAAAAAATACTTTGCTATACTCACTTGCTGTTTTTGTTTTGTTTTTATAAAAATACACAGTCGTAAAATGATGCAAATTTTCGCTGCAGCGTTGCACATTTGTTCATTTTGCGGCAATTTGTAAAATACATCCCTGATTTCTGTTGGATTTATTCTTGATTAAGCTAAAGCGAGGGTTTTATTATGACAGTATTTATATACCAAAAAATAGATTAGCTTTAATTTAATCCATTATAAAGCGAGTCAAATGCGGATTAAGCTGCAGTGAAAACGCAGTATAAGAGTTGAAAAAAAAGTCAATTTCTAATGTTGATGTCAAGTTGCAAAAGAAGACTTGCAAGACTTTAGACAAATCCGTGATTCAGTTTTTTTTTGAGCAATCGATTGGTTGAGACAAGTTTTGCAAAATGGAATAAATGAGTTTCATGTTGTCATTAAACACTTCTACTTTAAAGGCAAAACTACTAAAGAAATCAAAGAAGAGAAATACAAAGTCTATGGCACAGCTCTACCAGCGTTCAAGTCTGTTTAGAATTGGTAAATGAATTTAAACGTGGCCACACATTCACAAATGATGACTCTCATTCTGGAGGCAGTTGCTTCGGATATCATCGATATAGTTTTGAGCGACCGATGAGTTAGTTGAGGTCGCATGATTCAGTGTGTTCAGTTTTACATAACAAATTGGGTATGAAACAACTCTCGATTTAGAATCGAAAATAAACGGAAACGTGTGCGATGCTGATGAATTTCTTCACCGGTACATAACGGTTAATTGAACATGGATGCATCAAAAGTGAAACAACAGTCAAAACAATTGATTTTACCAGGTTAATCCGGCCTGAAGAAAGCAAAGACAGTGAAATCGGCTGATAAGATTATGGCAACGATTTTTTTGAGAATATGTACATTGACTACTTGAAAAGTGATCTTCCATCAATGCTCGGGTGCACACTTGTGCATTTTCGATAGCAAAAATATATGAGTGAAGTTTCGAATTATTGCCGCTTCCGCCATATTATCTCCCAGGGACGTTATCTTGTTTCAAAATTTAAGATATGGTTCGACGGAAAAAGATTCGACTCGAATGAGGAGGTGATCGGGAGCAAAAAAAAAAAATTTTAAATAATTAATCGAAAAAAATTGTGTTTTTTATATTATTTAAATACTTTTTAACTCCCTTTCATGTCAAAATAACCAAATAGTAACCAATAATGATAAATACACTCCTGATTTATCAAATAGACCCAACATTTTTTGTCTTTTACACCTTGATTTCCTCTTTTACGCAGTAAAGCTATCCCAACAAACTTTGTTGTTATTTTTTTAGACCAGAATATAAGACGATTTTAAGTGAAATTTTACAGTTATGATCTTTTTCTATTTTGTTTTGCCTATGACAAAAAAAAATGAGGCTTTCAAGCGATCACCAGAATAAACTCACGAGCAGTGTTGCCATTTTAGCTATTTTATAGCTAGATTTAGCTCTTTTTTTTCGGTGTTTAGCTATAGAAACTTTTTTTTTAACTTTTTTTGAAATTGGGTTAGCTTTTTTTAGCTATAAAAAATGTTTCCCGTATAAACAACCCTTTTTTTGATATAGGCTTTGTTGATACTTTTTCTTTCTGTGCTTGACAAGCCCTTTCAAATTTATCGATTATTTTCACATTATCGACTCAGTTTCATCCCTAAAAACAAAACAAAACAAAAGTCGGGAAAAACTTAAGTAGTTATGGAAATTAGTTACTGCAAACATTAAAATTAACAGAAATGGAAATGAAAGTTAATTTCTGCTATATTTTACATAATAATATACTAATACATACTATATTAAATTTTTTAGTGAAAGTGATGACTCTATTGACAGCCTTGACGACGCACAGTGGCGCCCGTAGAGCAAACGAGGTTGCAAAAATCAAAATTTTTATGTGCGCCGACGAAGTTTTGAATAAACCCATGTTATAGGAAACTTTTCAACGATTTCAAATATGCTACTCTTAATAATATCACATTTTTAGTTTAGAAGATATAACCGTTCAAAGTTGACCGACTTTCGGTTTTCAAAAAAACACACAATTTTTAGTCAATTTGTTGCGATTTCAGGTGTAATATCACGAAAAATAGGTAACGAATCGCCTTACTTTTTGTTTGTATTGATTGATGTATTTATTAAATGTATAATGATAAAAAAAAATTAACTGTTTGCTTTGTGTTTCTCCTGGTAAATCACTATTTAAAAACTATCCGTTTTTTCACTATTTTTCAACTTTGACGGAAAATAAAAAAAATCCATATTTTTCTATATTTGTCATATTTCCAAAACATGTTCTTTGATTATTTCTTTACATAATTTAAAAGGTTTTATCTGCTCGTACGTGCCCGTTTGGCTTCTAGAGGTAAAAAAGGTTAAAACGACATGGTTGCAGAAATTGTATGGCGTGCATCCCTTACATGTTGTGACTGACAGTAGTTTGATCTAATAGTTTGAAAATTGCATTTTAAGTCGGTTGTCTACCTGTGAGCCTCTGCCAAAGTCTACTCCCAATATTCTGTTACAGACAGAGGATGAACAAAAAACTACTCATTGAAATTCGCAGGTACGCACCTCACTTAAAAATTACTTTGGAGTACAAATGGTCAAGAACAATATTGACTTACGGTCCCTCCAGGTAGGCACAAATCTTATTTAGACACGAGCATAATATCAAAATTGCATAATTCAGCCTAAATCCATATGTATGCAGGGAACAGGTAAATTTTTAGGCATGGTAGCATAAGCCTATATATTGCAAAATAAGCATAATGCCTGGATTAGTCTACGACTGAAAGTTGGCGCAACAAGTACTGAAACCATGGCGTTAAACAATTTAAAATTATTTGAACTGTTTAGAAGGTCAACCACACCAAAGTTTTTCACGGAAGCTGCTTTAGAAGAACTTGATAGCTTATACGGAAATATTGAGAGAAGCGAAATTATAAAAAATAATTTTTATCTGATATATGCAAATATTAAGGCAAAATGGGTGAAATCTAATCGAACCATTCAGAACTTCAACTCCAAATACGAGGACTGGCTTAATGAAGACACCATCCTGGATATATTGGCAGTAGATAAACCCACCACATCAACCAGAGGAGCAAAAGGAAGACCAAAAAAAAAGTATTGAGAAGTGTTCAATTTTCACAAGAAAGAGGAAACTTGCCGATGCCACCAATGACTTGACCACGAAGCATTTATCGGACGCGCTGTCTATTAAATATACAAAGGATAGTGAAAGAGTTAGGTCGCAGATTACAAAATCTGTTGCTGATGCAAGCCCACTGCGACTAAAAAGGATTAAGGAAAGCATTCCCAAGCCCACAAACGCACACATTAAAAAGTATGGTTCCGAAGAAGCCATGGCCTTGTTTATGGACTTACAACTTTCCAAAGAAAAAATGAGATACTACGGGCATCCTTGATGCGACACGGGGCTGACGTTTTACCAGGATACAAGCATATTACGCAAGCCAAAATAAATTCACGACCACTGCATACGGAGTTTACGGAAGTCTCTGTGAAAGCCAATCTGCAGGATCTCATGGGCCATACAGCAAAACGGTTGTTGGAGAGTCTTCCTGAAAATGAGGTGAAAATTCTTCCTGAGAAACTGACATTGATCAGCAAATGGGGCTGCGATGGATCATCCGGACAAAGCGTTTATAAGCAAAGGATATCTTCCGATGACGCTACAATATCGGACAGAAATATGTTTATGGCATCTGTTGTTCCTTTGCGGCTAAAATCTGATGTTTCCCTACACTGGAAAAATCCACGTCCGTCATCAGTGCATTATTGCCGACCAATAATGTTTCAGTTTGCAAGGGAATCGGCAAAACTCATAAGGACCACGGTGAAGGACATTGAAGAACAAATAAGCAAGATTAAGCGTACAAAGCTGCAAATTGGAGAAGGAAAATATATTGAATGCAATTACGAGTTCCACCTGACCATGGTTGACGGAAAAGTCGTAAACGAACTGACAGGAACAACCTCAACATTGTCATGCCCGATTTGCAAAAAGAGTCAGAAGAACTTTGGTAATTTAAACGATTCTACAAACGAGGAGAATTACGAATATGGAATGTCACCATTGCACGCAAGGATAAGGTGTATGGAGTTTTTGCTAAAACTGGCGTATACCCTACCACAAGAGGAGAAAAGCTTCGATGAAAATACATCAATAAAGGATAAGGAAAAGATCAGAAAGAAGCAAATACAGGATGCTTTTTTTAAACAAGTTGCACTAAAATTAGACTGTCCCAAGCACGGATACGGTAACTCAAACGATGGAAACACTTCTAGGAGATTTTTTGAAAATGATGAGGCAGTAACTAGAATCACTGGAATTGACAATCAAATCGTGAAAAGATTGGGAACGATCTTGAATATTTTAAACTGCAAAGAAAATGTCAATTCTACAAAATATGGAGAATATACATCAAAAACTGCATCTCTTTTAGCAGAAATGTATCCACAGAAGAAGTTGACCCCGACCGTCCATAAAATATTGGCGCATGGCAAAGATATACTTGAGTACCAGTCTTTGCCAATTGGAGAGCTTTCTGAAGAAGCACAGGAGTCTCTTAACAAATTTAATAAAAAAATATAGATTGCAGAACACATTCAAAGCATCAAGGGTAAGGCAAAATGAGGACCTCTTCAACATGTTGGCAGCATCTTCCGATCCACTTATTTCTTCCCTGCGGCATGTGAAGTCACGAATAGAGTTAGAAAATAATTATAGTTTAGAAATGATTAGTCTTTTAGATATACCTTCTCTTACGAATTGTGATGAATATTTTACAGAAAATTGAAAAAATTATTTTAAAAAAGAAGAAATTTTTTTTTAATTTGTTGGGTAATAATTTAAAACATAAAACCCTAAAGAAAAAAAATAAAAACAATCTAAAAATAATAAAAATAAAAATAATTTTTTTTAGTTACCATAAAATTAATTTTTCTACAAATTTTAACTTTGATAACCCATAAGTAGGCCCCTACAAAGCGTAGCATTTTATAGGCTGAACAGTTATCTATCATATGCTGTTTAAACTGTTCAATTATGTTATTCGGTTCAAAAGATATGATTTTTGCAACGAAAAAACACAAATGGCGCCACTGTGCGACGTACCCAGTACGAGCCAAAAGAGGTTAGCTTTCGTAATTTTGCAGTAGAAATTATCTTAATTTAATATTTTTTAGGAAATATATGCAAAACTTTCGAAAGGTTTGAAAAGTGGCTGAAAAAGGAAGGCAATAGCATGATGTGCAAGTACTGCCGGTGTCATTTATAACCGAAGCTATATGGTCTTCTGGCGCATTTCAAAACCAAAAAGCATATGACCGCCATGTCTCCTTTTTTACGTGGTACTCAGCCTTCTGTTGGATTTCTACCGATAAAGACAGATAAAAAAAACGGTTTTAAAAGCAGTTTAACTAAAACTCCTCAGTTTCATTACTGTTTTGAGTAGTACATATTTACTATTAAAAAAAATCTGAGAACTGTAGTGATGAAGAGACGGAACTTGAAATAAGAAGTACTTGCCAGATATTTATTGTTCGATTAATTGAGCAGCTACGTCAGAGATTACCACAAAATATTGAATCACTTAAAAAAATCGACTTCTTTGAATGTAATTAAACCGAATATATTTTATAGCTTTAATAATGAATAATACAGAATTTTACTGTAGATGAAATAAGAGCAATTGAATTGCAATGGAAGAAAATTTCTACATATCCGTGGCAAAAATTAAATTCAACAGTATAATTTTGGATAGAAGTAAAACAGTTTAAAGATACGCTAAAGGAAACCCCGTTTAAGATCCTAGTTGATTTCGTTGCTGATGTTAAATTCCCTTTTAAATATTCGATATGGACTAAAAAGACTTGATAAATGTTGTCATAAATTCACGATATCCGACGATCTCATAAAGCTAGGAAGCTCTCGTAATATATACGACACCGTTCAGACTTCTGATGATGAAAATTTTTATTTTGATATCTAAGACAACGATTATGCAGAAAAAAAACATTGTATACCTTCCTTTGTTTTTTTTTTTTTTTTTTAATTAAAGTTTTTGAGAATTTTTTGTGCGTTTAGAAATAGAGTACTAATCATTTTAAGTTAAAGTATACATATACTTATACATATACATATGTTATTTTATGAATTTTTGTTTTATAATTTATACGCTTTACGTAAATTCTAAGTCTAATATGTCTCCTGAAAATAAAAAAAATATATTTAATAAGAAAACAAAATCTAGCTCTTTTTTTAGCTTTATTTTTATACCCTCCACTCCAGTGTGCAGAGGGTATATATAAGTTTGTCATTCCGTTTGTAATAATTAGAAAAAAAAATTTTGGACCCATATAACAACCGGAGTTGATATAGCGATGTCCGTCTGTCCGTCTGTCCGTCTGTGGAAATCACGATGACGGCATCAATCGGGCAGCTAGGGTGCTCATTGACATAAAAAATGATTCATTAACATCCTGAGAAGTTTGCTGTTTGAAATCGTCCAAATCGGTCAATTAGGGCCCGAGATTTGAATAAAGAACTAAAAAAGTCTTGAAAAAATATAATTTTCTATGTTGTTCTTGTCACAATCACGCCCTTAATAGGATAGCTAAGGCGATCATTTTTAGTGAGAATGATTCAACAAATTCATGGGAAGATTTCTATTTCAAAAATCATTAAAATCGGTGGAACAGGTCCAGGGAAATCTCTGAAAAAGTAAAAAATGAAAAATATGAATTTTCTATATTGTTCTTGTTGTTATTCTAAATGTTGTATTGTTGTCATAGCTGGACTTGTTGTTTTTGTGGTCGTTGTGGTAATAATATAATAAAAACTAACCCTTTATCAACTCTGGTAGAAAAATTTAAAAGTTTCCATTGTTTTGGCATCACTAAAAAAAATTTACTAGATCATTTCTGTCATTGCCACGAGCCTGCCTGCAAAGTTTCGGATCGATTGGGTCACGGGAAAGGGGTTAAAATCGATCCAAAATTTTTTCAACAAGCAGACACTACGAGTTAATATAAAGGGAGTAAAAATTCACCAGCATCTAAAGCATATAATGCTAAAATATGTACCTAGTTGTTAATAAAAAAAAACAATGTAAATTTAGCAAAAAAAAATTTTATATATTAAGGCCCAGTTTTTGGGATGTCAGTTAAACCTAGTTTAGTTAAACCGAGAATTAATTTTTTCAGACATATCTAAATTTATAAAGGAATTGATGAATAAATTCTGGGTTTAACAAAACTAGGTTTAACTGATATCTCAAAAACTGGGTCTAATTTATTTAAAGAGAAAAACACAAAAATAACGTTTGATGTTGTATTTTTTGTGTGTAATATTTTCATATATGTACATACATACATACACATATTAAATAATACAAATAATATACATATATTCTATATATATATACATATATACAGAATATATATATGTATATCCATAACAACTGCATGTTAGAAATAAGTCGGTATATTATTTTATTTACATAAATTTCTGCAATATTTTGTTGTGGGAAAAATACATTTCTTTTGCATTAAAAGAGTGTCACTTCATTTTGCTCAGCGTGACTATGCCACAGTAGATGGCACCACAATTTTTGTTTGTTCTAATTAGCTTTGCAATAGTTATTTCTATTTTAACATGAATGTTAATATTTTCAACTAGATATCATACAGAACAATGTTAAAAGTATACACGGGCTGGTCTTTTATTATTTCATATGTTTTTTCATTATTCTTTTACATATATGAACATAAGTTTGGCATACTAACTTTTTGTTGTCTTTACAAAATAGAGTTACCGAGTTCATCAATGAGTTTTTTGCTTTCAAAACAGTTCTACATAATTATATAGAATTATTATTCTGCTTTACCTACAAAATATCTGATTGCGATTACATCTAACTTTTAAAAATTGTTTATAATTACTAAAGCAGTATTATTCACAAAAATACAAAATTGTACTTTTTAAATTTTCCATTCAAATTTTAGAAAATATCAATTCTAAAAACTGGAATTAAAATTTCCAATTATAAATTATAAAATATTAATTGAATTTCAGAAAATCATATCAAAACATCGGAAATAATAATTTTAAATTTAGAAGACATCAATTGCATCAAATTCCAAAAAAAAAAACACCAAATATGTTTACATTTAAAAAATGTTTACATTAAAAAAAAATATTGGCATTCAGAAGAAATTTATAGCTTTTCAGTAACTTCTTTAAACGATAGTTGAATCGTTAATAAAAGAAAAGCAAAATTATCAGTAAAATTTTTAAACGATATTCGCTATTGTTAAAGTCAGCTGTTGTTGTTATCTAAACGACAACCATTTTTGTGTTGTTTATTCAATCGATAAAAACTTAAATTTTTATGTTGAAATGTCGTCATACATAAATAAAAATCATAAAATAGTGAAAATATTTTGCTTTAATTTAAAAACTTTTTTATATAAATAAAAAAATTAAATATCATATTCAATTCATTATTTCATTTTCAAATAAATACACAGAAATATTAGTAAACAAAATAAAGATATTAAACATAAACATAAAATCATCCTGTCAAACACGAAGTAATTTGTTTTTTTCTATTCTTCTTTGTGTTTTTCGCTTATTTTGACAGAGATGCCACTCGTTTACAATTTAAATAAATAGAAAAATAGATTTGTCGACTGTCGTTAAGATGTATGTACTTAGTGAATAACTTAATCCTTAAGGTGCTATTACATGATGTGTTTTTTTACATATGTACTGTCAAATTTTCCCACAACACAAGTTGTACACATCGTGTGATACATATGAAACATTGTTTATGTACAATACATGAGGAAAGTCACATGTACATTTTTCAATTAGAACAGGTTCTATTTTTGCATGACAAACATATGAAAATACAACACTGCTTGTGGCGAAAGAAAAACAGAGTAAATTATAAAGATTAATATTGAAAGAAAAATAAATTGTTTAATACTAATTAATAATTAATAAATATATAATTTTTTTTTTAACAATAAATTTTTGTAAATTCACAAATTAAATCAGCTGTTGTTTACATTTAGAGGTTATGTCATATGGAAATACATATGCACGTGTGATAGCAAAAATTATGAATCGTATGTAAAAGACAATTTTGACAGACATGAGGAATTTCATATGGATAAAAAAAAGTGACAGTACATATGTAAAAAACACATCGTGTAATAGCACCTTTAGTGCAAACAACAATAGCTGTCGATATATTTTGCCATTGTCGGATCGTTGAAATTTACAGAATCGGACTACAGAAAACATTAATATATATTCAATGAATTTTAGAAAACGTCAAATGATATTTAAGAATTGCGAACATAAAAATTGTTGCATAAATAAACGCAATTTGATGAGAATGTTATTTATATATTATTTTTCACAATTTTTTTTTTTTGGATGAATATTTGAAGTTCTTCAGAAAACAAATTATTTTATTTAAAATTTTTGCGATATTTGGTTTTTTTGCGTTTGGCATCCCTAATTTAATTATTTATTATTATAAATTTATTATCTATGTTTTCCAAATATGGCAACATTTTTTTGAAAATAAAGTTGAGAGAGCTTTTTTCGGTTATTATTTTGTTACTCCATCCGACCTATATGGCCGCAATGAAGAAATATTTGGCCATTTAAAAGCCAAAAAAGCACGATTTAATGCATATAGCCACCCTACACAACCATTACCTTTGCAATGGAGGTTAGGGCGAGCTATTTAATTAGCAAAAACTTAATTAAACGAGAAATTATGTCATATAACCGGAAACGTATGCATATAGGAAATGCATGCATATTTTTCCAACATTTTGTTTACATTTATCATCAATACTCAAACCGAGGTGGAGGGTATCAAAGATTCGGCACAGCCGAATTTAACACTCTTACTTGTTTTTATTTTAACTTTTCCTAGCTATTTTTTTTCAGAATCTAGCTACAACTTCCAAAAATTTATGGCAACACTGCTCACGAGGGTTTAATTTTAAATTTCGATTAGCTAGGCGAGTTAAAATATGCATTTATTTGTCTCATTCAATTTTCAATTATATAAACTCCATCAAATTATGAAAAAAATTATGAAAAATCCGCTAGGAAAGCACTTACAAGTTGCGAAGAGTGAAGAATTGTTCAAGAAAACTCAAACTCATTGTGCCCTGCAGCCAAAATGCTTTTAAATTTAAGAGTAAATGCAAGTGCAGCTAAAGTACAGCGAGTGAAAGGCAAAGTAAAACAATCTAAAAAGATTGAAATTATAAAAATTATAAAAATATTCACCGCTTACCGACTTTCGGAAGCATGCTCGCTCTTTTTGCTCGGAGCCACATGAGATAGAATAGCGAGTGGGTACCAAATTGTTTTTACTGTTGAAACACGCTTTAATTGGGATGGATCAGAAGGTTTTAACTACCATTTCCATGATAGAAATTAGAAAGAGTATTATGCCCGTTAGGGGGAACTCAAATTCGTTTCATCTTAAATGGATGCCATACATTACAGGGATATTCTCAAAAAAGTATTGCCACACTTTTCAAACATTTTTGGACCCTTGCCTTGAACATTTCCACATGATGATGCCCCAATTCATACCGCTCGAGTGTTAAATTGAATTAAGACTAAAATGCAGCATTAATTGAATGGCCTTCGTACTCTTGTGAACTTAATATAATGGAGAACGTGTGAGGGATGACTTTCACATAAAGTCTACCAATCTAGCTAACAATTTGAAGATGTCGAATAATTAACAAATTCTACTACGAGCGCCTGGTGCGGACTATTTTAAAGTCCCTTTACGATTCAATGACTGACCGAATTTATAATGCACACATTAAAAATTAAGCTTAAAACATTATAAAAATACGAATTATAAATAAGTTTTTGGAAGATTTTGTCATTCATAATAATTTTATTCGACTATTTGATTGGCCATTTTTGGGGATTCACTTACAAAAAAATATTAAAAGATAACCTTTTCATCCAGAATTTTAATTTTTGTTTAATTAAGAATTGGATGCTGAATAATAATAAAAAAAATATATTTATGCAAATTTTGTTAATTTTTCGATATTCTAAGGAAAAATTTTGAGTCTAATCGATTGAACGGGAGTGTATCTTGTTTTTATTTTTCCACATCTGACAAATTCTTAAAGATATTCAAATTTCAGATAGCAATTTATTCGGTAAAAAGAAATCTAACAGAAAAATTACTTTTTTTTAAGTAACGAAATAAAACCATTTAAAAACTTAAAACTTTTAAAAGAGACGAGCAGAAGTCATAACAGCACCAACAACAATATAAAAGCAAAATTAAAAATAAACAACAATAAGAATGACAACAACAAAAATTTAAAACAACAAAGAAAAATAACAAAAAAAAAAACACACACCAACCCAGTGTTGACACAAGTTAAAATACAAAACAAAAATATTCTGAACTAAACTACACTTTATGTTGCAATTTCAACACAAAAAATATACCACTCATTGATGGGATGGCACAAAAAGCCGCTGGATGTTTTACATACGAGCACATAAACTCCATCGAAAACCCTTAAAGACGGCTAGAAAATGGTTGATTCCAAAATCAAAAAGAAAAAAAGAAAGAAACAACGACGGCATTACAAACTGTGGTTGTACGCCAACAATGATGACAATAAATAAATGAATGAATGTTGGTTGTTGCTGTTGCTTTTGCTGCTGGATTTTTGTGCATGTGATGTTAATGATGATTACGATAATGATGAAAGTATTTAACGATTAATATTTTGTGGCAACACACACTCGCATTATTATTATTACCATAATACCACAAACAATACCAACAACTACCCAAAACGAAAAGAATTTTGTCTCTTTTCCACATTAAACTGAAATCTGAGAGGAGAAATCAAATATAGAGATAGTACCACGCCTAAACTGTATATACAGTTAGCTTTGTCTTTCACTTACTCTTAATCGGATATCTTCGAAAAGATATATGTTTATCTCTTTTTTTCTTTGTTATGTTCGAATTTCTCCAGTTCAGTAAACTACCCCTTAATTAAAATAAATTACAAAGAGAGAATATTTTATACACTCTCTATTTCTCACAGTTTAAAGTTAATGTTACTCTTTGTAAATTGTAAAAAAAAAAACATCAACTTGCCTTATTAAATCTGGTAGGCGTTCCATGACTTTGGGGTGGGTGTGCTTTTTTGTATAGGATGGCGACAGAGCCACCGTGCATGCCAGCATTAACTCGGTGGATAACTCGACAGGATGTTGTGGTGATTTTTCTTCGGGAAGCTTTAAAGTAACATATAAAAATAAAAAAGAATAATATATAATTACAATATTAACATAGAGAGAGCAAGAGAGATATAAAGAGAATAAAGTTTTTACTATGAAAGGATTGCAAAACGTTTGTCATGTTTGGTTTTCGCTTCGTCGTGTCAAAGTTCCTGACAATTTTTAGTTTTTGAAGTGTGGCGCATTTTATATTTCAAAAGAAAAACAATGGAAAATAAGAAGAAAAATAAAATAACAATTTAAACACGTTAAGAATACATTCTGATTTTGTTTGTCTTTAACAAAAATTTATGAAGAAAAAATCAAATTAGAATTTTTTTTTTATTTATTTATTTTATTTTTTTTTTTTTTTATTGTCCTCATTACAGAGTTTTCAATCTGGAGGATTTATAATTTCAATTGGGGATTTTTTAATTAAATCATAATTTTAAGATCCAATATTATTTATCAACTTCAGAAATGTTGAAACTTTTTTACGCCTTCATGCCCATATTAGATCCAATTACAGAATTTTGCGTACAGGTAGTTTTCGATATCTCTGGTAATTATGCGGTTATCAGTATAGGCATCGCTTAATGTCTTATTTGTATTTTTAAAGTAATAATACCTATATATAAACTCGAAAGACCCTCTCTCTACGAAAAAAAAGTATTGTTTTTAGACGTATATATTTAGAAACTGCCTCCAATGATTTCGCGACGAATACCAACGCACAAAAAGAAAAATGAAGAAGTTGCCAAAAAAAAAAATTAATAATCTTTAGTTCAAATTAATAACAAATAAATTACACTGGGACAAAACCAGAAAATATGTGCCAAATATTGGAAATGAAAAGTGTAATACAAAAATCATGCACCGCACAATTACTTTTATTTATAAAATTTATAAAAAATAAATAAATTGGAATTTACGCTTCCCAACCAGTGAGCTTCTTTTGACTCAGAAATCTGATCTAAAACAGTAACAGTTACAATAGTTTACGAGGGTCGCAAAGATTTTTGCAGAAGTAATGCTAAAAATAATATATTTCTCAAATATTAGTTTAAAACCGAGCACAGAAAAATTAACAATTATGAAAGTTAACAATTATTTTTTATACTTTTTATGATCTGAAAAATGCCGTGCTCCCTTCTCCTAAACTATGACTCAAAAAACATATATTCGTTCTAGGAAATGGTTTAGAGATATTTTTTTTATTTTCAAAAATAAGAGATTTCACACAACAAAAATTTTCAACACCGACCAAACATTTTCAAAATCGAATAGTTCTTAGAGTCATGTAAGAGCATCTCGCTCTGAGAGCTAAGAAAAGTACAACACAATTTTGTTTTTTAATGG